>SSNQ01034325.1:114699-211514 GCA_006942095.1 Nothobranchius kuhntae | reverse complement strand
CCCCCCCCCCCCCCCTCCCTTCGCGGATGAACGAGCTTCTCGCCCTATCTCTAAGGGAGATCCCAGCCACCCTGCGGAGAAAGCTCATTTTGGCCGCTTGTGTACGCAATCCCATTCTTTCGGTAACTACCCAAAGCTTATGACCGGTGAGGGTAGGAATGTAGATCGCCGGTAAATCGAGAGCTTTGCCTTGGCTCAGCTCTCTCTTCACCACGACAGATCAGTACAGCGCCCGCATCACTGCAGATGCAGCACCAATACGCCTATTGATCTCACGCTCCATCTTTCCCTCACTCATGAACAAGACCCCAAGATACTTAACTCCTCCACTTAAGGCAGGACCTCGTCCCTGACCTGGAGAAGGTATAGAGCTCCGGACCCCACGTGACTCTCAGTTAGTGGACGCCATTTTGGCATGCAAAAAAAGGTAAACAAACACGGATGTAACCATGAACATGAACGGGATCCGCTTGGATTTTACTTCGTCGGAGTTTACTTCACACTTTAAAACAGAAGAAATTGTTTTATATAGTCAGAAATTAAATAGACTAAACATCTCCGACCCTTACCGTGCCCCTGGGATACTTTTTAAAAACGCCAGAAGCTGTCGGAGCGGACTTCTTACCGGCACAACACCGGACCTGGCCGGGGGAACCCCTTGGGATTCCCCCGGCCGGAGGAGCTTGGGAGAAGGTCTGGCACTCTCGACTCTACTGCCCGCTCCGACGCCAGAAGCTGTCGGAGCAGACTTCTTACCGGCACAACACCGGACCGACCGGGGAACCCCTTGGGATTTACCCGGAGGAGCTGGCTCCGGCGGCTGGGGAGAGGGAAGTCACGCTACTGCCCCCGCAACCCGACTCCGGATACGCGGATGAAAATGGATGGATGGATGGACGGACAAATAACAGATTTACACGTAAGTAGTCTCGGTGAGACAGATAATAGCAATCCAAAGTGCTTTTTATGTGTGATCTGATCAACCATTGCTTAAAAATGAAATACAGCTTAGCCGGTTAATTGCTGTGATCATAAAACACGGAAACGGCAGCACGCAGAACTCACGAGGCAACGTTTTACGTGATGTTTACTTGTTGCTATGAGTAATAAGACAGAAAAAGCCACGCCAAAATAAGTTTAGGAAGCCCACTAAGAATCGTAATAAAAGCATTTAAAATAAATACCACACACAGTTGAGGAAACGTTGGTTTAAATACCTGATATGAAGTGGTCGCTGCATAAGCGAAAACCTTTACTCTCGGGATCCCACAGTTTCATTTTCGCCCGGTCACTAGCGCGTTTTATTACAACGATCCAATGTTTGTGGCGCTCCGGATCTTGGGGAATCCTGTAGATGACTCATTCCTTATGTTGTCCGCGTCTGTTCTGCATCCTGGGGCACAACAGGAATCTACCATATTTCCCGTTTGATTGAGTTTCCTGACAATAACAAATAGTCCAGCTGCCGGCTTCTGCATGCCAATATGGCGCCGTTTCGATTTGAACTGTTGCATGCCGGGAGAAGTGACGTCAACTCCCGGAGCTCTATTGTACCATTTTTCGACTTAAGACCATGGGAGCTGATTCTCATCCCAGCCGCTTCACACTCGGCTGCGAACCGCTCCGGCGAAAGCTGATGAAGCACACAGGACCACATCATCTGCAAAAAGCAGAGACCTGATCCTTAGGGCACCAAAACAGATCCCCTCAACACGTTGGCTGCGCCTAGAAATCCTGTCCATAAAAGTTATGAACAGAATCGGTGACAAAGGGCAGCCTTGGCGGAGTCCAACTTTTACCGGAAATGAGCCCGACTTACTGCCGGCAATATCGACCAAGCGCTGACACCGGTCATACAGGGACCTAACAGCCCATATCAGAGGGTCTGGTACCCCATACTCCCAGAGCACCACCACAGGGTGCTCCGGGGATGCGGTCGAACGCCTTCTCCAAATCCACAAAACACATGTAGATTGGTTGGGTAAACTCCCACGCACACTCCAAGATCCCCCTAAGGGTATAGAGCTGGTCCAGTGTTCCAGTGTTCAAATAAACTTAAACAAAACTGTTGCATATTCTGATTACCCATAAGACCCTGACATTTCTTGGGAAAATGTCATCTTCTGCAAAATTAAAATAAAATAAATACAAAGTTAAACTGTTTCCATCTAGATGTAGGTACAGTTTCACTGTTTGCAGAATGAAAAATGTCCATTAATGAGGATATTGTGGGTGCATTTTAATCCTTTTGGTGTAATATTACCTGTGTTTGTGTTGCCCTTGCTTTGGGGATTTAATCATTTTAATAATTGCTTCCACATGAATAATAGCCCAGTATTTTAAAACAATATTGTTTTAGTTGTCCTGTCAGTGAAATGGTTCAAAATATGATTTGCTTAAATATTTATCTATTTTTTATTTATCACGTGCACTCTCAGATTCAAGCACCCACCCACCTCTGCAAGAAGAAATGCATGTCCTCTAAGTCAATGTAGGTGAATTAAATTTGAAGCTCGTGGAGAAAGTGTACCAACAACAGTTAATCAGCTGGTAATAATGTGTAGAGCATTGCCAGAAACACTAATGAGACACCTGTGCAGAGATGGGCAGAGCATAGACATTTGGCCCGCCTGCATCTGTGCTTGATGATAATCTAATAGATGACCAAAACCTCACTGACTCAATCATCTCTGGCCTTCATCAGCTGCATTTCAATTTCAGTCAGTCTCTCTGGTCAGAACGCGCCTGAGTTACTCACAGGACAGTAGCTGAGGTGGCTGAGAAACACAGACAGACTCACTCAGTAGAGTCCCAATTCTGTGTTTGGTTTCATCTTTTCACTCTTTCAAAGAGGAAAAGAAAACAGTTTGATCTGAGTTACCTGGAATTTTTCTCTTCACATTGCCTAGATGCCCACCATGATGAGACATTCAGAACTCAAAGCCAAGCACATAAAAAATGATTATAAATTAGAATGACGACATAACTTTTTTTGCAAAGTTGCCTCTAAAATGTGATGTACAGCTCAGAACCACTTAAAGCTCCCATTCACTCATTTTTTAACAGATTTGCTGTGGTTTCAAGAATAAATGAATGCCTTGTGAGTCGTTCTTTGTGGAAATGAAAAGCGCTGGCGTTCCTGTTTCACAAAGTAAATGTTAAGGCTGATTTATTATTCTTCGTCAGTGCGAGTGTGGAGCCACACAGACATGTAAACGGAGATGTTTTCCCTTCACACTTCTCTGTCACGTAGGGAATCATGCAAAGCAATTCCCCGCCAGGACAACAGAGGGCGCATACTTTTTCTGTGGTTTCCTGTCACTATTACAGTAATCTGTAATGGTATTTAATATTTTCTTTGTTGTGTTTATGTATTTTTGAAACTTTTGAACACGGGAAAATTTCTCCCACAGTCTCCTCCAACTCTCCATGCGGTTGCCTAAACTGGCCAGCCATGCCAATGCTTCCTTCTGGGAAGTGAAGGGCCTGGAAACATTCCCATTGAAATAACCCTACCCCCTGACAATTCTAACTGAGCCAATCAGCGCTGAGCAGCGTACGACACACACCGCGACACTCAGTTTCTCATAAACAACAAAGATGGTTTGCTGCAGCTCTTTCCTCCTTTGTAAAAGACTTGGACATGTCTTTAAAACCACAATAAGAAGTGCTAAAAGCCTTTGTTCTAAAGACAGATGTTTGCGCCATCGCCAGACGCCATTTTTTGACTACAGCTAAAATACTACAGCATTGCGTGATACAGTCGTCATTTCTGCCTTTTTTCTGATTGGTCATTTTTGATCTGGCTAGTCCCGCCCCTCATGGCAATCTCTGCCTCTGAGTATCCAGACTTGTCCACTGTGTAGAATAGACAGAAGTCTAGCAGGCCTGGCTAGCGGTCGCCACCTCTAAACCCACGTTTTTCGTCATTTTGGTTCACGGATGAAATGCTTGCTGCTTAACTTTGTACTCCTTCAGTCACTGGTGTAAATGCGTTTATATTTTCAGACTTTTTCCGGGAGGAATTCTTCAATCTGCTCCGTGTCTGCCGCTAGATATCTTAGGCACGCTTAAAATGTTTCGAGAGGACAATGGCAGTGCTGTTGACAAAGTTCAAGGAAGCAGCATCCTGACCAATCGTAAGCTTGCGGTCTCTGTCACTTTAGACGGATAGTTAAAACGTTGGACATGTTTCAGTCAGCATCTGCGATCCTGTCGGAGAATCCTTACGCCAAAACAAAGTAGCGTTGCGTGTCTCTGCACCCACACAGACCAACACATTCTCACACCCAAAGCGGTTAAAACTGACGATGGGTGAGCGTTTGTTTCCGGCGTGTTGGGAGCCCCAACGCGTCTGGAGGCAATGCGCTATGCCAGAGCATTGCATTCCGACGCCTGAGGGAAAACGCACATTTCACCGAATTGTGACCTTTACCCTTTTGCTATTTAACCTTCCCCTCACCCCCATCCTAACCGTAACCCTCTTGCACAGGAAAGATTAGATGATCTTTGTCTAAATTCATCAAAAGGAGAGAAAAATAACTCCCATCAAACCAACAGTGGGCTTTGTGAGTCTGATGTCGAGCCACTGATTGTTTTCATGGAACAGAAATTTTTCCTTCTGTGTTTCCAGAAGTTATTTTTTAATGGTTTTATTTTATAAGCCAGATGACTTTTTTGATTTTCTGTGTTCAAAGTTAAATGCACTTCCTGTTTTTTTCTTGTCTTCATATCTTCTAAAACCACACAAGCTGAAACAACAGAGGTGTTGTGCAATTTGTCAGAAATGGTTAGAAAAGGGCAGCCATACTGCGAGCTGTCATAAGTCACAGGGGTGCTCACTGGTTTGCATTGAAACAAGAAAAAACCTGCAAAACAGCAAAGAACACTGCAGGAAATCTGAGGTTTGATCTGGTGAAATAAACCCATTGTGTTAACCCTTATATGACCTTAGTGCATTTTTTTGTGCTCAAAGGACGAAAACGCTAGAAAATTAAAGGGTTGTATAAGGGTTAAATCCTTTATAGTGAAGTGAAGAAAGATTTCCATACTTTCATTTTACAAGTTCATTTATTATCTTGATTTTATAAAACTGAATTTTATTTATTTGCTGATTACAAAATGGATTTAAAACAAATGAAAGCAGAAAAAATACG
Source organism: Nothobranchius kuhntae (assembly GCA_006942095.1). NCBI lineage: Eukaryota > Metazoa > Chordata > Actinopteri > Cyprinodontiformes > Nothobranchiidae > Nothobranchius > Nothobranchius kuhntae. Next base: position 206,358 of record SSNQ01034325.1, on the reverse strand, counting down.
CATTTATTTTTTTTTTACTGAAACAAAAATTTACATAAAAATGTTGGTATGGTTTATGTTTTGATCCCCCCTGCTTCTACATAAGAGAACACTGTCTTCTGTAGCGCAATAATTTTTATTTTCTTTACCTTAGTCTTGTTTTTATCATTTACAGGAACTTTACTTAAAATTTAAATTTTTAATGTTTATTTTAAGTTCCTCACTTTAGGAAAACCACTAAATATTCAGAAACAATGTTTGTGTTATTTATGAAGCTCTTCCAACCCAGAATAACCAGATGGAACACAAATTCCACACACAAAAAGAAATCATGTTTTGTATTGGGGCCAGAAAAAGCTGCTAATACCTAATAAAGCTCACACTTGTGAAAAAAACTCACAACTACTTTGGTGGCATTGCTTCTTCCTCACTAGCTTCTCTTCATGCTGGTGTTTCTACTGAATCTGTCTTTTCGGAGATCCTGCATTACCTTTATCGTTTTCTTTCTTCTTTCTCATTTTTTATGAAAACATTTCCATTTTCCTCATTCTTTTATTATGATGTTTTAAAAACATTTCATATATAGATTTTTTTTATTATTGTATACATATTATACATTTCTTGTGAAGCCCCTGATGAATTTTATCCTGAGAGCCACAGGGGAGCCCTCAGAAAATTTTGTTATGGGTGGCCAGACGGGGCCAAAGAAAATTTTGGGGTGCCACACCAAATTGGTCCTAATGGTAACTCTGGGAGAGTTTAGCCTGTGACAAAGCATTGCATTGCTTCCTTATTATTTTTATTTAAAAAATATGTATCCAAAACACTTAACTCACATTTGAGAAACACAAACATAAAAAGTCAGTTAAATGTAATATCAAAATAAATTTTAGAATTTTTTTTTTTGTTTAATTCACCTGTTGCTGCGAAAAACTGTGGAGATATAAACTTTATTCAGATGTTGAGCAGCAGAAAATTATATAATTAACTAATTAATTGTGTCATTTTTTGTGTGTTTTGCACAAGTTCCAAAACAGCTAAACATTTCCCTCCTCGGTCATCTGATTGACTGTCAATGTTTATAATATCTCAGTGCTTCATGTTTGACTCACAAATAAAGTTTATCAGATAAACAACTAATCCTCAAACTGAGAAGTAAAGAAAATAAACAATATTAAAACTCAACATTGTTCATGAAATATAAAATCCTAATAGTAATTCATTCTAATAATGAAGCTGCCAAAAGTTGTTTATTTATTCCTGCAGTACAACAGCAATTGTTAAACAAAAACAAGATGTTCTGATGAGCATGAGTGTGCACAAACAAAATAACTTGATCTGCAACCAAGCTGAGACAATTGTTCTGTAGTGCATCGACAAATGCCTGCACTGAGGGCAGGCGGGCACAATGGTTGGATTCAAGCAGCCTGTCCTCGAGTCTGCACAAACAACTCAAAAACGTGTCTCACCTTACAGCCAATTATGAAAATCATGCACGAGCTCTGTATTTTGTGTTGGGTCCCAGGGGTCTCTTTGAGCAGGTAAAAGCACTGAAGGCTTAGGAAGACACTTAGCTATGAATGCAGCATAATAATGTTCCAAAATGCTCTGGTGCCTTGTTCTCACAGCACCACCGAAAATATGGAGATATAGAGAAATATAATATTTTTCTATATTCTGGACACATGCCTGCTGTCAATGATCATTGTTACATACTAATGTATTCCTTCAGCTCCACTGGGATAGGAAGCAAACTGAAATCATGTTTAAGTGAATTTGAAGGTAATGATTAGGGTTGGATTATTTCACTCAATAAACATAAATAAAAAATCATTTTACTGATTTAAGCAAATTGATTCTGCAGAATTAATTACAACATTCATCAGTCACATTTAGTAATCCTACGTGTGTTTTTCCAGGTTTGAGTAATCTCTTTTAGCAGTTTTTTAAAAGAAACATTGGGCTGGAAGACCACAATCCACAATAATCTGATTACTAAATGATAATTACCAAACATCCAAATGCTCTTTTTGATGAGGCTTCACAGCAAGATAATGCTTTTAAAGGTCAACATGAATCTAGCATAAAAAGAGGAAGTTCTGCAGTTCTTCTTTATTTAAATCATTTAAATTGATTTCAGATGAACAGACGATGAGTCAGAAGCCTCCATAAGCTCCAAAAGAAAACAGAATAGAAGCCTTAAATATTCTTATTTATAGGGACAGACGCAACATAATGAAAATACTCTCCTGTGCATATAAATACAAATTTAAATCATATTAACATTGTCATAGTATATTTGACATTCTATCAAAAAGGCCTTAAGTCTAGGGCACACCGGAGACAGCCACACCGCAACGTCATTTTTACAAGAAGTATAGTTAATAAGAGTGGCCACACGGGGAGCGCTGCGCCCCAGAAGCTCTGAGGCGCTGAAGATAGGCACCAATTCCATTTCAAGCATCGCTATTGATAGCATCGTGGAGTACGGTACTTTACTAATTGCTTTTATTTTGAAGTTCCAGCAGCTGAAAGGAAAACCTTCAATTCAGATGAAAACCCTACATTTATTTTGAAACATTTTAAGACTGTTTGCTTAAATGTCTCAAATTTTCTAAAATTCCTGCAAGTTTGTCCTTGTTTGATCATGAAGACAATTTCTAACTTTGTAAAACACACTTTTTAAAGGTAAACTTTACTCAGATTTTTTATTCATAGTAGGAATGAATGCCTTGTAAGTTGATGTCTGGGGAATCAAAGCTCCGGTGCGCCTGTTTGAGGACATAGTTTTCATCTGGAGCAGAAAGTGCCTTCAGACGGCAGGATTTATGGTCTTATTGTACTGATGTTTGGACATCTCGCTTCTGATTGGCTAACAGCAACGTGACTACTATTGACTGTTTGGTTAGCAACATTGTTTTGTCTCCACAAATAACACAAACCTGAAGAAGTTCTGCCATGTCTGCCACGGTTAGCTTTTACTAGTTGAGACATTCTCTACTGTCTTATACGCTACACTCACCCATCTTGACTCACGACCGGGAAGGCTGTTGTTGTTTTAGCGTGTAGGAAACAGCAAATACTGTCTTGGCTAGAAGAAACTAACTGTTAGCATTAGCAACTCCGCCACAGGCTTGTGTTATTTCTGGAGATAAAACATCATCATTACAAAGCAAACTGAGGCAATGGTAGAGTCCTGTTGCTGTTAGCCAATCAGAGGAAAGATGTCCAAATATCAGGAAATAAAATCCTGCCGTCTTCCACCACTCGCTCCATCTTACTTCTCTGTGCTGAATCAGGTGCTTCTGGGCTTTCTTTCTTTTTTTACCCCTGAGTATGACTTACAAGGCATTAATTCCTACTAGAAACCACTGCAAATGTATTTATTAAAGGGGACAACGAAGGCAGTTTATCAGCAATCTAAAACACTGCTTTGAATCTCTAAGAAGCATAAGAAATTTTCTTTAGGCCTTCATCTGTCCCAGGAGCCCTGATACAGGCCATTCCAAACCCGCCTTGCTGTGAGTGTTCAACACCTTTGAAGGTAAGGTATTGGGGACAACAATCGTAGGGGGCTGGTGCCTATCTCCAGCTGTCTCTGGACAAACAGGCGGGGCACACCCTGGACAGGTTATCAGTGCATCGCAGGGCAACACAGAGACAGGGCCAGATTAACACTTTGTTGTACCCCGGGAACAATTTTCAAGGGCCCCATTTTCACGACACAAGGATCACCATAATGTGGTCATATACAGAATATTTTACTGTAATATGCAGTAAATTTACTCAATACTTGAATGCCTGACGTCACGTAACCCACTCAGGGTAATCTTTGACCCACCTCGTGTGGACTGACCTATGAGGAGAGGGTCTTAACTTGAGGCCCTCTCTTCATTGGTCAGTCTGCATGAGACTGACTCTCAACTGCTCTCAACTGACGTTCAAAGTCATAGTTAGCGAAGCGTCTCTGTGCAGAGCAAAAGCCCTGGTGGACAGTTTGTTAAGCGGGAGATTACAGATGCAGTATTTTGCTTGTGCCCTTGCTGCCCTGGGCCTGGGCCCTTTAGAGTATGTGGACCCTTGGGCAATTGCCCAGTTGCCCATATGGTTAATCCGGCCTTGCACAGAGACACATACGACAAACACCAATGCACACACACTCACCTATAAGGACAATTTAGAGACCAATCAACCTGACAGTGAGTCATATTTTTTGCACAATGGGAGGAAGCCGGAGTACCCGGAACCCACGTGTGCACGGGGAGAACATGCCAACTCCTAGCAGAAAGACCCCAGGTTAGAATCTGAACCCAGGACCTTCTTGCACTAACCACTGCATTACTGTGCAGCCCCCAAGAACAACGTCATGAAAGCATGAAAAATGAATGAATTTTTACGTTTTTTCTTTAACATGTTGAATAAACAGGGAAAGAAGCAGAAAACTCACCGAAGCATTAGATTTTGGAGCTCCTACACTTTTGTCCAACTGGCTACATTTTAATTTGAACCTTGTTTCCTAGTTTTCCCATTTATCTTTCTGTGTAAGGAGCAGTTCTATAAAAAAATCCTGACCTTTTGTAAATGAAGATTCTGTCAACGCTGCTTGTATTGTGATGATCCGATTTAATGAATTATTTTCCACTTCTACTAAATAATTGAATTTTATTTTTTATTCCTCCCCCCTTCTGCTTGTTGCATCATTTCATCACCCTACACAGCCTCGTTATGGTTTACTTTCTCCAAAGGCTTTTGTTTTTTCTTTCCAGTCACCCATTTTCATTTACTGTGCAGACCTTTAGTTGATGACTTCCAGTGAACCTCACAGCTAAATGAACCTCGGTCCCAGCAGCAGATCACCATCATTACAAGAAACCAATACTAAAAAGGTCAAAGGTTGCAGACGTAGTGCCTTGAGAACACTGCCATGACAGAATGATGAAAGGTCCTTGTAACAGTCAAAACACGGAGGCTAAAAGGCAAAAACGGGAGGTTTCTGATGAGGTTTTGTGGGAGAAAACAGCAAAGAACAACATAGAGAAAAAATGGTTCACGGATTTGAGAAAGAGAGACGTGAAGGTGCTTTTTCCTCAGAGGAATACGCTTTTGGTGAATGTTAGTGCGATACCCTCACGAGGGACGAGCGAAATATTAAACACACCAGAAGTCCGTGCGACCTCACGACTGCTGATCGGCAGCTGGTCACGTGGTGTTAATCGCCTCTCGTAACCCCCTGTACACTACACGACTGCTCGGCGCAAAACTCGCCCCGATGTCGTGGATTCTCGCACGACTGGAAAATCGGCTCAAAAAAGTGAAAAAGTCGCACAGTGTACGCCCGGCTTTAGAAGGGACTGTTTAAATACATCACCTGTTAAAGCATCAAAGAGATAATTTAACTGAAACACTGGGACTGAGGAAATCAGATTTTTCTTCTTTCTATTCTTGTTTTTAGATTTGCAATTTTTGCAAACCTCCTTTGACATTTATCCAGAGGTGAGCAGGTGAAAATGTAGATGTGCGACTCTGTCAGAGTGGACGTTGTCATTGCTGCACACTGTCCAAAGGTTCCATATTTGTATGGATGACTTCATTCATGAAAGTGCTTTTCTATTTTTTTTCCAAGCTTTTTGTTTTGTTTCAGATCTTCTGAAAAATGGCGTTACTAGAAGGATGACTGGACCAGTCCACCCCTCCTTTTGGAGAAAGACATATGTATTATTTGGCCTCCTCAACCCCTAAACTGAATGTTTTCAAAATAAACATCTATTTTACTTTTCTATGTGTGAACAGGAAACAGTTTATTCAGCAGAGTGCTGAGGATTAAGGCAGATTTGGGCGTCTTCGCTTGTCTTGTCACCTTTGCATTATTGCCATTAACTCAATTATTGCAAAAGTAATTGAGCATCAAAAGATTTTTGAAAACAAATCACATTATATGAAATATGTGTTTTAAAAAATATTAAACTAAACTTGTGTTTGTCCTTTATTTTAAAAGGTTGTGTACAAGAACACTGCTCTCTATTGCATCTGCTCAAGCTTCTGAGTTAAAAAATGCTTTCTCCACACCCACATGAAGATACCTGAGGAAACGGTTAAAAACATCACCTTTCTTCGAGTACATCGCCTTGGAGCCAGGAGAACAGACAGCAGAAGACCTCGTCCCATCGTGGCTAAATTTGAGCACTTTAAGCAGAAAGATCTTGTTAAAACCCACGGGCGAGTAGCCTGGCAAGCCAGACTAAATAAATGTATTAAGCTTGGTTTATGCTTGACGCATTTACTTTCCGCTTGGTGATGCGGCTCGCGGCTGGAACGCGCTGCACAACTTGCAGCGTTTATGGTTAATGCGGCTTGTCTCTGCGGTGAGCCAATATTCTCCCAAACTGAACGGGGCAGCATGGAGCTCTACAGCATGCATCCAACACTACACCATAGTAGAAGTAAAAATTGCTGTTGTTTACAACATGGCATTCCAGCATTTTTAACAGCGTCCTCGTCTTTTCTGACAGTGCGAGCTATTTCTCTCCAAGAATTATTAACAACATGTTGATCACGGTGATCTTTGAGAGCTGAATCCTACAAATGTCTGTATTTACGAACCTCTACCATACTAGTTCTTGCCAGTCTGCCATGTTTTTCCAAAATAGACGATAGAATAGTAATCCCTATTGAAAAATGGGAGGTGGATCTATCAGTCAGCTTTGACCAGAACTTCTGGTCCCAAACTTGTTTAAAAACTTTTAAAATGATCAGACACTCCAATTTACAATTAATTCAGTACAAAATTCTACACAGAGTACACTATACAGGTCATTGGATGTTCAAGATGGGGTTTGTGTCATCTGACACCTGTACACACTGCACAAACAACATTCCTGACAATTACATTCACGCACTGTGGTCCTGTCCATCTGTCCAGGAATTTTGGGGTAGAGTATGTGAAGACCTGTCAAAGTGTCTGAAATGTCATATCCCAACTTCCCCCTCTCTTTGTTTACTGGGAAACCTGGACGATGTCCCGATTGAAACATCTTTGGCTCACGTGGTTCTGACTGCCATATGCATCGCTAAGAAAACTATCCTCTTGACTTGGAAAAAAAGAGAAACTCTCTGCATTAACCTGTATAGAAATCTTTTGTTGGATCATATTACACTTGATTTAGCCTCTGCTTCCACTTCTAATCAATCTCTCTGGGCTCCTTTGATCGGTTCCATCACATGGCGATGATGGGGGACCATTGATATTGTCCTGCAGGATGATGTGGGTGGGGGGGTGGAGGGTCTGAGTTTGGAGTATCCGGATGTTCCCTGGAGGTGGGTTCACTGGGGGGTGTTTGGGACTGGGGGGCCGTTGCCCCCCTCTGGAGGTGCTTGGGTTGCCTCGGGGGGTGGACTACTGGCGGTTGTGAGTGGGGCCCCTTGGAGTTCTTGGCGGCAGCCATGGGTCACTGCCTGGCAGCTGCATTGCCCCTGGGCGGGTCTGAGTGGGGGCTCGGGGTTTGGGGGTGGCCGGCCCCATGTGGGGATCTGGGCGGGGCCTTGGGGGTCGGGTCCTGACATGTACAGTATGCTGCCGGGAAGAAGGCAGGCACATGAAGCAGTGCCTGGCCCGGGCCTCGGGTAGACCTTGGCTCCTCTGCTGTCCCATCACAGGGGAGGGGGAGGTCCAGGAGGGGGAGGACCCAACCTTACCTGGATGTCCCATGTCTTATATATTCTGGAAGTTGTGCAAATGCAGGGATGGGCATAGATATTCTGCTGGGGTGGGGCTGGGTTGGTGCCCTCGGACTCCGTGAGGCTCTGCAATGCTGCTGCTTTGGGCCCTGGCAGGATGGGCTGGGGTCTCCATGCCCTGGGTGGCAATTTGACAACAGAGGTGCCTATTGGGGCCAGTGGGGGAGCTGGCTCCCTGGAGGGCTAAGCCCAACCAGCCATTCCTCCCCATCCCCACATATTTTTCTCCTCCTGCTCCCTCACATCATCACACAAACATGCACATAGGACTTTGGGGGGTGGACAATTCAGGAAGTGCGGGTATGGACCCAATTTCTGCATTCCTGTGGCAACCTGCCCCCCAATTTTATTTGCACATTATACACTTCCACCGAAGACATTCCACGCAAACACACACTTAGGGCCTTGGGAGTGAGCACATTCAACAGCACTTGGCAGGGGGATTTCTCAGTCTCCTCCCGAGTGCCGGTGCCTACTTCCAATTTTAAACTGCACTTAGACACCGAGGGCTGTGGGTACAAGTGGGGTGGTGCGGTGGCATCAGCTGGCATAGGCCAGACAATGCCCGCTCACCACAGCCATGGAATACACCTCATCAACACACAACACTATATTGGAGCAGGTGGAGGGAGACTAGGGGTCTTAGCACACCTCTGTTGTTGCTTGGCTTCCTGGGGCTGGAGGCTAGGAGGGAGATCTGGCTGTCTGGTTGGGGTCTGGGGTGGTGGGTTGCTGTGCTCAGCGTTGGGCGGGGGAGCCTGCTCATCAGCACCCCAGCAGAAAGGGTCAAACTCTGGTAACCGGTAATGGTTGTACCCAATGTGCAGCAGTACCGGGACCAGAGTGAATAGGGTGTGTATGGGGAGCATGAGTGGGTGTCCGGCGTGCATTTTTGTAAGTCTTTGGTTGTATGTGCATGTGTGAGCATGAGGGAGGGAGTGTGTGACTGTTTTTGTGTATGACTGTATATGTCAGGTGGGGCATTTGACTCCTCTCTTCTCCTGAGACTTCTTTTCAATTCAATTCAATTCCATTTTATTTATATAGCACCAAATCACGACAAGAGTCGTCTCAAGGCACTTCACATAATAAACATTCCAGTTCAGGTCAGTTCATTAAGCCAATCAGAAATAATGTTTCCTACATAAGGAACCCAGCAAATTGCATCAAGTCACTGACTAGTGTCAGTGACTATACAGCAATCCTCATACTAAGCAAGCATGCAGCGACAGTGGAGAGGAAATCTCCCTTTTAACAGGAAGAAACCTCCAGAGAATCCTGGCTCATTATAAGCAGCCATCCTCCACAACTCACAAAGACAAAGTAATGTTTCTATAATTATATTGTGATTTCTTAGTAAATATTCTATTTAGTGAGAGATAAACTTTATTGTATTTATGCTAGTGGATCTATAATTAAACGGATAAACTAGCAGTAGCACATCCAACGTCAAGGAAAGCAAAAAAGTTATTATCAGGAGAGGGAGAATGTTTAAGTGGTTAGCAGCAGTGTGCTAGACGATGGTCCCCTCCATGAGGCCACCACAGCTCAGCAGAACGTCATTGTAGCTTCTTCTTGGGAGAAAAACATTTAGAGAGAAAATAAAGTTAACAGCTGAAATTGCAGAAACTAATACAGTTAAAGAGCATATTGTAGAAGATCTTTGTCTCCCCTCCCCCTGCCACACCTGGTGTGGGGTGTGGTGCCTTGGTCTGCCTGAGTGTTCGTGGCTCCCAGGTCAGGGGGTTTAAGATTTTTGGCGTCTGCCTGATCAATCCTGGTGGCTGCCTGGTGGGGTCTGGGTCCCTGGGCTCTGCTGGGTCCCCGGCGGGGGTGGTCGCCCCTGGGTCCTGGGTCGCTGGGTCCCGGGCTCGGCCGGCTAGGGGGTGGGAGGCTGCGGGCGGGCCTGTGGGCTTGCCGCTGATATCTCCCAGGACTCTGCCGGCTGCTGGTTGTGGCCCCCCGGGGCGATCCTCTGTGCCTCTCGAGGGGGCGGGGGCCTTTCTGGTTGCAGTCTCCTTGGGGGTCCTGTGTTCTGGGGCAGCTCCTGGATCTCTGAGACTTGGAGCTCCCCCGTCTCCTACACATCTTTGGGGGGCAGATCTGTGGTCCCTCACACTCTCTATTGGACGCTCCTATAGAGAAACCTTACATAAACAAGCGCGTGTACACACACAGGTGCTGACATGGTGCTCTCAAAAGTATGGGCTTGGGCACGTTAAACACAGGTCTTAAGGCTGTCGTTGCAACTAAATGCACTATGATTTATTATCATGTCATTATTCAGTTAAACAATGTTGATTTTATGTTGCATCATCAGGTTGACGCAGTGATAGCTTGCTCCTGATGTATTGTTGTGTGTCCCATTTTCTTCTATTCTTTCTCTTTCTGCAGGTCTAGAAGCAGACTCTTGTTCATTATTGTTTATTTTTGTGAACTGGTTAGGGTTAGGGACTAACAGACGGGAGGAATATGGAACCACTGGGAGATGCCAAGAGGAGATGACCATCAGTGCGGCTTCCATTCAGACCGTCATACAATAACAACTACATATGTGTGTGGAGAGGAGTTAATAAACAAAAGACATTTGTTTTCTCATATCATACTCTGAACACATATCTCTGTCATTAATAATAAGTTAAAAAGCCAATAAAATGATTCAACATAGACATTTCATTTAGAAATAGACTGGATGGGCCTCGCTGCCGCATGTCTCACTTCCTGTCTGGTTCGTGATTTCTTCAAATTCACGACGATTTGAAAACAGGAGCGCTAGAGCTTTTTTCCCCCCAGAGATTGAGGTTCATACCAGATACCACAGCGAACTTGGTCTTTAATTAAATTTAGTCCCAGCTAGCAGTAAAATTCCTATCAGGAAGCCACAAAGAAAAGTAAACAAATCTATTTTGAATTCAATTATGATGAAGGGCTGGTTGCAAGTTGTGATTTAGAGGCCAAACCACAATTTACATTCTCTTTTCATTTCACACCTCAGTGAAATATTAATACAATTAAATCAACTGAAATGGATTTATATCAAATAGGAAAACAATGCAAATACATCAGAAAAAGTTGAAAACTTTTCTTTTTAATTATATTATAAAATCTCACTGGTGGGGTTGGTCACAGAGGAATCCTGCATTAATGCTACAAGGTTGACATTTTCAGTTTCTGTGCCATGAATACTAAGATAAACCTGTACAAAGCTGCACACTCGGCATATTTTTTCTATTATTTTCCACTTTGCACTAAACTCATGCAAGATCCAATGTTGTCAGTGTTTTATTTGCAAAAGAAGAAATTCCAGTTAGTTGACTATTGCCAAATCCCAGCATTTGTATCACTTCATAGTGAGTATTTTCTGAGTTTCCTCTTCCTCTTTCTCTCCTGACATTTGAAACTTTCACTACTGAAGCTTTTTCACTTATCTCACACTCCCTATCATCCCCATCTTAACTTCTGACCCTCATTTGAACAAAATAAAGTACATCAGTTATCAAAAATATAAAAGCTCAGGCTAGGGATTTGCAGAAAATTACACAGAAATATGACCATCTATACAGATATAAGTGGTGCATATAGGTCAAAGGCTTTACTATGTCAGCGTAGGTGTTATATGAGGGAACAGATGCAAGATAGAGGCCTGTAGCTGCACAGAGAAGAATAAGAGGGGGTCGATGATGGGGGGGGGAGGGGGGGGGGTCACATCACAGATATTTGCTGTCTGGTCTAATAAATACATCCCAAACTCATCAGAAGGATCTGCTCCAGCCGAACGGGAGCTGCTGTCACCGCTGGCAGTCACACTTTATTCCCACAACTGTCAGAACTCGGTGCCAATATGAACAGATTACTAATAAATGTAGAATCTTCCTCTCAGCCACATAAACACGTCTTTCTAAGAGATTGTTTTAAATGACATTCTTTTTTCCCACCCATAACTCACTCACCGCTGAGCTGCAGCAAAAGAAAGCAGTTTCACTGAAACTAATGAGATGTTAAGGATTTTTCAAAAAGTGACAGCTACATTTGTGGAGACACTTTTATTAATAAAGAAAGCTTTGATCTTTTTTTTATTGTATTTAGATGTCAGCATTCAATCCACGCCTGGTACATGTCATAAAGTTTAATGTTTAAAGTCCAATAAAGAGGAAATGGTGAAAAATATGTCCAATTTGAGTTGTTTTAAAATACAAACATAAAGTGTTTGTCATTCAAGTTCAAGTTCTGTTTTACATGTTTGGCCTGTTTATTGTCAACCCTTAATGGTTTGTTGAACCAGTAGAGCCCAGGTCATTCCCTAGCATGCACTATAGCCCTAATAAATAAATAAGTCAATCAATTAATGGGTTGTATGATGGAGTAAATGGTTTCATCGTTGCCTTGTTATGCATGGAGTTAGCATGTTCTCCCCGTGCATGCAGGGGTTTTCTTCAGTTTTCTCTCACAGATGAGATGAAATGAGAAGAGAAGAGAGGAGAGGAGAGGAGAGGAGAGGAGAGGAGAGGAGAGGAGAGGAGAGGAGAGGAGATGTGATAGGGCTTTATAAAATAATAGCAAATAGCAAAGTGTACAAGAGTACAGTTTCACTATAGTCGGTCTCTATCTGACAACGCAGTTGCATCTTTTAAATCAACTGTTCCATCTTTACTGTCCTCAGCATCTCAAAGGAACGTAGCAGAGGGCAATATTTTCAGTTCTAGCCCATCACAAATTGATGCCTTAGTTCATCATGTTAATTCCTCTTTACGTGTGGCATTAGATGATATTGCCCCTTTAAAAAAGAAGGTAATTAGGGACAGGAAGTTGGCTCCCTGGTTTAATTATCATTTACGAGCCTTAAAACAAAACTCTAGGAAATTGGAGAGAACATGGCGCTCTACGCACCATGAGGAGGCCTACCTATCCTGGAAAAATAGTCTTGTGCTTTATAAAAATAAGCTTCGACAAACTGGAACTGCTTATTTCTCAGCACTAATTGAGGAGAATAAGCATAATCCTAAATTTATTTTCAGTACAGTTGCTAAACTTACACAGAATCATAGCTCTGAGCCATCTATTATCCATCTGGTCATTTTGCCATGGCCCCCAAAATGTCTTGAAATGGCCCTGGGTGTGTGACTGAGTTTTGAAGGTGATCTGAATTGTATCAGATGTATAAATATGACATGTGTAGAACTTATTGTTTTATACAGGTAAAAATGTGTAGTTGGAGATAAATCTACCTACATTTTACTTTTCGAAACTTAGTTTTGCTTTCTTGTTTTTATTTAACTATTTCCTTTCCTGTCTGTCTCTCATCTTCCTGCATCTCCTCTAAACTCTCCAGAAAAACTGCTGCCTGGATTCTTACTTTTTCACCTCATCAGTTACTTTTGAGCAGATCAAAGGGATCTCTGACCGCAAAGCGGAGAGCGCGTTTTCGATGCTGCGTCAGTGAGGTGAAATCACCTCAGCACAGGTGATGAGCTCCGCAGTAGCAGAGCGCTTCAGGCGCAAATAAGACAGAAAATAGAGAACATGTGCGGACATGAACGATCATGTGCTAATTATAGTTTATTTGGTTGTGCCACTTTGAGAATGGACCATGCGCTGGAAGCAGCTGCCTGGAGCGCTGCACAACAACGCGCTGTGCCGCTCTCTGCTGAAAAGAGTCCATAAATGATGTAATATCAGTAGAAAACTTTTTTCTGGCTCCCCTGGATGTGTAGGATATCTAACTCCCCCATAATTCGATCCCTGCTCCTCGATGAAAAGCCAATTACATTTATTGTGCCCACTTACATTTTCTTAGGCCCACCCACAAATGAGTTTCTGGCTACGCTAATGGTGACTTTTGACAGACTTCTCTGAGCTCCGCAGCCATTACACTTTTCACTTTGCGCACCCCCTAGCGGCAGCTCGCGCACCCCCGGGGGAGTAAACCATTATAAATCTGGTCATGCGGTAAGTAGCAGCTACGCTGGGGGAGAGAAGAATCCACTGTGATGTCATATATGCAACGTCTGATTTGTAGTGATTTTAATCAACAATTTTTTCAAGCTAGCAAATCTCAAATCATGTGACAGACATAGTTGAAACACACATAATGACTTTTCATTTAATTGGAGTACAACATAAGTGTGATTGAGGGCATAAGACAAAGCAGACCAGATAATTTTTATCACCCCATTCACTTACATTCATTTTGTTTTTGGTCAAGAGACTCACTAGCCAACCGATAGGGGAAGAGACTGAAACTCCCATTAGTCCTCTGACACTCTAATTAGTATTTATAAGCTGTAAAATACACGTTTTGTGTGTTGAGTGTGTGTTTGTTTATGTCTGCTGCAGGCTTAGAAACAGGTATGGTGAGGGGTGGAGGACAGACAGTCTACAGGGGCTGGGGATAGGGGTGGTGGAGTGAGAAAGGGGACAAGTGGAAAATTTCCTGATGAGTTATGGTTCATTAACTCCTTTTCTACAGCTAATCAGCCTGTTACACCAATATCAGTGTGCTTTTGGAGATTGCAGGGTTCTACAGTGAGTTCCTGAGGTAGAGCCACTCACGATTTTAAAAGCTACCATCCATCACTCATTTTATCAATACATTTTGGTTGTGGTCTGAATAACTGTCATGTGAATCAATCTCTGGAAAAAACGTTCTTGTGCTTCTGTTTTCATGAAGTAGAAAAAATGGCCGGATTTGGAGTCTTTTAGGCTCGATACATGGGAGGTGGCAAATGACCGCGATCAGCGAAATCCGTCGCTGTCGCTTTTATTACCTGACACACGGGAGGTGACCCGCGGCAGCGGCCAGCGGAAAAGCCGTTGACGTGTTCTGTTCCATGGCAAAATCGTCGTGAGTCATGACTTGTGAGTTCACTGATCTAGCAGACCCCTTAATGGTGTGCCAAAATAGGTACATCGTCCTGTTGGGTCAATAACTGGCACTATAGGGATACTAAGTAGTTTTGGCTGTTGTGTCCATTATTAAAACAAGTGAAACTTATCTCTTTGCTGTGCGTTCGTCATTTAAACACCTTAATCTAACTGCTGACATGTCTCCTCAGCCCTCATTAGTTTCTACAGGAGTGATTCATCACTAAATCAAACAAATCAGCTGTGTTCACAATCTAAAACATGCAGGAAACGTGCTGGAAGCAGACTGCAGTGCCAGGCATGTCAGGTCCAACAGAGACCTGACCGAAAACTCTGAAGTTGTAAGTGCGAAATTCTGGCCAGAGGGGGCGGTGGGGTCTGAGTGACGTTTCATTAACCCTGTAAAACAGGGCTATTCAATTCTGATCCTGGAGGGCCGGTACCCAGCATGTTTTAGTTTTAATCCTGCTTCAACACACCTGATTTCAATCAGCAGGTGATTAATAGGCGTCAGCAGAGCCCGATGAGCTGCTGCACAGGTGATTAATCCACTGAATCAAGTGTGTTGGAGCATAGGAACCACTAAAACTTGCTGGATACCGGCCCTCCAGGACCGGAGCTCTAAAGTGTCATTTTAGCTCATACTGGCTTAAGAAGAAGACTAAAAATTATTTAAAAAAAATAGGTTTATTGTATAATGTATCACGTTGTTCGCCAGTCAGAGTTGTTTGTTTGGGACTTTTGCATTTCCCCCCTGGCGCTGAAGTGAAAAGGTTACAGAAAGGTTGTTGTTTTGTTTTAACGTATCTTTGGGAGTCATGTCAGAGGTAGGGAGGCAGAGGCATGATTAAATCATGCCAGCAGCTTCCTCTTTAGTCATGATCCCAGACTGAGTCTGTGTGGTTTTCAGATTATACTTTTTTGACAGTTTCTCTTGTCAGAGCTGTGAACCACCCCCATCTCACCATTTCCACTGAAAAAGATATTCCCCTAACCTGAAACCTGCTGTGACTCATCTTTTCATCACAGCCAGCCCCGGATCTTTCAAATCTCATTACCTAATAAAGGACATCAACTTTACATATGGACAGCTTTCATTTCAGACACTTTCCTTGGCTTGTCACTTTATCTTGCATCTAAGCCTGAGATATTTCAACTTGGCCACACACTGGTCATGTCACACCACATCCTACAGAATCATAATTCAATATGGCTGCCACAGCTGACACACCGCAGTCGGCTGGTCACTCAATTTCATCCCCACCTCATTGGCAGATAAGAGACAGTGATTGCACTCTGTCACTTTTATCCCCTCGCTCTGTGAAAGAGAGATGGATGGTGAGGACAGGGGGGCCTGCTGTTTGATCAAATCAGCCCTCCCATAATATCTCCCCTTTGCCAGCCCGTTCTGACTTAAATGCAAAGTCGTCAGAACTTTTCTTTGGAGGGTGAGTTGAGATTTTTGCTTGGTTTTCTGGGCCACAAAGGTCCATCCACGAGAGTTGTGCAGACATTGTGTGATGTTCTGTGTTTTTGTAGTCTCTAGGTGATAAATTACAAACAGGCACGAGTGCAAACCTCTTCACTCCTCATCTCTTCAAAACAAGCATCCTGTTAGCTCTTCTTGGTTTGTTTGGACCTCTGTGACACTTTCAGCGGAAGTGCCTTTTTTCTGAACTGCAAATTAAATTTGGCAGATTTTTAAGCTACCTGGGATAAATGAACAAACAAACAAACAAACAAACACATTAATAAATAAATAAATTGCTGAATAATAAACAGAATAGCGGGGGGGCCCAAATATTTGGTCTGTGCTTAGGTTACAAAGATGCTATGTGTAAACAATTACATTCATAAAATCCCAATGAGAAACCCAAAAGTGTAATTAAGACCCTGTATGAGTTATAACTCTAGCTTTTGATGTTTGTATAGGGGTTGGGGGTGGGGCATTGCCCGTCTTAGACATGAGCAAGGATCCTCGTGGAAAGGTTGGGAACCACTGGTTTATACCATCCGCCTTTATACCACATAGAAGAAGGAAGTCATGTTTGATGTCATACATAATGTTGTTTCACTAAATGTGCCAGGATTATCTACTAGGTTACGTGTATTGACGTAATCTACATAGATAAGAAATTGCATCTTTGCAATAGTCTTATTTTAAAAATTGATGGACTGAAATAATGTGATGTCCGGTCTAATCCTATGTTTGCGAAAATTGGCATGTCCCTGAAGCGGCTCATGGCAAAACCCCCAATCCTATCTTTAGCGGTTTAACGCAGGGTGGTGTGGCGCGGCACGGTGCATCAAAGACACGCTTGAAATGTTCCGTGCCGCAGCCAGTTTGATCAAACCCCATAGACTGTAACTGATTCTATTTGTAGCAGCGACATTCCGCTGCCATTCCGTGTTGCTGATGCCTTCAGTGTGGATTTGTGGTCGGCCTCAGACTCACGTTAAAAGTGTTACAGCCAGCAGGCAGAGGGTAGCAGAGTGTCTCAACCATGGTTTTCTGGGTAAAATTGCCCGCCAACCTCTGATAGCTTTGTGTAGCTAAGTTAGCTCGTAGCAACGTTGGCTCAGGGTTTGATGAATTCAGCTTTTCAAAAACATACAGGTGACAGCGCGCAGGTTTGTCCATCTTTTATTTCAGTCATTGCTGGTCACCAACGGCCAGTCCCAGCCCACTGAGATACTGGCTTAAACCACAAAGATGGATTCATGATCCCCAATGACAAAAAAGTATTGAGGTCATTAGAGGTCAATAGCTGAGGGCTATTGGGTGTACTTACCAATCTAGATAATTAAAAAAAGAGAATCTGTTTAAATATAAACAACTACACACTACAGGGAAGACTTTTTTGACAGTTTAATAGAATTTTCTGAGGACTTGGTGAACTCTGGGGATGGGGTGGAGTTGGACTGACCTGCATCATGTTCATGGATACAAATCAATAAACTCAGTTGCCTTGCTAGCATGTTTATGTGAGGCTGGAATCCTGTGTGTGTGTGTGTGTGTGTGTGTGTGTGTGTGTGTGTGTGTGTGTGTGTGTGTGTGTGTGTGTGTGTGTGTGTGTGTGTGTGTGTGTGTGTGTGTGTGTGTGTGTGTGTGTGTGTGTGTGTGTGCGTACCTCACATGAACACATCACTGCTGGCCCAGAAATCCTCCAAAGACAACCTGAGAACAAGATAATGACCTGCTGGCCGTGGTCAGAATAAAACAGCCGTCTTTCTCACACCGTGGGGTTCGCCTCGACAGAAGAGGAAATATCAAACCTCCTTCAACACCTCAAGTCTTTATTTCTGGTGAGGAAATTCACATGGACTATGGTGTAATCTAAAGATGGAGCAACATGTCATGTGGGAGGATTGAACTTCTGCAGTAGCAAAAAAAAAAATAAAACATTAAGAATAAAGGCCACTTAACAGGCTGATCTTCAAACAAAGCAGACAGAATGATGACCGGCTTCATCCTGTCAATCTGCCAATCTCTGGATCAGCATTCCAGTCACACGGAACGTAGAAGTGAAACATGGTACATTTAATTATGGTTTCTGAGTGGACCCCACCACCACCACCACCCCCGCGCTGCTGCTGCTGCTGCTGCTGTGTGCAGAAGCAAGTCTCTCCCTGCTTTGTCTTCTAAAACGGTCCTCTCGTCCATGCAGCAGGGATGTTCAGCTCATTTAAACATTTTCATATTCATAAGTTTGGGATAAAAGCCACCTGTTCACCGCTGATCAGCGCTTACCGAGCGGAGCCTCACAGATGCATCGAGATCTGGTCGTTAGAGCAACGCCCTGGAGCAACCCGGGAGAAGGAAAACAGATTCCTGTGTTCCTGTCAGAAAGGTGACACAAGCAGAGGTAGATGGAGGGTAAAGCTCTTCATCCTTCACACTCTTCTTCACCTTGTGATTCACTCTGTTTCACAGACAACAACAGCGCTCAGATAGAGATGTTTTTTATAAAATATTTGCAGGAGCTGAAACATTTTTTGGGAGAAACATCTCAGTAGATTTCTATCTCGCCCCAAACCTCTCAACTATCTCAAGTTTAGACTCATTCCATGATGAATTTGCTTGACTTCTAAATGTTCTTGCAAACTTTAATTTAGTCACCCTGATTGTTAATTTACAGCAGCGCTCCTTTTTTTAGACACCACACTAAATGGGTGTCTGTTTTGTCCTCTGCAAAGAGACACTCACTCACTCATGCGTTTCCAGTTTCTACCCATCAACAGGGTTTTGGGAATTCCCACTTAAATGGATTCAGGGTTTTAAAAAAAACAGCAGGTGTTGTATGCTGCAGGGAACATAAAATTCCCAAAGCAAATTACTTTAATTACTCGTGATTGTGATCTAATAGAATCTGACCTCATTTGTTTCATTTTATTTATTTATTTATAAAGCACCTTAATGCCGCCAGCCAAGGCTGCCCAAAGTGCAGTACAGAATAAAATCATAGGTCATATACATTAAAGTTAGAGACAAAAATAAGAGCATACGAAAAAAAATGAATGAATGTTATTGTTTATTTTATTATTATCTCTGTCAGGGCTGCAGTCTAGCTGGTGTGAGGAAGCATGCTCTGATTAAAGGGACTACGTGTAGACTCCCAGTCTGTTGTGAGGGGAAAAGATACTGTAGGATGTGTCATAGCCAGGGTAAGTTCACCTGGCTGTGCATTTGACCTGTGGGATCTCAAAATCAGGCCATTCGTGACGTTACAGCACATAATGCCTAAAAACAATGAAAATAAATAAAAACATTCCAAGAATATTACCAGAAAATTAACAATAAAACCAAAAGAGTACAAAAAGGTAAAAAATTAAGTAGATTTGTAATATTGCTTCAATTTAGCTTTGAAACTCCAGACAATAGATGATTGTTTAATATTTAGTGGGAGTTTGTTCCAAAGTTTGTTGCAAAGGGTCGCTCCCCTCGAGACCCACAGTTAAACCTAGACAACAAATCCTTCTCTGCAGAGCGGCGAGGTCGGGTAGGAACATACCTCATTAAAAGCTCTGCAAGATAAGGTGGTGCTGTTCTGTTTCATGCAGCTTTTTAAAAATTTCTGTCTAGAAGCTTTTGTATGTGTAAAAGTTGTTTTATGTCTCGTTCATGAGGAAGTTATTTTTTATTATTGATAATGTTTCACTGACTTGCTCAGATGTTATGAAATGAGATCGGAACTGAAGCTAGGCTTTTACATAAAACGTTTGCATCAATTTTGGATGAAATCTGCAGTTGAATGGTTTGTCATACATTTGGTCTTTCTGTCCTGGGGATGCTCAATCTCAGTGCAGCTTTTACTGTGGCCCACAATATCCTTCTTGATAGGCTCATGAACTGGGTGGGACTTTCAGACACAGCCTACGGTTGGTACCAGTCATATCTCAAAGACAGGGGTTATGTTGTCTCTGTTGGTGATCACAAATCAAAGCTGATCACCATGACATGTGGGACATATTTTAGAATAAGTGATAAAAACTGAACAGAATGTTCAATAAAATAGGAAAACAGCGTTTGGCAAGTTTGACTGTTTTTCCCACAAATTCAGATGTGTTCGTATCTGAAAAATATCCAGTAAATTTCCTGACTTAAAAAAAATAACTAGCTCAGTAATGTGAGTGGAAGGATTTGTCACGATGAGTTCTGACCGTCTCAAACCAGTCTTTCTAAAGCGAAGCATGATTTAGAAACTCCGGTGCCGATTTGGCTCCTCTAACGTGATCAGATACCCACTCTGGTGAATAATTTAGTAGAAATCGGACCACAATCTTTTCTAAGCAACTCGTGGATTATGCCAAAGTTGAATTTGATATTAACAAGAGCTTGCAAAGCTGTGGATGAAGCCGAGGTGGTTCTTTTCTCAGCAGTAATGATGTTTTATGTCTTCTGCTGTTGCAGCACAAATATGTTCACTATTTTGAAAACTGTTTGTAGACGGCTCAGAATAAATCAAATAAAACAGCAAATAGCTAAAAGAAATTTGTGACAAACATCCCGAAACAGTTTTAAAGCAACACGATCGGAGTGGAAGCATCAATCATCCAAGAAGAAGTCATTCAAGTAAGACAATAACTCAGCAGCTGCAAAAACCCCCACAGTGAATAAATCTGTCACGTCATCTGTTTTTTATTTGACCTGACTGACACAACAGATGGCAAAACACAAAATTACAAAAGATTTCTTTAGCTGTAAAAAAAATCATCCAACAGCTTGATTCTTCAGTAGTGTCTAATCAATAGTTAGGATTGAGAAGTTGTACCTGCATAGTGGGATTGCTGGAACCCTTTCAAAATAAAATACAGTCATTTTGCATTGTAACATTAAAAGTTGATTGTTGGAATAATATTTTTTCAAGATATAATGGGATATTTATTTCTTGTCAGACAATGATCTTTACGTATCTTTTATTAAGAAGAATTGTTTGTGGAGAATATAACGTAAAATATTAAAATATCACATTATAGAATTAAAACTTATTTGAAACAGCTTGATCTTTATAGAGCTCTCATTCACGCGACTAATCAATAAATGACTCTAGTGTTGTTGTTTTTTTTTGTGGATAAAAAAGCTCTGGTGCTCTTGTTTCAGGAAGTAGAAGTTAGCCTGAGCAGAGGTGAGCAGAAAATGGTAAAATCTGGAGTCTGGGGCCCCATCCCAACAATCTTCCAACAAGTGCATTTGGTGGAAGTGCATGTAAGGCTCTGAGTGTGTAGTAAACAAGTGTGCATCATCGACCATGACTTCCTAAATGGGAATCCCGGTGGCCGTTTGGGCTACTTTGCTGCTTGAAATAATATTAAAACAAGATTAAATTGATAGCATGTGGTATCCAAAAATACACACTGGTACCATTATTAGTCAATATTATTTTTCAGCAAAACATGTAATGAATTTTCCAACAGAAACATATTTGATTGTCATCACACACACACACACACACACACACACACACACACACACACACACACACACACACACACACACACACACACACACACACACACACACACACACACACACACACACACACACACCAGTAAAAATGTATATTCGGCTGAGTCCAGATGGGCCAAGTAATGTAAGGCAAGGAAACGCCATCAGAGGAGCCGTCTGCCCCGGCAGCATCAGGTCTCCCACACTAAGTCAGGGCGATCAGAAGAGGGAGAGTATAGACCCCCACCTCCACTTAAACACTTCCTGTAGAGCGCCCGGAAGCAACAGTCGACCACCGCCCCAGGGGCAGAGGACCCCTACAGAAAAAACAGTGGATTAAAATGAGTAAAAATATGAAAATAAAAGAGCTAATATAAATGACAAAAGTAAGAAAATAAATAATAAATAAAATCATATGGACGGTAAAATAATAATATTATTAAAAAATGAAACTGTGCTAAGATATAATCATAGAAAACATGCAAAGCCAGTAATAAAATATAATCATGTAAAACGACAAATGAAACTATAATAAATAATTAGATAAAAGCTAACCTAAATAGGTGGGTCTTGAGCCTTGACTTAAAAACATGAACAAGTTACTAACTAATCTTCTGATGGACTAAAGGAGCTCAGTTCTAAGGAGAAACAATGATCCAACCTTTTCAATAAAGAAACAAGACAGAGCATGGAACTAAACAATGGGTTACCCTGACTGAAATATTGCCTAAATCAAGATTTTCTTTACTGAAACATCAATTTAAAATTAAATGCTCTCAAATATCACTTCTGAAACCAACACTTGCCTTGTTTTGCCTTTTTTTCTTTCTCTGAGCACACATTTACTTGAGTTTGTCAGGATCTGCTCTTTCTGCCTCTGACGTGTTGTCCTGTCACCCCACGTCAAATAGTTATTGGACTCATCTGCCCCGTGTTATCCTACCCACCCAATTCCTGATTTCCCTCATGTATGTAAACCCTCTGTTTGTGCTTGTCTTTGTCAGATCCTCTTCTTGTCTTCCTGTCATTTCCTCCTACCTTATTCACATTAAACAGTTCTTTTGCCGGCCAGTCCGACTCCTGTTCCTGCTCACTTGCGTTTGGGTCCTATTGCAACCATCACCATTTCATGACAGCAATGACTTTCGTTGGTTCACGTTGGTCTTAGGTTGCTGCTGCATGTTCAGATATTTCTATAATCAGCTGTAGCCTATAAGCCATCAAACCCTTTAAACCCCACAGTGATTGTGTTTGTAGGAGTCAACGGGACTCTCACCACCTTTTAAACTTAAAAATACATTATGGCAGAAAATTGGATAGTATGACTTCACTTTCTTACATTGGAAATAAATGGAGACACTTAGTCCGTTATTCTTTTAAACACTTTTAAGCCTAAAATATGAAATAATAATTAATAAAACATATATTTCTATATTTAATAAAATGAAACACACCCTTACCACCATCGACATAAATATACTGGACATCTCCTTTCCATAGGCTCCAATATCACATTTTTGAGGCCAAATGGGAGGTGACCACCACCGCATTTTGACCGTGACACAGGTTCCGTCAAGCCCAGACAATTCCACAAAAGGGAAGAGAGGTGGAGCTGAGGGTGGGGCTGTAAGGCTGGGATCAACTGACGACACCTGGTCGAACCAGCTACAAGCTAACCTGAAGCTAACCCTAGCTAACCCAAAGCTAACACGGAGGTGGGAGCTAAGCTAACGGAGGTAGCAACCTAGCTACAACCGGAGTTAACTGTGCACAACACCAGAACTTCTGAGTCAGGGATACGCCAGGCTGACTGCTGGGTAAAACCAGGTGGAACACAGAGGTCTCCCGAGAGCTCCACAAGCCGGCAGCCGCACAGCAGACAAGCGCTGCTGCGATCTGAGATGCGCAGAGCTGCCGCTGGGGAGAACCAGGTGGAAAGGTTTCCATCCCAGAGCCCCACAAGCCGGCAGCCCGCGCATCAAACAGAAGCCGCGATCAGACAAGAGATGCGCCGAGCTGCCGGGAGACTCAGCCGGCAGCCCGCGCAGCAAACAGAAGCCGCGAAGCCAGAGGAGAAACGGGTGGAAAACATCGGTCTCCCGAGAGCTCCACAAGCCGGCAGCCGCACAGCAGACAAGCGCCGCTGTGATCTGAGATGCGCAGAGCTGCCGCTGGGGAGAACCGGGTGGAAAGGTTTCCATCCAAGAGCTCCACAAGCCAGCAGCCCGTGCATCAAACAGAAGCTGCGATCAGACAGAGATGCGCCGAGCTGCCGGGAGACTCAGCCGGCAGCCCGCGCAGCAAACAGAAGCCGCGAAGCCAGGGGAGAAACGGGTGGAAAACATCGGTCTCCCGAGAGCTCCACAAGTCGATAGTCGTAACCCAGCTCCACCAACATGTTATAGTTCAACCCATTTTCTAAAGTGCAGCATTATGTTAAATGCACTGGGTTTTACCCTATTACATTTAAATTTCATGGCTAAACAGTACATGTTAAAATCTAAGCTCAGCTCTGCAGTGACCTAAAATACATAAATATAATTTTACTTTCCGAAAAAAATGAAGTGGAGACTCCTTGGACGCTCTATCAGTGCAATTGATGCCACAGCAAGTCATTTTGTCCAACAATTGCACAGAAAATATCCAAAATAATACACAAACACAGAGACTCAAAATGCCGGAACAGTTTCCAAGCCAGACCGAGGCTCTGCTGAGGCCTTTCCACGGAGCTAGCGCTGTGGTCACGTGGGTCTGATGCTCATTAATTATACAGAATTTTAGAACAGAAGAGTGAGAAAAAAATTCACCCCCCTCAGAGTTGTCATGAGTGTAAACTAGATCATTTAAACCAAAAACATGTTTTGGTACCAGGCTGTAAACATGTTTATTTCTGCTGTGAAATTGGTATTTTTAACATGGGAGTCAATGAGGATTTGCTCGCTTCTGACACCAGCCCCCAGCGGATGAGGGTGGAACTGCAATTTCTGGTACTTCCGGGTTTGACTCAATTTTAGAGTTCAATTGTGGGGGCTTGCTTACCACCTGTCGATCCTCCACCAGGGGGCAGCAGACACTTGTAGGACTGGATATGGCAGGGTTTTGATGAAAGCACTAATCCTGATGCTCTATCTGAATTCTTTACTTTATTTAGGTATTTTCTTAGAGTCAGGAACAGATATAGGTATTTATGTTATTTATCCAAACAGGATGCATTTGCTTCTTCTTCTATTTCTTTGACGATGTACGACAGTCTGCTACACTGACTGAAAAATAAAAATAAAATACCGATTTCATTAATCTTCCACATGATGAGAAAATGATAAAAGTTTAATGCACCTACTAAAAGATGTTGAAAACCAACTTTTCCACTTTCATTTCTAGATGATTCGAAAAAAGTGTTTCTTTGTGCAGAATGCATGAGACTCTCATGCATTACAGTGCTGCCTCTTGTATAAACCGACCATACAACAGTCAGTTAAGCTTCTTATGGCTGTAAAAGGTGCAGTGACTAACCAAGGTTTAATGGTGCTGTTCATTTATTCAGCAGCAGAAAGGAAACTGTACATGGGCCAGTGACAAGGAGCGACGCTGATGAATGCATCTGCAGACGGCATAAAGGAGAGAGAGAGAGAGAGAGAGAGAGAGAGAGAGAGAGAGAGAGAGAGAGAGAGAGAGAGAAACCCCACAATTTATTGGACTTGACATTCATTCTCCAACTTGACAGTTAATAAAACATTATCCACTGTAGATCCTCAATCCTGCAACTTTTTTGAACCCTTCACTTCAAAGATTTATTGGAAATTTGTATGACAAGCAGACAAATCTCACCTGCTGGTTACAGATGGTGAGTTACAGCTCTGCAACAGGTGAGTAAAACTACATTTGGAGCTTGCTCTTTAATCCAAAAGCCCCAAACACTTAACCTGTTTGACCCTAACGCCCCCCTATAGAGCTCCGGGAGTTGACGTCACTTCTCCCGGCATGCAACAGTTCAAATCGAAACGGCGCCATATTGGCATGCAGAAGCCGGCAGCTGGACTATTTGTTATTGTCAGAAAACTCAATCAAACGGGAAATATGGTAGATTCCTGTTGTGCCCCAGGATGCAGAACAGACGCGGACGACATAAGGAATGAGCCATCTACAGGATTCCCCAAGATCCGGAGCGCCGCAAACGTTGGATCATTGTAATAAAACGCGCTAGTGACCGGGCGAAAATGAAGCTGTGGGATCCCGAGAGTAAAGGTTTTCGCTTATGCAGCGACCGCTTCATATCAGGTACTTAAACCAAAGTTTCCTTAACTGTGTGTGGTATTTATTTTAAATGCTTTTATTATGATTCTTAGTGGGCTTCCTAAACTTATTTTGGTGTGGTTTTTTCTGTCTTATTACTCATAGCAGCAAGTGAACATCACGTAAAACGTTGCCTCGTGAGTTCTGAGTGCTGCCGTTTCCGTGTTTTATGATGACAGCAATTAACCGGCTAAGCTGTTTTTAATTTATAAGCAATGGTTGATCAATTGTCAGATCACACATAAAAAGCACTTTGGATTGCTATTATCTGTCTCACCGAGACTACTTACGTGTAAATCTGTTATTTGTCCGTCCATCCATCCATTTTCATCCGCGTATCCGGAGTTGGGTTGCGGGGGCAGTAGCGTGACTTCCCTCTCCCCAGCCGCCGGAGCCAGCTCCTCCGGGTAAATCCCAAGGGGTTCCCCGGTCAGGTCCGGTGTTGTGCCGGTAAGAAGCCCGCTCCGACAGCTTCTGGCGTCAGAGCGGGCAGTAGAGTCGAGAGTCCCAGACCTTCTCCCCAGCTCCTCCGGCCGGGGGAATCCCAAGGGGTTTCCCCGGCCAGGTCCGGTGTTGTGCCGGTAAGAAGTCCGCTACGACAGCTTCTGGCATTTTTAAAAAGTATCCCAGGGGCACGGTAAGGGTCGGAGATGTTTAGTCTATTTAATTTCTGACTATATAAAATGATTTCTTCTGTTTTAAAGTGTGAAGTAAACTCCGACGAAGTAAAATCCAAGCGGATCCCGTTCATGTTCATGGTTGCATCCGTGTTTGTTTACCTTTTTTGCATGCCAAAATGGCGTCCACTAACTGAGAGTCACGTGGGGTCCGGAGCTCTATTGGGGCCCTCTACAGTTTCAAGTCCCAAACATCTACAACTGTCCACATTCTCCAAACACAACTAAAACCACAATCAAACAGCCCAGATGGGATAAAAGGCCATTTTAAATGGCAATAAATTTTGATACAATGATATTTGAACCATAATTTAGAAGAGCATCTGGCCTTCACTGGTGTCTGCTGGGAAAAAAACAAACATTGAACAAATTTAGTTGAGGACCCCTGGAATTAGGGATGGGTACCTTTGACATTTGAACTGATCCGGTAATAATTCCGGTACCTAGGAATCGATACCGGTACTTAACGGTACCAATTTTCAATACTTTTGAGTGTTTATTATTTTAATTCTCTTTTATAATTTAATATATAATTTTCTCAATATATAACAATATTTGATAAATATCACGATAAATAACAATCAACTGTTTGTATTTTAACATTGTACTTGTAGTTTTATAAGCTGATAATTAAACTGAAGCAAACATCTTTACTGTGAACTAAATTTACTGTGTATCTTCATTCCTTTTGCCATCTTTTTTCATTTGATTTTTCCTACTGGGAAGTTAGAATTTCCGAGGAGAAAGCGAACGCACCATTAGCTGATAACAACGGTGGCAATGGAAGCTAACATATCAAGCTAACGTTATCTTAAACAGTTTCTTTAGCTGCTGGAGCAGATTAAAACGATCGTTGCAGATCGTTGTCACTGGTTTCATCTTCATCCAATCACCCGTCGCATTTAGTAAAGTGAAGCCAAACTTTAGAGCGCGTTCATGTTCTTCTAGTCAGATATTCAGAGTTCCGAGGAGAAAGCGAACGCACCATTAGCAAAACGGAAGCTAACATATCAAGCTAACATTATCTTAAACATTTTATTTACCTACTGGAGCAGAATAAGATGAGGATGTCTCACTTAGATCATTGTCGCTGGTTTCATCATCACCCAGTTACCCATCACATTTAGTGAAGTGGACCCAAGCTTTAGCGTGCGTTCTTTCTACCATGCTGCTCTGTTTACAACTGGCTCGCAGCGACCGACGATGTAACGCTCTTGCGCATGCACAGCTGTCTTGGCAAGTTCTCGTTATGAAGGACGGGTACAGAAACGAGGCGCCGTTTCAAATGACGTGAATCGGTGCTCGGTCGGTACTTTGGAATTCAGTCGGTACCTTAAAAAGTACCGAATTTGGTACCCATCCCTACCTGGAATAAATAAAACAATTGACTAAATTTCCTAAATGGATTTTGAACTCACAACCTCCAACCTGACAGCTCTTCTAAAATAAAGTTCAAGTACTGTTTTATCTCAATGTATCAAAATCCAAAAATTGCTTTGTTTACAATCTAAACTGTTTTGATTGTAGCTGTAGCTGTGCTCGGGGAAAGCAAACAATCACTGACACTTGGGGCATGAAACTCCAAAGGCCTCCAATTGGGAGGCACCAGGGCCCAAAGAAAAAAGGCCTAGGGCCCCTGTCTTTTCGACACGGAGGACAATTCTGGATACTGGCAGTGAGGGGTGGGACTAGCCAGCTCAAAAATAACCAATCAGAAAAAAGGCAGAAATGACTGTGCAATGCTGTTGTTTTTTTAGCAGTAGTCAAAAATGGCATTTAGCGCTTCTTCTTGTTATGGTTTAAAAGACGTGTTCAAGTCATTAAGAACAGTAGAAAGAGCCGCGGCGAACTTTCAGACATCGTCTTCATTGCTTATGAGAAACTGAGCATTGCGGTGTGACGTACGCTACTCAGCGCTGATTGGCTCGGTTAGAGTTCTCGGGGGTGGGGTTATTTGAATGGGAGCGTTCCTATAAAGAAGCATTGACATGGCTGACGAGCCTAACAAACACTATCCTGAATTACAACGAAGATCCTTTTGACCCTTTGATTCTCTGCTCAACCAAAAGCTCATTTTAGTTCCTGGATCTTAGTAACAAATGCACTAAACTTCACCGTTAACAGAAAAACAAATAAGGTTGAAATAATCAAAATTAATGCAGTGGTGATAATTAAAGCATGTAAGATGTTGAGTATCAAAATACCACATTTTAGTAAATAAATAGAGCATTACTATTTTTCGTGCATAATTAATTAATACAAATCTGATATAATTTCACAAATATCATTACCAGTCACTCTTACTGACTTTGATGGGCAAAGCAGACAAAGGGAATTGTCAGCAAATAGTATTTTCAGTAATAATTGTCATTGATCTAAATTTGTGTTAAAATACATGAAATCTTTTGCACGTTTGAATTCCAAGGAACATGGTTGCTTGTTCTGCTCGCACACACACACACACACACACACACACACACACACACACACACACACACACACACACACACACACACACACACACACATTCATAAAATAATAATGTCCTCTCTCCACTGTGCTGCTAACCAGGCAGGTTCTGCCAGACTGAAGAGTCTTTGTTCATGAGTAGAAAACAACGAGCGACCTGATTTCAGAAGCATCAAGTGTTTGGTTTTTAGATGACACTGCTTTGATCGCACCGTCAGCTGGATGAGCACAAATTGTCAAAACTTGAGAAAAGAGAAGACAGCAGACTGAGAGGTGGGCTTGCTAGGGTGGCAGCTGCATGTTGGGGGATACAAATTGAATTTAATGAGTTGGAACAGCTGGAAAAAAAATAAAAAACATGATGTTTAAAAGAAATAAACTGAGATAAAACAAAATAAATAGGGATGTCTGATATTATCGGCCTATTAGTAGCATTATTAGCCTTGAAATGTAATATTGGAAAATGTCAGTGTCGGTTTGTAACTTATTGACCCAAGTTTTACATACAATACACATATCACCCATCAAACTTTTCGGCTTCATGTCCTCTCTCTCAAAAGACCAAAATATTACAGATCTGAGGTTTAGTTTTTTAAATATTTTAGTTTTATTTGGCACAACTTGTGAATAGCTAGGAATTTGTCCTGTGTTTAGAGGACCTTCTGTCCCTATAACAGCACATAGCTACATGTAGCTAGCCAGCAAACAACCAAGTAAAACAAACACAAAAATCTTCACCCAGGGCTTGCTTTTCTTAAATGAAGATCTTAATGTTTTTTCACTGTAACTAAAATAAACAGAAACAGAAAAAACACATTACTAACTAATGCACAAACCTAATGTCATTTGTTTTACACATTTACTTCTTCACTAGTTGCCAGTGATGAAAGAGAATCTGATGTTCTTGTTATTTTTGCTGGAGGTTGCACTCCCAGGGATTTTTGACCCTAATGGCCATCCGTCGGTAAGGTCTTACTTGAATACAAAAATAATGCCTGCTTGCAATTATTTAGGCATGTACTGCCCCCTATCGCCAGGGAAAATACACTCTGTCACTTTAATTGTCATTTATTTTACTGCCTGTTCTGATTCTCAGAGCTGACAGTATCTTTAAAGTTAAATTTAAATTTAGTTCAATTCAATTCCGTTTATTTATGTAGCACCAAATCACAGCAACTGTCATCTCAAGGCACTTCCCAAAGTATCTAATTAATCAGAGCACTGAGTTCAGTTCATTATACCAATTAGATAAAAGTTTCATTCAATTCAATTCAATTCAATTCAAGTTTATTTATATAGCGCCAAATCACGACAAGAGTCGTCTCAAGGCACTTCACATAATAAACATTCCAATTCAGGTCAGTTCATTAAGCCAATCAGAAATAATGTTTCCTATATAAGGAACCCAGCAAATTGCATCAAGTCACTGACTAGTGTCAGTGACTATACAGCAATCCTAATACTAAGCAAGCATAAAGCGACAGTGGAGAGTTATTCATGTACTGCTGTATTCTGCTGGGTTATTCATGCACAAAAACCCAGCAGATTGCATCAACACACCAACTTGAGTCAGTGACTTTACAGAAATCCTCATAATAAGCAAGTATGTAGCGACAGTGGAGAGGAAAATTTCCCTTTAACAGGAAGAAACTTCCAATAGAACCTGGTTCAGTACGAGCCACAACTCACTGGAGTTTGAGAAGACAGCATGAACAGATGCCATAAATGGATACTAGCCCTCCAGGACCATGATTTGCACCACTGGTCTATCTCACGAGCATAGGTGAGGGCTGGAACATGGACAGATCCGTGAATCTAGACCTTTGCCTTTTGACTCCCATCCCATCCCACCTTCACCCAAGAACAAGACAATGGAGGCCCTTCTAACGGAAAAACTCAGTCCAAGCCTGGCACTTTCCACCTTTATCCAGTCAAAAACGAGATTAGGAAGATCTGACTCCCATTCCAGTGGCCTCAGCTGTGAACCACACCGCTGCACGCTGAAGGTCCTGTCAACAAAACCACATCATATGCAAAAAGCAAACATGAGATCCTAAGATTTCCAAACCAGACACCCTTCTCGGTCTGAACACCACAGACAGGATATTGTTCAGCTCAGCAGTTTGTCCCAAACAATCTGAGGCTGCATGGCACTGAAGAATAAGTGAGAAACAAGTTCTGTGGTTGGTAAGTGAGACCAGCAGATTGAAACCTCTGAGAAACTAGAGAAAAATGATGAAAAATAGAAGTATCATAACATCTTCATCAAGGTAAAAATACAGTCTTTAACGAAACTTTTTGCTACAGCATTTAGGTTTAAAGCAAGAGATTACAGCAGGAGACGTGTAATTCTGCAAACCACAACCCTGAACTAAGCCGGTCTGAGCCGGTGTCAGAAGGACATGAGGACAATTAACACAGCAGCAGGATACCAGAAACAGAGCTCTTTTAATGAAAAGCCTTAAGATGGACTTAGAGGTTTGCAAAGAAACATGATATTTTCAAACCAGTTTCCTGTGCTAAAATTTTATAATGCAGTGTTTATTTTTTCATGTTTATCCTTGTTTTGAAAAGTTAAAAGTTCCATGTTGCCCGAGCCCTGGGTGCATGTGCGCACTCTAGTACAATTTCCTCACCTGAACTCTTCCTGACAGCGTAGAGGACTGAGTTCGCTCCTCGACATGGAGAGTCTAAAAATACTCAGTCATTCTGAGCACATCTTTATATATGTAAGCCACTGCAGGGGAGGAGAACTGCTGGCAGGAAGCTCCCAAAGAATCTAGTTAAAAGTCTCACCAAAGAAATGACAACCTTCCCGAGAAAGCTCCCAGCAGTTGGATGGGTATCGGTTTTCGCTGCACCATGGGTGAGAACTGCTTCTTGATTAAAGCCTTTAAAAAAATAAAAATTCTGATA
Organism: Nothobranchius kuhntae; assembly: GCA_006942095.1. Taxonomy (NCBI): domain Eukaryota; kingdom Metazoa; phylum Chordata; class Actinopteri; order Cyprinodontiformes; family Nothobranchiidae; genus Nothobranchius; species Nothobranchius kuhntae. The sequence continues at coordinate 174,483 of SSNQ01034325.1, read as the reverse complement.
CCTAGAACTTTTCCTCCAGGTTATTATTTTTAACACTCTTTAAGTAGGCAACTCAAATGCAGGAGTTAAGTCATAAGTATGACAAATGTGTCCTGGTTCTGACAAAGTTCTGCTCCTCAGGCAGCAGCAAAAGTGCTGATAATTGATGATAACTAGTGTGCCTCCACTCAAAGGCAGCTGACGTCAGACGCTGCAGGTTGATAAGTGGTGAGGCTCAGTAAATCTAATTTTTTGTTCTTTTTTTGTTACCATTCCATCTGAACAAAAACTTTATAAACTTTATTTTACTGAGAATAGAAAGGCTGCGTTTACAGATTTTATAGTTCGTATCCATCAAAACAACCCAAAACAACTAAAATGTTTTCGTTCCATAATAGTTTACTGTACATGGTAAATGCATGTTGTCATATAAAATCATACAATCTAGTGTCATTTGTTCAGAGGTGGAAAGTAACGAATTACATTTACTCACGTTACTGTAATTGAGTAGCTTTTTTGTATATTTATACTTTTTAAGTCGTTTTTGAAAGCTGTACTTTTACTTTTACTTGAGTAAGTTTTTAAAAAAGAATTGTAATTCGCTAAATTTTAAATCATATCCGTTACTGAGTAAAAATAAATTATAGGCTTAATAAATTAAAAATATTACGTGTAGGCATGTCGGAACGGAAAGAGGCACCTGCATGAGTGCCACGTCTAAACTGTGGGGGTGTGGGGGTGTACACTTTTGCTCAAAGACATCAGTTCAGTTCCTCAACTCGCTGTTTACCTCGTCTCTCCCTCCTCTCCTGTGTGTTGGATCCCGCACCTTCGCGCACCGGTGTGACGTCATCAGAATTCTGCTCGGTTCGGTAGCCGGTGTTCTGAGAAAACATCCTACTTTGGCAAAACGTCCTACCCGTAGTAGAATTTTACGTTGTTTTACATGACACAAACCCTATCCCTCACCCAAACCCTAACCCTAACCAAAGGAAAGTATTTTCCTGCAAATATGACAGCGGAGTAGCATTCCCCTTTTGTGTTGTGCGCATGCGCGCACATGCTCAGTAACAACGGGTAGGACGGTTTACCGGGTAGGAGAAATTCTCAGAACACCGGACTCGGTTCCGTGTTTGAATTGTGTTTCTCTACCGCTCCGCATGGAAGCAGCAAAATAACGTTTAGCGCCCATGACAAGCGGATTATCAGCACTTTGCTCATAAAACAGAAGACCTGCAGGCCTTTGCGAGTTAAAACACCCTGATACTGTTCAGGTGTAAACATTGTGCTCCATCCCTGTGTTTGAACTCAGAAGATGCTCCTTGATGCCACAGATATGTGATGATTTAGCTTGTTTCTTTATTTTACTCCAGAATACGAGACTAAATTATTACTAAAGCAGTTCAATGTAGTTAAATTAGGCATTCAAATGATTCTAACATGCTGCAGTGTGTGTGTGTGTGTGTGTGTGTGTGTGTGTGTGTGTGTGTGTGTGTGTGTGTGTGTGTGTTACACATATAGAACTGCATGAGACAGCATGGTTTCATCAAATCCATGCATCTTATTTCTTGGCTGCAGTAACGACTCAGGAAAATAACTTCTATTTCACAAATAATGACGTCTTAATAGTGTCTATGATAATGTTTTATCTTATCTTTGGTCTGGGAGGTGTAACTTATCATGATACAAGCCTTTTAAAACATGTTAAAGTGCTACAAGAGGAGATAAATGCATGAATTTAAAGTTCATGTTTGGAGACCAACCTTCACAGTTTGGAGGCTCACGCTGGTGAGGAGACACCGTTAGTTCTAGTAACACCTGGGCTCCCAAGGCCTGTTCTGACAGGATGGACGTTACGGGACCCTTAAGGATTCCAGTTGGACGATTGGAGGATTATTTAGGAGGATTGAAATGAACACACTGATTTCAGTGGTGAAGGGTTAAATGAGTGAGTGAACCCACCACCAAGGATGAACTCTGCTAACTTTAAAAATCAGCTGCTCTAAATAAGCATGAAGGTCAGAGAGGAGCTCTAGGATGGACATGGATAAAGGAACTGTAATGTAGAGGTAAAGTAGGGCAGGGCCAACGTTAGCAGCTGTCATACGGTCCATCTGAAATGTTTGACGGCATTAGGCTTGTTATATTATGTGACAGGTTAGAGCACAGTCTCATGTTAGAGTTTTGTCATGAAAACATTGAGATACCTCACATACTGATGGCATCTAAAAATTAACTTTTTTGTTTCAAAATGAAGAATAATTTTTAACCACAATTGAAACTTACCATCCTAGAAAAACCTCGTCCAATCAATGTGAACGTCCTGTTCTCACTGATTGGATAGAAATCCCTCCTTCAAGCTGTGCGTGTTTGAGTGTGCGCGCACACACACGAGCGAATTGTGAACTGGCGTTGTGATTTAGCACTACTTAGATGTAGCCATCCTTACGCTGAAAAAAATGTAACTAAGTAACTTTTACTTTGAGTACATTTTGCTTACGATACTTTTTACTTTAAAATGAGTAAAAATTTAGGCAAGTACTTTTACTTGTAATTGAGTAAAAAAATATCAAAGTATTGGTACTCGTACTTAAGTAGGAAATTTTAGTACTCTTTCCACCTCTGCATGTCTTAACTCTTGTCACATCAAACTATAGTTAAAGGGTACATATATTTTCTACTGCCCCTATAAACACTCCAACTATGTAAAAAATATCCGTTTGTTTTCTGTCAGTTTGGTTTTTAGGAATGATGTGTTTAAATTAAGCCCTTTCAAAATGTTCCCTATTATGACATCACAAACGGGCAAAGTAGAATAGAACCAACTCTCACATGCAAGCAGAGTTGGGCATCTTATGTTAAAAAAATTAATTATTTATAGTTACAAATGACTTTTTCCAAACAGTAATTGAGTTAGTAATTCAGTTACCACATTGTAAAAGTAATTAGTTAGCTAGCAAAGTAATTGTATTGTTACTTTTATGTTCTTTAATACAGTTACATTCTTTAATATCTATAAATTCAAAGATTTTTGTAATTGAAATATTTAAAATACTCTGTAACACCTGCCTCTGCTGATTCTTAATTAGATTATGATGCTTGGTATGAAAAAGCAAGGATTTGGGTCTTAAGAGACTCACGCTGGGACCACCATGGTGTTGTGAGTCACTGTGGCAACCTAATTTTGTTAACCTAATTTTCACAGGAGCAATGCACACAACTTTCAAGAAGATCCCAATTGATCCCGAACACCCCCCCCCCCACACACACACACCTTCTGATTTGAAGTCCTTCAAATTTTATTTTTTTTTACTTATGTGACAGACATAGTCACAACACACATAATTATTTATCATTTAAATTGAAGAGCAACATTTTATATGTGTGATTCAAAGCGTAAAGTACATTTTTTTTCGCCCTGTTTTATTCCTTGATTTTTCATTCAGGGAACCCATGAGCCGACCTAGAAGAGTTAACATACAGTACTAACTAGGCTAAATGAAGCTTAATGTTTTTGATCAGATGAGATTGTCAGAGGTTTTTTATTTATTAGTTATTAGTTAGTTATTAGTACATTTTCTTTCTAAAAGTTATATGGTCAATACCAGACATGTTCATGAAGCTCTTTGCACTAAATACCTCTCACAAAAAGCTATTTCAGCAGTTTTACTATTGACATTTTAAATACCTTCCAGAATGAGGCGTTTCAGGGTTCTGTCATGGTGAGGATCTGCGAGACAGAAAAACGTGTTGTCCAATCGTTGCTTTCGGTCCAAAAGCAACAATTGGCAGAGGTTTTTAGACAAATGCAAGAGAACCACTTTATTGATTTTTTTCATTTTTTTTATCTCCACAATATATTTACAGCTATGTTACGTTAGCATGTTGTTAAGAGGCATGAAAAAAATAAACGTTTTAAGCTAATTTGTTTTCCAAATTAAGGAATGCAGCTTTAAGAAAAAATAAATAAACCAAATTGGCTGTTATGAGGTGTAGAATTTTAACATCCAGGAGGGGCTTGGAGTAGAGCTGCTGCTCCTCCAGCCTGGAGAAGTGAGAGGGCTTCTTTGCTAATGTCCTTTATTGTGACATCACAGTTGGGATCTTTTTGAAATGACTCATTGAAGGCAAATAATTCCTAAAACCAAACACTGACGTAAAACAGATGGACGGGTTTAATTCACATTTAGAGTTTTTATAGAGACAAGGCAGCACAAAAGATGTAAGAGATGACATTTGCATAATATGTTAGTCCCGGTTTATTATCTAGCAACATGCAAAATTAGGATGCATACTTGCTGTTAGTTAAATTTGTGATATCTGCCATGTAGCGTGCTTTTATTCTGACATAATAGTGGATAATGACTAAATGATGGAGCTCAATGTTTATGTTTTGGCCTTTTAATACATTCCCAATAAACAAGCTATTTAATCCTGTTTTAGTGGTACTAGCTTCACATTTTAGATGTCAAAAATTTAATAATTGTATTAGGTAACTATTTCATAATAACATGTTCACACATCAAAATGTTCACACAGATGCAGTCAAATTTACTCCTCGGTTATGGCCGCAGATAGACTGAAGGTATTTTTCTGTTTCACTACACTGCCACAGTAGCTGCCCTTTGGCTGTCTATGGAAACACGAGTCAGTCTGATCAGTTCAGCAAAAACTTTCTGTGCCTCATTGCATTCAAGGAGCTTATTCCCCGCTGGGAGGCAGCCACAGAATCTGCTCTCTAATAACAACGGTGGTGACGCAGCACACAGACGCGATTCCAGACCGGGAAATCAGCGTGACAGCTACTCCAAGCTGCACATCAGCGCTTCAGGCCTCCCTCCGTCAGTGCCTGCACCGTCACACCCATGCTGGTGTGAACGAATGTGGCGTGCATTAGGATTCTTTAAAGTGCTGTAGTACACGGCGTGACTGGGCCACCCTGTTTGAGTGAGTTGGGAGGGTGGGATCGGTGGTGGGAGCAGTTGGGGTGAATTAATGAACTTGCAGTGGCAGCTGGGAAAAAGTCAGTTATATTTTACAAAACTTTTAAGACTGCAATCGTAAAACTGGGTCACATCAGTGGGTAGCCAGTAAAAATGGAAGTGATTCATCACTGAAGAAACTACAAATAGTTCAGAAATGCTACATTCTGCATGAACTCTATCCTGAATCTCTTCACCGGATTGAATTAATGTGAAATAATAACATAAAATATGATTGTTTCAGTCAACTGCTTTCCTAACCTGGCAAGTCATCATTTATATGTAATATATAGTTTGGCCACAACCAATAGATATTTTGAGGGGTGGAATCTGTGGCAGTCTTTCAAACTATCTCCATCTGCAAGCTATTGGACAGTGCTAGGACCAATCAGAGCAATGATAACACAATTCATTCATTGCTACAGAAACCAGTTAACGGAGCAGTTTGACGTACACAGTATAAGAAAACAAAGACACAAGTGCATCCTTTTTCAAAATAAAAGACTTAAAGTCACGGTGTGTAATTTCCCTGGCGATAAGGGGCAGTACACACCTGAATCATTGCAAGCAAGTGGTATTTTGTGTTTAAGACCTTACTAAAGGGTCAAAAATCCCTGGGTGTTTTTTGAACGAGTGCTTTGTCAGATCGTTCAACCTCCAGTAGAACGACAAGAACATCAGACTCTTTCATCACTAGCAATGAGTGAAGAGGTAAATGATTAAACCAACGTTTATGAATGGGCAAAAGTTTTTTTTAAAGCTTGTTACAAATCGGTAATCGCATTTTGTCCTCACAGGCTTACATAGGAAGAAACATGGCGTCTAATATGGCATTGCCCAGAGCCTTGGACCCACTCCCATGTATATTAGACCTAATATTTATGGTTATATGTTACAGAGCCACCAATATTTTTTTAACAACTGGGCATCATTTAATCCATTTTCTTATTTATTTATTTTTTTCTTTTAGTGCCTTGTCTTCTCATTTGTCAAAGAAAAGCCCAAACACAGTTCCTGAGCTGTAGTTTTTATGTGTTGCAGCTCTGGCACTAAACAGAGCTAACCCTAACCCTAACCCAATTCCTCTCTACAAACATCGAGTGCTGGGATTGGCTGAACCCAGAACTGTTTGGGCCAACGGTAGACCTGCTGAGGCTCTAATGGAGTAAGACTAGATCGACCCGAAAAGCTGCAATGGTGTGTCTAGATGTCTATCACTTTCCCTCTTTGACTATACCACTTGGTTGTGCATTTAACAGGATTGGAAAAGCTGATGGATGACCTTTATCTGTGGGGATCCTGCATTTGTGGAATGAACTCTTAAACCTATTTGTTCCTCCCTACCAAAGTGCCAAAATCCCCTGTAATTTCCTGTTGGTTTTCTTACACATACATGCACAAAACCCGTGTAGGTTTGGGGAGAACATGCTAGCTCCACACAGAAAAACTACCGCCAGCTCTGAAACTTACATCTATTTCACTGTGAAGCAAAACTGCTGCCACCTGCTCGACCATGCCAACCTGGTGATGTGTTTAGTTTCTGTACAGCTATGATTTCTTGTACCATTCCAAATACAAGCTCAAGTAAGTCTGAATGTTAAAACTATTTATATTATTTAAACTCATTATTCAGCTCCTTCTACAATTTTAAAGATAAACAGCGAGGACGGTGCTGACGATATTAGATGAGAAAGTTTAACTTCTTCCTCAGGTTAATGAGCAAATAATTAACTCCTACCAGTGGTGCCTAATCTTGTTGCGCTCTCTCTGGATTGTTGGTGGGGGATGATTCTCGGCAGATACACCAGGAACCCCCATCCCCACCCCCCAGCTCATCTCATTCACCTCTCACAAAGAAACAAGAGTGCCATTAAAATGTCGGAGGAGCAGGAGGTAACTGGATAGCCAGCGGCTCATCAGTGAGTGGCTTGATATGATGAACACATGGTTCAGTCAGAGGTGTGTGTGTGTGTGTGTGTGTGCGCGTGTGTGTGTGTGTGTGTGTGTGTGTGTACACCTAGAGTTGGTGCTTTCTCCGTAGTTTATCTCCAGAAAGTCAGTTTGTGTTGTGGGGGGCAACGCCCCCCAGGGATGAATGTTTAGAGAAAGACAGTCGTGTGGGAGTGAAAGTGATGAGAAGTTTCTCAGAAACAAAAATGTCTCTCATGTGCTCAAGCAACAAGATGGAACCTAAAATTGCCCATTGTAGAAAATAAAAGATGGAAAAAATAATTGGACGAGGAAAGGTCACGCCTCCTAAGCACCATTTAACTTTACACATGGATATGACAGCTGTGCATCAGGGCTGCACACCTGTAAACCAGTAACACCTGTATGTTCAGGGTTGGATTTTCTTATCGGCCTTTAAGAGCATTTGTATTTGGGATTTTTTAAAATATGAGTAAAGTACTAGAACAAGAGCTCATAAATATTATGATTGATGGATCGGACCTATTTCCTGTAACACAAAAATAAGATTCATCCCTTTACCCTTTTTTCATTTCTTGCAAAAACAATTAAATGTTTAGTAATAATTAATTAGTGAAAAATATCAGGAACTTTTTTATATAATAATGGGACATAAATGTTTAAGTTTTAATGCCGGAACGAAAATTGAACAATGATGTCGTAGTTATTAGGATATTAGGACCAGCTTAAAGGTGCATGAAGTAAGAATTACATCCTGTGGTCAAATCTGGGCACTGCAGTCCATGTATAAAGACAAATGAGTCCATTCTCAGTGAGCTGTTACGGATGTGGGTCTCGTAAATGCGGCAAGGAGCAAAGGGGAAAGGTGGTAAAACTCGATTCGTATGTGCTTAGCCTCGTAGTAATATTGCCGCATGAGCCCCTCACCTCTGACGGCTAAACGCGTGTCAGCCCCGCTAATCCCTTTGGAGCGACAGTGGGAGCCCCAACCCCCCCCCTGCAAAAGAGGGTGGTCGCGTTAATGACGTATACTGCGCGTCGAGTGCTGGTCGGAAGGGATGTAAACACAGATAAACATGGCCTCTCATTAGTATCTTTCAACCACCTGCAGCATGGCAAACTGGGCAGACACGGAGACCATGGAGCTTTTGGCCGTGCGAGCGGACGAACAGATTAGTCGCCTTTTTACGGGGATGGTGAGAGACAGTCAGCTGTTCGACAGAGTGGTGGAAACACTGGGTGAGCGGGGCGTCAATCGGGACTAAAAGCAGGTCACATCAAAGCTAAAAGTCCTGTAAAAGAAATTTCATCAGTCTGACGTGTCTTCCGTCTGACGCTGAATGCGCGACCCTGTACGTCACATGCGTGGGGGGGGGGGGGGGGGGGGGGGGGGGGGGGGGGGGGGGGGGGGGGCAGTGACCTCCCTTTATCCCGTCTTGGTTTGAGAGGTACCTGATGGCAGTTTATTCTAGCTTCAGCTTTCCTACTATAAATGCCAAAATCCTCCCCAGGGACCTGCGGCAAATCCCGTTTTGCAAACGCTATGGTCCTGTAAAAACAGCTTGAGTGTAATTAAATGCTTAACATTCTAAATAAGTGTCAGAGCCATGGCTAGCGCTTGGAGCTAGCTTCAGGGAAAAGCCTAGGCCTCCCGTTAAAAGATGTTTGTGTATGTTGACTCAGAACTTTAGTTGTGTCCTCTATGTTTTTGTGTCTGGATGTTAATCATGCAGTTTCTGCTTCTTTTTTATCATTAAGTAAATTTATATTTCTGTACTTTATTTTGGGTACTTCCAACAATTTACAGGTACATGAACCTCTGCTCGTTCCTGTGCCTGTAAGTACATTGTATGTACCCTGCAACTATCTGGCTGTATCATGTATATCCAATTTCCTTATGCACCATAAAAGCAGCACAGAGATGCATATAACTTCCATCTTATACAAAAACATGTATGGCTTGATAAAAGACTCCTTGACAATCAAATGGAGAAAACTTGATTGTGTGAGTCTCCTCTTGAATGCATCGAATGACTTTAGTTTGATTGTGTTTACCAGTTTCTGCACATCAATAAAAATGTACCATCAACGTTCTTCCGTATGCTGTCTGCAGCAGCATCTTACGTTCTGTAATTCTCTTTAAATTCTATTTAATGTTTCTCAAGTGTTATCATTTGGAGCTGACTAGCCAAGGTCAACTGCAATGTTCACACTTGGTTTTTTAAATTTTATTTTCAGACAACCTAATAAAACTCCTTGTGGACCTCAATCGTTTCTCTGTGGCCTATTTTACTGCCCCATCACACCTACGGCTTTTTCCCATGCATACGCGATAAGGCAGTTTAATGCAGGTGTCAGAGATAAAGTTCAGGGTTTGCCCTCGTTTTTCTTTTTTTTTTTCTTGTCTAAAGCTTCTGGGGAGAAGCAGTCACACTTGGGAAAAAAAGATAGAGCGATTCAAAGACTGGGATGAAAAAATGCTGGATGGTTGGTGTGACTTTTCCACTGTTATGTTGAACTTGAGTGCATAAACAAAGAATGTTTGACATGTAGACCCTGACCTATTACTTTGTCTGCAGCTCATCTCATAAATTTATTGAATAAAATAAAATGCTTTGAATATCAGGAAAATGTCCAGAGGGGAAGTGAGAAGACAGTCTAAAATATGTGTTTATATACCGTATTTTCCGGACTATAAGCCGCTACTTTTTCCCACGCTTTGAACCGCGCGGCTTATAACGAGGTGCGCCTTTAGTCAACCAGAAAGGATGAATGCTGGAAAGTCTAATGAGCGAATGGTTAAAGGAGTGCTACAGAAAGCGCCCAGGAGGATTTTTTTCACAGTAAAACGGCGCTGCTTGTTTTCCCAGCTTCACCCTGGGATGATGACAGCAACACGGAGAGCGACACTGACATCGCCACAGAAAAGGTATGTGACGAAGCCCTTCTGAGGCTGTTCAACCCCGACACTGAAGAAGATGACTTCAGTGGTTTCAGTGCGCAGGAGGACGATGAATAAACTAATCAATAACTTTTCTGTTTTGTTTGATACTGATCAGTTCAGTTACGTTCAGTTAAACTACGTTTTCAATTCAGTAGATATCTGCGGCTTTTCGCCCGGTGCAGCTTATATTGAGGTGCACTCTATAGTCCGGAAATTACGGTATACAAATAACAGAAAAGACAGACAGAGCTTTGATGAAATGGGAAATCTTCAGAAAAAATTTGATTGGATTCAGTAAATCAGTCCGTTTCATCGGCTTTGATATTAAAATTATGCTTTCATGAAAAATCTTCTGTAAACTGCTTTAAGAAAAGGATCCAAGCAGCAGAGAATTTGGGTTTTAGTGCCACCGTGGTCAAATGGCTGGTTAGTTTCACTTTTTGTATCATAAACTTCAAAATAAAATACCAACTCCAGCTGTACTAATGTGGGAGAAGAAGTAGAATGTAGCGTTCTCAGATTTAACAATTGATAGGTCATTTATTATTCAAATAAAAAGAAATCTCTGATGAAACATTTTTCTCTGAGTGTATCCTCATAGAAACATCCTACTTCAGATGTCAGGACATTATCCAACACCTGGGAGGCAACAAGTTTGTCTCACATTTTTGATGCCTAGAATGCAGGAGGGAATGCCGGTTCCAGCAATCCGTGTAGCACCCGATCAACACCATACGTCCAGCCTGCATTCACGATCTCCATGGAGAAAAGAATAACCAATGAGGCAGAGTTCAATCAGACCAGAATAATCAGATGTTTGCTGCCAAACTTCAGTCAGAAACAGAAAATCCAGGTTTTTAGACAGAATTAGATCATTGGGCAGGAAGGACTTATTGTTAGAGTGGGTATTTAATAGAGCCATGCTGAGTGAGGTGGAGGAATCAGAAGCTACAGAAACAGCTGGAGTTAGTGGATGTAAATTAGCAGGGTTAGATCCACGGTGTTTATAAAAACCATTTATGGAGGGAACAGGAGGAGAAACCACTGAAGAATGAGGATAAACCCACCTTTAAAAACTTGGACGGAGAAACTGCGCCGCAACGCATCCTGGCGGGAATGCGGAAGCGGCGCTCAAGTCGCCAAACAAAGGACAAGAAGCTAGAAGATCACGCAGATGTTTACTAGATAAACCACACTTTAAGAGAAGTCTTATTCTCACCTGGATTCCTGCTCGTATACCTCTTTTCCTCCGACTTTTCCTGGGACCTGGAGGCGCCCTGGTTGGAATAGTCGTTTGGCTCCGGATCAGTGTGCCACTCAGATAAACAAACAGGGAGGTAAATCCTCGGTGCATCTTGGGCGATCGTGAACAAACGGAAGGACAAAAGAGTCTGGCGATCATAGGAGATGGTAGCAGGGACACTACTGAAGAGGATCACAGCTAGGAGTAAGGTGGAGAAGAGGAGGTTAGTGGAGAAAAGTTTGAAAACGTGGCTGGTGACCGTGGCCAAGCCAAGCACAGGCGCCATCTTGTTACAGACCGGAAGCGGAAATCCGGTTTAATCCTTCTCCCTCTCCTGATAATAACACTTCACTTTCCTTGACATTGAACATGCTACTACTAGTTTACCCATTTAATTACATATTCACTAGGATAAATACAATAAAGTTTATTTCTCACCAAATGGAATATTTACTAAGAAATCACAATGTATCCATAGAAACACTACTTGGTGTGTGTGTGTGTGTGTGTGTGTGTGTGTGTGTGTGTGTGTGTGTGTGTGTGTGTGTGTGTGTGTGTGTGTGTGTGTGTGTGTGTGTGTGTGTGTGTGTGTGTTATATCACAGAGAGGGAATAAAGGAAGATTAACTCTAGATTGATACAGAATCTGGTCTGGTGACCCTGGAGTCTGACCGAACCCTAACCCTAACCCAAGGCTCAAGAACTTTGTTATTTTGAGAACAGAATAAGCCTCAACTAGAAAAACTGACTGTATAGAAATGAAAAATAATCAAGCTCCTACAAAGTAGGGAAAGTTGGTGTCAATCCATAAACTCAACAAACTTCATGATTTCTTCTCATTTATGAGATAAACTTAGCAAAGTGTCTCAACTAATCCAGAGTCCGTCCAGAGTCAAGAGTTGTTTTGTGTTTAAACTCCTAGAATCCTTTAGGTTTGCACTGAGATTTAAAATCTCCAAATGATTAACTTTCAAATTAAAATTTCATTGAGCAAAATTACAACTGGGGCTTCACATTTTACTGCATATTTTCATTGCATTATGAACACAATAATGTCAAGGTACAAAAACGGATTGATTGAAACTATATTTTCTTATTTAGAAAGATGGTTGTATTTAATGTACACAGCATCTGGTCCTTTCAGCTGCGTGAGACAAGATGGGGAGAACAAAAACAATTCTACTTCCAGTTTTTTCCTGAGCAGTCAGACAGGTGGAGAAAGGTTTTGTTTTTTCCTGTCACACATCCTTCATTTGAGGTTTGAGTTCTTGCATTTTAGTTCCAGAGTCCCAGAATCCAAACAGAATCCCTATAAATATTTATTTGTCAGCATTTGTTCTCTCATTTATGTTTTGTGTCAACCCCAACCTGTACAGAGTCACAGCGGCTGGGAAGTTAGTTGTCATTTTTTTCTTTATGAAAAAACAAAAGCGAGAGTTAATGTTTACACTCTGTGAGTTTGTGAGGTCACCGAATCTCCACCAAGCTAACACTGCAGCGCCGGCATTTAAAATTTACCACAGACAGGCACAAAGCTCCAGAGTTGTTTAAAGAACTGACGCCAGTAAACAGGAGCAACCCAGAAGTTATTTCCCGTACCCTTAAGAAGCCACAGCATCTTTTTGTTTTACTTTAATATCGGGTAAAGAAGGCTGGAGGCTAATGTTGAGCTAACAATGCTAAAGGTATATTAGAAGCATATAACTCTAACTCTAACAATATTTCAAGCTACTTTTTAAATGACCAACAACTCAATATTACAGTGACATGTGTGTGAAGTGAATATGAGTATGTCGTGGTATCTTTCTTCCTTTAATGAGATGTTATGAACATCTACACACAATAAATATTTAAATGTTAGTTAAAAACGTTTACTTTTACCTACTTTTGAAAATTCATAATTAAATATTTTTTATTGAATCAATCATCTCTTGGATACATCCATGTTTACTGAAGTAATGCTTTTACCCTTTATCAGCACTTTTACTTAAGTTTTACTTACTTAAGTAAAAGTACTTCTTCCAACAAAAATGGGGTCATGGGGTACTTGATCCAGGTGCTTACCCTGGATGCTGTAAACACAATTTAGTAGTTTAATAGTTTTCTGTTATGTTCTGTGGGTGCTAAAATATAATCTAAGTTAGCAGTTGACCTGGCCGTTTAAGGGGTACTCTGGGAAAACGGTGGTTTTCAGCTTGAACCTCATCATTTTAAGAGGATCTTCTTTGCAAAGAAACATGTACAACAGAGACAAAAACATAATTTTAGTTCTTGAACTTCTCATCTTGATGATTCACATTAGTTTTGAAATCTAGCAGCAAAATGGAAAAACTCTTGACATCAACTCCTGAAAGTGGAAACAATAAAAGGGACAGTGAAAGCTTTTTGTATTCAATATTTTCCACTTGAAGGGCAATTATTGTGCAACTTTGTTCATAAAAAAATAAATGTATTATAATAACGTGACTATTGTTTTAACTCGCTCATTTGCTCACTTCACCAAAAGCAGATTGTGCTGCAACATCTCCTTTTATTAAACCTGGTTTTGTTGTTATATTTTTCCTGGATTTCTTAGGCCCTGTCCACACGTAGCCAAGAATCTGCCAAAACGTAGATATTTTTCTACGTTTTAGCCTGTGATCCACACGAAAACAGAGTTTTTTCACATGAAAACGGATCTTTTTAAAAACTCCGGCCAAAGTGAAGATCTGCGTTTTCTCCGTTTTGGGTGTCTGCGTGTGGACAGACAAAACCGGAGTTTTAAGGTCCGCAACGTCACTTTCCGTGACAAAAAAATGCTGACATCACGTGTGCGACCTGTGTTTACACTAGCCGACAGCATGGATGCCCTCAGAGCTGCGCTCGCTTTATCAATTGTCCAAGCGCTTTTTGCTTGTTTGTTTTTGCAAGCGGAATTACTGCTCCTTGCGGAAGACCACAGACGAAGGACGAGGTTAAGAACGGGGGACGTACTGCCGCCTACAGGTCTGGCATGTCCTTAACAACGTATTTATCCGGGTACGTGTGGACAGAGATTTTTTTTAAAAACGAGGTGGTGTGGATGCAAGTTTTTGGAGGGGCGGATATTCGTTTTTTAAAAAACCCGGCTACGTGTGGACTAGGCCTTAATGATAGAGAGAAAGATCACGGTCGTGAGTCTGGACTCGGTGCCTCATCCTCCTCGATTAATTTTCACAGACTGTGCCTGATGAATTTTGACATCCAAATGTGAAATGATTTCTTTCAAAAACACTTCTCACATAGCTGTTTAGGAAATGAGAAGCTCAGAGTCACTCAGTGAAACAAATTAGAGTGACTCAGAGTGTTGATGATCTAAAACAAGAAACAAATCATTTCCAGTTGGCACTTGCAGCCTAAAAAGTGTCTGATGGTGTAGTAATTTATTACTTTTATATCATTTATTAATATTATCCTTTTATTTATTATTTAGATTCATGCTCTGAAGAAACGGTCAGGGGAGAAATCATCTTGTCTAATGCTGAGAATTTAGCATCTTGGTGGATTTGGTGCCTCTGCCCCAGTCCCTCATCACGTCCTCCAGGATGACAGGAGCCATTTCAGTCCCAGAGAGCGTGGCGGAGAGAAAACACCACAGAGACTGAGGGGGAGAGATTAAAGGGCCAGACAAGTGAAGATGACAGGAGACGAGGATCACATGGAGGAACAGGGGTTGACAGGAGGACGGGGTCACAGAGGTCACAGAGATAAACTGAGGTCTGCAAACAACACAAAAGGCTTCACGTAATAAAGAAGACCTTTGAAATATGGCTGTGAACAAACACATGCTCACGTTCCAACACTGTTTTCATTCTCTTGAAATAGAATACAGGTTGTTTTTGAAAGTAAACCTTGCATCAGGGCATCAGTGCTCAGCAAACATTTCTGACTTGGATGATTTAAAGAACAATTTCACTGAGAAACTGTTTTGTACTTTTTACTTTTAAAATACGATCAGTCATTCTGAGTTTCACATGAAAGCTGAAAATAGCCTTCCACCCTGGTTCCTGCATTAGCTGCCAATAGAAACTACTTGAAAAAGCTTGGGTCAACAAAAGCCACACAGATCTACATCACACTGTAAAATTGCATTCATGGACTCACTTATCATGGCTCTCCATGGGAAGGCTGTTGTTGATTTAGCATCCAGGAGAGAGCAGAGCATGTCTCGGCTAGTTAAAGCTAGCCGCTAGCATTAGAAAGTACACAACATGGCAGAACTCCTTTAGGCTTGAAATATTTGTGAAGATAAAACATCAACATTGCAGAGTGAAAGTAGGGAGTGGAACCCCCAATCCACACCAGGAGCGTCAATTCACATCGGGAGTGTGTCAGACGCGGACTGTGTAGCTGGGCTCGTGAGTTGACAAAGTCACAGGAGAAATGATGCTACATGCTTTAAAACTATTTATTATTTTAAGTATTTTAAGCTCACCAGCCACTCCCATGAATTTAGATGTTTTTTTTGGTCCATACCTTCTCCATTTTCTTGTCTTTTTAAAACTGTTGTCATAATTAATGTTGTGATCCCCAATCCACACTGGAGGCATCAGAGGTGCGGAACGGTTTACTCATGTGTCTATCCACATGAGGAGAGCATCTCAGACATGGAGCAGCTTCTCCACCATCCTCCTTGTTGGACTGGCAACATCACAAAGTCTCTCACAGGTCACAGTTTGGTTATGCCACCCACCATTAAACCAAGAAGAAAATGAAGGAGATCACGTTTGACTGTTGCTCTCCTCAAAAGATGCGAGAAGTAAATAAGCCATCCGGTCAATGGTAAAGACAATATTTTTACATAGTTCAAAAATCGCATCTTAGCAATAGTCTTTTATTTTGAAATGTACCCAATGCTTTACATTCATGCCACATATGATTTCCTGTCGAGCCTGCAGAGCTTGTAGTGTCCCAGAGACAGTTTGTGGAAAAATTTGAGTCCAATCCTCTCTTTAGTGGTGCAGAACTTTTCAGGCACATCCCAGAAGTGCTTTGCCGTGTCACGGGCGGTGTGAATCAACCCATTGACTATTTGAAGCGGAGACGTGCCGCTGCCGTGACATGCCACAGATGCTCACGATGGGAAGAGTTGTGTCACTGTTAGCCAATCAGAGGCAAGACATTTGCATATCATGAATAATAATGATTAAAACTCTAAATCCTGCCATTTTCCACCCCCGCTCCTCCAGCTTACTTCTACTTCCTGAAACAGAAGCACCAGAGCTTTTTTCCCCCACAGAAAACGATTTACTGGGCATTCTTTCATACACAAGACCACTGTAAACGGTTTAGGGTTAACGAGTGATTGAGAGCTTTAAAAGGCTTTTGGATAAAAACTTCCCAAACCGTTTTACTGTTTAAATTGTGCATCAGAAAGCCTGAAACAGACACGAATTAGGAGTAGACATGTTCGTTTGTGAAGCTGAAGATTTGTTTCCTATTGTTAGCTCTCTCTGATACTGTATGCAGTATTGAGCTGCAGCAGCTGGAGCTGCTAGTGTCCTTCAATAGCTTTAACTCAATTATTTTGCCACTTAATACAAATTTTCTGCTCTTTCATTTGATTAGCAGCACTCTGCGTGTAATCCCTCTTCATCCCGCGCAGCCGCTGATCGTTTACTTCTGTCTGTGAGGAATGCTTCTGAAAGGTCACCATGCCTTTGTGAAGGATGGAGCAGATCTGCAGAGGCAGCGTGGAAGTTTCTACACTGATCCTTATCGCACACATCTGAATTTGGTATGCGTGGGAAATTATATGTGATTAATGGTCTTTGTTTGCACCTGCACATTTGAGGCTACACTGTTTGCACCGCTCTCATCTCACCTTCAACAGCTCCCTCTATTTGTATCTGTGGATTGTTTGTGTGCAAGAGCAAAAATAGCCCAGCATGTGTTGCATCAGGGACATCAGCCAGTGGACGAGCCTTCGTCTGATTCACCTGCCTTTATCTCCACTAATCACAGCATATTGATCACACGTTTGTCTAATCAATATTTGTTATGCATGGCATTTCTATTCTCCGACAACAACTCAAGCCATCAAAGATGACTCTACTGAGGACGCATCCTCCAGGAACAGGATTATTTGTCCAAACAGCAGGTGACATTGGCAGAGCAAATTTGCATAAGGAATCATTCCCCTCTTCTGCAGCTCAGACGATCTGTCTGCCTCCAGGCCGTCTTTTTAATATCTGCAGCAACACTGAAATGCGGTTATAAAAATATGAGCAATGATTTTATGACATTATTCAACATGCTTTATTAACATTCTGGTGGGAGTGAGCGCACTCTGCCACAGTCTGTGACTCAAACAGCTATTTGAGAGGCAAAGGGAGGAAGAAAAAGGAAGACTAAACTTCATCTAGCAACAGGAGAGAGAGAGAGAGAGAGAGAGAGAGAGAGCAAGAGCTGAAATAGTGTCCTGAGGGAAAGTCATTTGTTTGTTCTCTGCAACAAATTCAACCCAGAGAGGTTATATGGCAAGCAAATGATAAATAATTAGTTCATAAAACTTTAAATGCGGCAGAGTGCTTGTTTGTAATTTATAATCATTAATTTGAATTTAGAGAATCCAAATGTGTGCAGGTTGGGACTAAAGTACCAATTACTCATATTTTCATCATAAAATTCACAGACATTAATTAGATAATTTACTTGTAAAGATTTGTTTTTTTATCCCTTCATAGAAAAAAGTCTAACCTGTTTAGATAACAAAGATTTAGTCCTTTAAAGTTCACTGAAAAACCGTTTTTCACTTGTAATTATCGATCTGTCACTCTGAGTTTAACATGCAGGTTAAACATGAAAATAGTCCTCTACCCCTATGTCCTGCATTAGCCGCTGATAAACAATTGCCTGTTTATTTAGCATCCAGGAGAGAGCAGAGCACACTTTGGCTCGTAGAAGCTAACCATTAGCATTAGCAGCTCCACAACATGGCCAAGTTCTTTCAGGCTTGTGTTATTTGTGGAGATAAAACATCACCGTTGTAGAACAAATGTGTTACTGGTGGAGTCATGTTCCTGTTAGCCAACACTAAACTAACATCTATGGAGAGTATGGACTGGAAGCCTCAAGGTCAAAGTGGGCACAGGTGGTAGAGAAGAAGCGAGCCAAGCTGCTGTACTTCTAGATCCAGACTGACATAAAGGTGATGGTGAACCAACCGGACATTGTAGTGGTGGACAAATAGCAGAAGACAGTCGTTTTGGGTAATGTGGCAATACTAAGTGATGGCAACATCAGGAAGAAGGAGTACGAGAAACTGGAGAAGTACCAGGTCCTCAAATAAGAACTTAAGAAAGCCTGAAGAGTGAAGACATCGGTGGTGCTCGTGGTCAGCGGGGCTCTTGGGGCAGTAACCCCCAAACTGGAGGAATGGCTAAAGCAGATCCCAGGAAGATCATCAGACATCTGAGCCCAGAAAAGTGCAGTTCTAGGAGCAGCTCAGATACCGCAAAGAACCCTCAAGCTCCTAGGCATCTGCTAGAGGACTCAAGATCGGAAGGATGAGACCACCTGAGGAGGGTGAGTTGGGAACTTATGTATAAATATATAAAATGTCCACAATGTGTCCAAAGTGCCAAAATTTTGTGCGGCTACTATTATTTTTCAGCACTGCCTTAACACTCTTGGGCATGGAGCTCACTAGAGCTTCAGAGGTTGCCACTGGGATCCTCTTCCACTCCTCCATGATGACATCACGGAGCTGGTGGATGTTAGAGACCTCGCGCTTTTTCATCTTCCACTTGAAGATGCCCCACAGATGCTCAGTAGGGTTTAGGTCTGGAGACATGCTTGGCCAGTCCAGAGCCTTTACCCTCAGTTTCTTTAGCGTGGTAGCGTTTGTCTTGGAGGTGTGTTCGGGGTGGTTATCATGTTGGAATACTGCCCTGCGGCCCAGTTTCCAAAGGGAGGGGATCGTCCTCTGCTTCAGTATGTCACAGCACTTGTTGGCATTCATGGTTCCCACCAACGAACTGTATCTCCCCAGTGCCAGCAGAACTCATGCAGCACCCAAACCCTGACACTCCCACCACCATGCTTGACTGAGACAAGAGACGTGTCTTTGTACCCCTCACCTGGTTGCTGCCACACACACTTGACACCATCTGAGCCAAAAAGGTTAATCTTTGACTTATCAGACCACAGGACATGGGTCCAAGAATCCACGTCCTTGGTCTGCTTGTCTTCGGCGAACTGTTTGCGGGCTTTTTTGTGCATCATCTTTAGAAGAGGCTTCCTTCTGGGATGACAGTCATGCAGACCAAGTTAATGCAGTGTGCGGCGTATGGTCTGAGCACTGACAGGCTGACCCCCTATATTTAAACACTCACTTTAGTTGATTTTGTGATCGTTTAGAACTTTGGACATATTTCTATTCAACATTCACAACTCTCCTCACTTTTCTCTTCATTTTAAACTGATTTGTTCAGCTCTGAAAACTGACAAAACTCTAATAAAAACAGCCTCTATTGCTTCTGCATCACGTCTGTTGATTTACCTTCAGGTTGAGTCTACACAACAAAAACAATTTCCCCTTCAATCTTCCGTGGGTGAGTTTTAATACAATAAGAACCAACAACAATAACAACCAAATCCTTAATGACGAGTAATCGCATCAAAAACTCATATCAGTTGCCTCCCAAAAGAGTCAGCAAGCAAATCTCCTGAATAACAAATGGAGACGTGCCACTAATCGTTAAGCTATTATAAGCGGATGGGCTAATTACCGTACATCTGGAGAGAGCAGGGGAGGTTGCAGTTATTGCAGATGATTTCCCACTGCTGTCAGTCTGGTTAATGGGAACCTGCACGCCAGCATCCCAAACTTTGGTGCTCATTTAGTCTTCTGATTAAGTGCTGCTTGACCTGCACCTGGAAAAGTAAAATAGGAAGCATAACTTTGTAATTTTTGGTGTTATTCTCCTCGATTTGAACCCAGGCAGCGTGATGTAATTCTTGAGTGTCATACCTGGCCCTACAGGAGAGGCTCATCAGTAACGTAACAGAGAGCAGATGCCATAAATTTACTCTAGAAATGTTCAGCTAATAGTTTTACTCAGCGTAAACAACAATGAGTGGGAAGGATGCTTCTTCTGTGCACCAGAAACTATTTCTGCTCATCTCACAGGTTACTGACACAGACGTCAACATCCATACTTGATGTATTTTTACTTCATCAGATTACTACAGGTAACATTTTATATCTAGATTACAGAATTTTTTTGAGATGATTAAAAAGGAAGAGTTTGGATATAAAGTCTCAAGAAAAGATGCAACAGAATTGTTTCCTGGGAGACTTGGCAGTTTTATGTGATTCAAAGACTTGTTTTATAGAAAGGAGAATAGTCAATATGAGAACAAGTGAAACGGGTTTGAACAAGAGAAGAGACTTGCTCAGTGCAAAGTGTTGTAAGAAAAAGCAGTACGAGATCTGATCAGGAAACCAACAATTAAAGCTCTCAAATGGACAAAATACATCCAAAGTCTTTTTAGCTGCAGGGGAAAATCCACTGCAGAAAATATGGCTTTTATTTATT
The DNA here is from genome assembly GCA_006942095.1 of Nothobranchius kuhntae. Lineage (NCBI taxonomy): Eukaryota > Metazoa > Chordata > Actinopteri > Cyprinodontiformes > Nothobranchiidae > Nothobranchius > Nothobranchius kuhntae. Next base: position 153,847 of record SSNQ01034325.1, on the reverse strand, counting down.
ATTACATTTATACAAATAAACTCATGAACACAGACATGAGTAGTAGAGGTCGACTTAAACATCGGGCCAACATTTACTGTTTTCATACCTTGGCCTTGGCCAATATTTGTCCTTAGTAAAGCTTATTTAAAGTCAGGCACATCCTCTAGCAGCCCGATGATGTTCACTAATAACATCTGCATAATAAATACTCTAATTTAACTTTATTAGATGTCTGACTTTAACACTGAGCAGTGCACAAAGTTCAGATTAAACAGTTACTTAAATTCAGAGTTCATAACTGATTCAGCACCAGAAAGTTTGTCCATCAGCTGTTGTTATTAGTGACGTTTAGCATGAAAATAAGGTGGACAATGTTTAAATATCGGCCATAAAAATTGGCTCTACGCAGACACCACCAGTCCCTCCGACAACCACCAGCAGCCATGAAGGGTGAAGCATCTAGCCCAAGGGCACGAGCAGGGGTTTCTGCAGGGAGCTGGGATTGAACCAGCAACCTTCCGATTACTGGAGAACCCGCTACTTCCTGAGTCACTGCTGTCCCTACTGAAGATGTTAGACCTCCTATCCAACAGGTTTTTTCAGTTCTGGGTGAGAAACGAAACATCTTCAATAAAAAAGAAAAATTCAGCTTCTTTTTTATTTTTCCTAACCACGTAATAAAAAACAAAACCCAGAAACTTTAAGAAGGCCAAATTCTCTGAACATCTGTCTGGTGCAGAAACAACAGTCAGACTTGTTTATTCTGCAGCTTGGAGCTGCAGAGAGGTGACCTTCTTGTTTACCACAAGGATTGTCTCGGTCCACCAGTGGGTCGTGCAACATGGAGACCTTCAGCTGGGTGGAGCACCATGACTCCAGGTGGGTGTGATGAGTGAGAAAAGCAAATTTTCATGGTTTTCTATGAAATAAGTATTTGAATCACTCTTAGTCTGACCCTTTACCTGAGTCATTTCTGCCACAGGAGACCCCACCTGGAGCCGACACCCTGACACAACAGCCTTCAGGATCATGGGGGTTCACAAACCCACACGCCACATTAAGGTGGTGATTCAGCAGATGGGAATTTTTTTTGTTTTTTTCCTACTGTAATTTAGAAAATTATGGCTTGCTTAGAAAGAGACTAAACCCTTTAATGCACCTCTTCATTGTGACTTGTTACAATGATGCATTCTACAGTAGCTAAAATAGATTGTGGCATAACGTCGCAATGCATTGTGGGATAGCCATAGATAAGCAAGCAGGTATTTTGCAGTAGTGCCAATGGGTCTGAGTCGCTCTGCTGGTCTCAAAGTTGTATTTTAGTTTTGAGTGTGGACCAGACCAAGGTGTGTGTGTATATTTGTTCCATACATTTTGCCAACACACTCTCACACCGAAAGTGTTGTAAAATGACACTGGGTGACCAAGCGTTTGTTTCCGACGCGTTGGGAGTCCCAAGGCGTCGGGAGCTGACGCGCTGTGTCAGAGCGCCGGTTTCTGACTGCCACGGTAAAACGGAGATTTCACCAAATTCTGACCTTTACCCTCTTACTATTTAACCTTCCGCTCATCCCCATCCTAACATTAACCCTCTTACGCGTTCAAAACTTTCTTCCTAGTTGTAACGTCCCTCCTCTACTCAGTTAACGGGAAGTTTAGAATGAGCAACAGGGCTAAGGTTAGGATGGGGTGAGGGGAAGAGGTTAAATGTAGGTGAAATGTGCGTTTTACCACGGGCATCGGAAACCGACGCTCTGGCACAGCGCGTCACCTCCCAACCCCGAAAACAAAGGCTTGGTCATCCAGCGCCATTTTTCGTGTTGCCGGACAAATCTTTCATCTGAGAATAACAAGCGGAGACTAGCAACGTTCTCAGATGTGGAGTTATCCAGGAGGCTGCTGAAAGTCTCGACCAAACATCATCCAAACCTAAACACAAAAGTCTTTTGACCACGTGTGGGTGTGTAAAAGGTTGTGACACAAATGCTGCAGGGTGGCGCAGTTGTTATTACTGTTGCCTCGCAGCACAAAGGTTGCAGGTTCGAAACTCGGCTGCGGCCTTTCTGCGTGGAGTTGCGTGTTCTCCCCATGCATGCGTGGGTTTCCTCCGGGTACTCCGGTTTCTCCCACAGATCACAACATGCCCTATAGGTTATAAATTGTATGTCACTTTGGAGAAAAGCGTCTGCCAAATAAATAAACATAAACATAAATAAACATAAACAAATAGTAACTATGAGTCAAATAAGAACTAAGAAAATTCCTGAAGAAAATTTGATAAGGGACCAGCCTGCTGGCGTAAGACAGCGTTCATGCTTATGTAAAAATGCCTCTTTAGTAGGTCTGCCATCTAATTAATCAATTATTTATGTACATTTTCAATTGCATTATTATGCAAATTAAGAGTGGAGACATTTTTTACAATGTTTTTTTGCAAATTACATTTCCGTGGTCAATCGGATTGCTTAGAAAGGTGACAGCACACCTCCCACGGCCGAGCCGCTCATTTTGATGTATAACTTGTGGGAGTGCACGCAGCCGTTTGGGCCACATTTACGTCTATAAAGAACTTGTTACTTGAACGCTGAGTCATGAGTAACTGAGCATACATTTTTGAATATGTTGTCCCTCAGGTTGTTTTAACATCCAAGCGTTCTGCCCGTGTGTTTCCAGCAGGTAAATGTGGTTGTTTGTCCAGCATTAGCACCCAACAGCACTTGTGTGGTGACGTCAACTGTAGAATACGCTTTTAAGCCACCGTATTCCACAAAAATTAGCAATCAATGATGAACAAGAGTCTGCTTTTAGACCTGCAGAAAGAGAAAAACAAACAACTAAAAGGGACACAACAATACAACTAGAGCAAACCATCACTGCATCAACCTGATGAGGAAATATAAAATCAACATTGTTTCACTGAACAATATGATGATAAATCACAGTGCATTTTGTGCCAACCACAGCCTTAAGAAATGTGTTGAAAATGCCCAAGTCCATACTTATGAAAGCACCATGTGAGCACCTGTGTGCATGCACGCGCTTCTATATGTAAGATTTCTCTATAGGGGCGTCCAATAGGGAGTGTGAGGGGCCACAGATCTGCCCCCCAAAGATGGTAGAGTCTGACCACTGCACAAAGCCTTGTCCGGCACATACCAACAATTCTTAAAGAGGTTAAGGTCTGAACTTTGTGGTGGCCAGTCCATGTGTGAAAATGATGTCTCCTGCTCCCTGAAGTACTCTTTCACTATCTGAGCCCGATGAATCCTGGCATTGTCATCTTGGAATACACCCATGCTATCAAGGAAGATGAAATAACCTGGTCATTCAGTAGATTCAGGTAGTCAGCTGACCTTATTCTTGGAGCACATCCTGTTGCTGAACCTAGACCTGACCAACTGCAGCAACCCCAGATCATAGCACTGCCCCCACAGGCTTGTACAGTAGGCACTAGGCATGATGGCTGCATCACTTCATCTGCTTCTCTTCTTACCCTGATGCACCCGTCACTCTGGAACATAGTCCATCTGGAGTCATCAGACATCAAGACCTTCTCCCATTGCTCCAGAGTCCAGTCTTTATGCTCTCTAGCAAATTGAAGCTGATTTTCCAGTCTGCCTCACTGATTATTGGTTTTCTAAGGGCTACGCAGGTGCTCAATTCCAATCCCTTGAGTTCCCTTCACATTGTGTGTGTGAAAATGCTCTTCACTATTAAACATAGCTCTGAGTTCTGCTGTTCTTTTTCTTCTATTTGATTTTACCAAATGTTTAGGCCAATCACAATCCTTCAGGATATTTTTCCTGCCACATTTCTTCCTCAAAGACGGTGGGTCTTCATTAACCTTCCAGTTTTTAATACTGTGTTGGACAGTTCTTAACCCACTTTTAGTCATTTCTGCAATCTCCTAGACGTTTTCTCTCCTTGATGCATGCCAATGATCTGACCCTTCTCATACATACCGACATCTTTTCCATGACCACCAGTGTGTCTTTCCACATGGTTGTTAAAGAAATGAGAGGCAACTCATTGCGCCCATTTGGATTAAAAAGCTTGTTTCCAGCTGAAAGATAATTTTTATTTTGTTTAATGATGAATTGAGCTCTGCAGCACATTTAATTTTGCACTTAGCAATTCCAGTCAGATTTTCTTTTTACAATGGGGCAAAATCTTTTGAGCTCTCCCACTCAAAAAGATGAGAGGTCTGTAATTTTCATCACAAGTTCACCTCTACTATGAGACAAAATGAGAAAAAAAAAAATCCCAAAAATCTAATTGTCTGATTTTTAAAGAATTTTTTTTGCAAATTCTGGTGGAAAATAAGTATTTGGTCAAAACAAAAGTCCATCTCAATACTTTGTTTTATACCCCTGGTTGGTAATGAAAGAGATCAAACGTTTTCTATGTCTTCATAATGTTTTCACACACTGTTGCTGGTATTCTGGCCCATTCCACCGTGCATATTTCTAGAGTCGTTATGTTTTGGGGCTTTTGCTGGGCAACACGGGCATTCAACTCCCTCCAAAGATGTTCTTTGGGGTTGAGATCTGGATACTGGCTAGGCCACTCCAGGACCTTGCATTGGACAATGTGATTTTCCAGATTTTTCTTCTCATTTTGTCTCTCATAGCTGAGGTATACCTATGATGAAAACTACTAACCCCACTCCTGAGAATTCTAACAGAGCCAATCAGCGCTGAGCAGCACATGTCACACCACGACGACGTTCAGTTTCTCACAAACAACAAAGACGGTGCCTGAAGCTGAGTTTGCTGTGGCTCTTTCCTCTGTTCTAAACGGTGTGGACATGTCTTTAAAACCACAAGAAGAAGCGCTTAAAGCCTTTCTTGACCATCTTGACTATAGCCAGGCTAGAATATTACATTTCCTACAGTCACAATTGGAGGCTGACTAAAAATGCTTTGGCCCATTGTGTTTATGCTAGTTCAATAATGACAATTTAAAGATTTATACAATAAAACTCAATTTTCCAGAATTTTCTACAACTTCAGCCAATCCAAACTATTCTTTTATGAGCTAATTCATATGAGCTTAAGCAGATTTATCCTGCCGTCTAATGCAGGTAAGACACTGACGGCTCATCGCTCTTCCACAGAGCACTATGAACCATCACGATTAATAAAAGTAAAAGAACATACGTGGGTTTTCACTAAGAATTACATTGATGCTTTTCTTTTCATTTCTGAGCAAGAAGAAGCATGAATCATTTAGCATTGAATTCAGAATTTTTTGTCTCCAAATACACATTTGTGGGGATGTCCTTGTTTACATTAAACATAACCTCCAGGGCGACGTTGGAGGCGGCTGCACATGATCGTCTGCTTCTTGTCAAATAATTCATCTTCAGATGTTATCAGCCTATTAGATGCTTGTTTTGCAGCTGCTGAAAGCAGCAGCTTCTGATGTTGAACTGAGGGACCTTCAGTCTGGTCGCCACCGGGCGCATTACATAACCTTCAGGACCCCTGTGCAATAAATCACATTAATATCACATTATTCAAACAAAGAAACGGATAAGTCATTCCACTGAATGTCAGGAGTTTTATGATGTGCATATATTTACTGAGAATAAGATGCAGTTATGTAACATGTTGTTTTGTGTGACAGAAGAATAATGAAACCATTAATATTAGAAGAAAGGTAAATAGTAATCTTGTTGAGGAACAGAGGCCAACCAGTCCCTTTGATCACAAAATGTGGAACATAAAGCCTCATTCATTTGTTTTTTCAAAATATTTTCGGTGATCTCTTGTGTAAATGAATGCTTTGTGAGTCGTTGAAGAAAACCTCTGGAGCTCGTTTCAGGAATGAGAAGTTGGCCAGAGGATGGGGACAATCTAACGTGTAAAATGCATTTCACCCGCCAGCTCCTTTTAAACTAGGAGACGTGAAATGGGAGCAAAAGCGTTCCATGCAGCTGATCCCGCTAAATCACGAGAGAATTGCAACACCACACGTGATTTTGGCAGTTCACATAACAAGCAAGGAGAAAGATGGCAGCATGTGTCCAAGAGGTCTGTGGTTTATTTTCTGTTCTGTTTACCTCGGTTTCACAGGAAATTACATACGTTTTTAACTCATTCACTGCCATTGACGACTTAAGTCATCATTTGCCTTATTTTTTACTGTGTGGGCATTGGAACGAGCACCCGCACCGTGAGAACAAACATCCCAGCTCTAAAGCCGATCTTCATCCACGTACGTCACAAGTACCGTGATCAGGAAGCAGAAAGTCCATGTGTTAGGAGATCATTTTGGACCACTGCTGTAAAAAAAGGTGAGCCGCAACCGGAAAAGCTTCTGCGGATCGAAATTCAACAACGGATTATGAAAGAACAGTTAATGCTCGAAACACACAGACTCTTCCTAATGTAAGAGTGAGTCTACTCTTTGTTTTGTTAGTTTTGGCATTGACATCATCCTTGCGCGTAACGTTCTGTGACTCTTAAAAAAACTGTAAAAACACAGAAAAACGCTGGCAGCGAAGGGCTTTTCTGATCAGGAAACGGCTGGCAGTGAATGAGTTGACCATCTGGAAATCTGCACATGACTTTTATAAAAGTTTCCAGACGTTTCACACTGCTCTTATTTGCCTTCCTTTTTATACAAACCGTGGAGTTCGACGCGTTCTGGAAGCGAAGAGTGCCGGTGGAAAGGAGTGGTTACAGCAACACAACTCTTCCACTCTCTCCTTTTGCTTTGTAACACTGATCGTTTATCTCCACATATAGGCTACCATACCATACCAGTTTATTTATAAAGCACATTTAAAAATAGCATGGCAGCTAACCAAAGTGCTGGACAGGAGAGCGAAAGACTCAAACCCAACAACAGAGACAGCATAGGAGTAAAATATAAAGCTAAAAACATAAAAGCAAAGCATAACATTACATTAAAAGTTAACTAAAACAAGCCTGAAGGTGTTCTTCCATTATGTGGAGTTTCTAATGCTAATGGTTAGCTTTTAGCCTTCTACTGCTCTCTCCTGAATGCTAATTCAACAACAGCCCTCTGTAGTTGGAGCCAAGATGGGTGAGTCCATGAATGCTAATTTATAGAGCGATGTTGAACCAACTGGCATTTTCTGAGCTGATAGTTTTCCCATCTACATATTTTTATTTGGCGGCTAATGCAGAGAATGGGGGTAGAAGACTATCTTCTGCCTCCGTGTGAAGCAATAACTGATCATATTTCAAAAACAGCAAGTAAAAAGAACATTAATCAGTAAACCTACTTTAAATTATTATAATATAATATAATGTAATATAATATAATATAATATAATATAATATAATATAATATAATATAACATAACATGACATAACATTACATACTGTAATATAATGTAATACAATATAATATAATATAATATAATATTATATAATACTGAAGATATGAAAATAATATACTGACGTGACTAATTACTTTCTTTAGTCACGTTCTAATTTTGTTTGTTTATTAAAAACACGTAACATTATGTTTAAAGGATTTCTCTACAAAATAACATGCAGTGTGGAATGAGCTGAAAAGGACATCATGCTGAAGCGACTCATGGGAATGTATGACTTAGTAATTAAAAGTACACTGAATCGATTCATAAACCCCCTCCTTCTGTTGAGGGAACATCCAGGCACTCGGCTAAAGCTTTAATTTAGAGAAGAAAAAAAATGTCGTGTAGATTACGCTTCTTATAATTGGTCCATCCAGGAAAATGTCGGCTCTGCATTTCGCTTTGACCCGTTTCATTGTGAAGGTGCTGCCGCATCAAACGCCGAACATCAGAATTTGAGGAAAGAACAGTTTTTTAAAACGTCTCCCATTTAAGCTCCCTGCAGCTACACAGATGAGGAGGGATTAAAAACTTTGTGCAAATGAGTGCAAAAAGAAGAACACGTGCTCCCCGTTTTTATTAAGACACTCTGTCCCCAGCATCTGGGCCCTTTCTGTCCAGATACGATTACTCTGACTGAAAGGAGCTGGCAGATTGTGAGATGTGATTTGACAGACTGATCAGTCCGCTCTGATCACACTCCCTCAATCACTGTCTAACTCCTCAGCCCCATCGTTCATAAATCAGCGGGCATGACTGTGCATATGCATGATCAGACACACATAATACGCTAGAGCTGATTTTAGATTTGTTCCTAAACTCCTGATGACAAAAGGAGAAAGAAAAGATTAAATGTTCAGCTGTTTTTATTGTTTGTTTTTGCCAACGGACCCAAAGTCAATCAGCAGAACCTATTTTCTCTACATTTTACTTTATCTGATCCAGTGCAGTAAAGTCATTGACTATAATGGACAGACCCTCCCCACTGTCATCTGTAAGTTTCAGAAGATATGAATTGAAGCCTAGTGGGCATCTCCCACCACCACCATCTTGGTCCCGACATACGTCTCGTCATGCCCAAAAAAATACAAAAATGGAGCTGAGAGTGTGGCTGTTGGGGCAGATGATTGTCACCCACAGGGGCGGATTTAGCAATTTGGGGGCCCAAGGCGAACACAGACATGGGGCCCCTTACACTAAATTTTCGACAGTCTTACCTTTAACTGGATTTGCGAAACTCTCCCCTCTTCTGACATGAGTTATTTTCTCTTTTTATTTGTCCTCCTCTTTTTTTCCTGTATTTCCCTCCCTTTGAGTGCTTTCAATATTTGCTCTGCTTTCTTTTTTCTGTCAGCGCTCCTGTGCTTTAGCCTTAGTTATTTTTTTTCTATTTTCCATTTTGGTCTGTTTTCCTCCCTTTAAACATTTTCCATTGTCTTTCCTTTCTGCTTCCTTTTGATGTTTACATCGAAAAACGACGTCACTTTCAGAAGTGAAGATAAAAGCTTTTATGAAGCATGCTGCTTCTTTCTCTTATTGGAGCCACTAGGATAACTTTCATTAAAGCAGCTTTCCAATGATCTGAAAGTGAATTTTAGAAGGCATCCAAAATTAGGAGAAACAACATTTGTTTCATCGATGGCTTTGTGCACAAACGTGTGGAATCTGTGTATTTTTGTGTTTGCATGAGTGTATTTATGTGCAGTTGGCTAATTTGCTGCCTGTGTGCGATGCCAATGACAGGGGTCATAACCCCAGGCTGTAGACCGGTACCAGCAGCTGAGGCAGTGCCAGGGGGATGGAGGCACCAGCTGGAGGTAGCGGATGGTAGAAATACACTTCAAAGTTGGAGTGATGAAACAGCCGAGCGAAACCTCTCAACACTTTGTCTTTGCACGTCTCATTATGTCTCGACTCTCAGCTGTGCAGATGGGGCAGATATGCAAAGAACATCATTCACTCTAAAAGCAAACAAGTGTGAATTTAAACGCTGCCTATCAGATGGTCCATCTCGTCTCTGTAATCACTTCTCACTCAGCTACTGTAAGAAAAGCTCTCTGTGAAAGCTGCAGAGGCGTAAACATTTGCCCCGTTACTGGCTCGTTTTTATCACAAGGGTCCAGGTTGGGCTGGTCTGTAGCGGTGTGGGAAAACAGTGCTACAAGATGGAAGACCTCTGTTGGTCACTTTTACTTTCAGGAAACAAATGACGCTTAACTGCTTGTATACAGCAGTGTTTGTGCGAAAGCCAAAGCAAAAATCATTTCTCTTTGCTGCTGCTGCTCTCACTGCTCCCTTTTACGGCACTCACTTGTTGCTGGAAAGGTTCATTTAATCCCCACATTGCACCAGCAAGAAATAAAAAAAAATATACCTCCCAAGATCCCAATGAAATCCCTGCGACTAGTTTATTGAGACAAATGTATTAGAGTGGTTACAAGATTGTAAACAAGACAGTGTTTGAGTTATCGAGTTAAAAGCTGACTGGGATGATTAAAGACCTCCAATCACCATCACCATGGTGGCTGTGAAAGGAGCAGAAAGCATGAAGGACGTTTCTTAGTGATTGTAAGAACATGTGGCACAATAATGGAGACACAATGCTTTTGAACAATGCTTGCTATTTTTAAGGTATAAAAATCTTTTTTCCAATTTCAAACTTATTCTTATTTGAGAAAAACTGTTTTCAGAATTGTGCCGTTTTATGGTCTGCTGAGGAAATTGCGGCATTATTCTTAGACCTGATAGGAACAGTAAAAAACATCTGATGGGTTTTTTAATCGTCTGAAACCTGAGGACAGGGTCCGAAATTAAATTTTTTACTCACCGGCCAAGTTGGCCGGTAGATGATGAAAATCTACCGGCCAAGCATATTTTTTACCGGCCAAAATTCTAAATGATTTAGATCTACCTAAAGCATGTTATTCTATATTATGTTGATTCCAAACAGAGTGACAAAATAATTAAAACATCAATTAATAAGGAAAACAACTCTTTTGTCATTTTTACTATTTATTTATTTTTAGAGATGTTTTTATGAACTCTTTCATTGAAATCTAGTCAGACTCCTTGTTTTCTCTGTCCATGAAGACTGGCCTCGTGCTTCTGACACGTCTTTGTGCCAAAGCATTACAGCCTCATTTGGGTGCAGGGTTGTCACGGTTACCGGTGTAGTGGTAAATCCCGGTAAAGAAGCAGACAATAATAATAACCATCTTGTTTTAAAAAAAAAATTATCTTGGTGGATTACCGTGGCTGCGGTGTAGGCGCGGTGACCCTTACCAGCCACAGTATCATCTGCTGGAAGTTGCCGGCGGCACATGCGCACTTTATTGTTTACGACCAAAACTTTCTTTAAGCTAAAGCTGAAATAATGGCAGGATGAGACGGCAGCACTCGGGACATTTATTATCCCTCAAAGAAGACAAAGTCGGAAGTATGGGCATTTTTTGGATATTTGAAGAATGCCGAGGGACAGTTGTCTGTGAAAGGCAGCAACGCTACGTGGCCATCATAATGTAGCCATTGTCTCACGACTCCGCCATCTCCGGTTCGCCACTTTTCACAAAATCTTCTGGTTGCCACTGGTCCTGGTGGATTTTCTTCCAGTTTGACGAGTTTTCTTTTGGAAGGCTGGCTGACTCCAGTTAAAAACCACCACATTTCACCGCTAGTTTTAACACGAAGCTAACTGCTAACTTGATAAACTGATTGAATGGAATAGGTGGAAATGACGTTGGATGCGGCGCTCACGTTTCGCGTACGTTGCGTGCAGGCGGGAGGAGTATCAGAGATCCATGGAAGATGACTGATAAACATAACTAATTTGGTGCAAACATTTACTCGCCAGGTGGCAGGTAGAGCTCAAAAATTTACTCACCAAATGGAGCAATTTACTCGCATTTGGCGAGTGGCGAGTGTTAATTTCGGACCCTGCCTGAGGACATCCTAAAATGTCCACCGTACACTTGTACTGGTGGTGAAATAGCATATGTACCAGCTGTGGTCTTACAGTGTGTACAGTGTCCGGCCACACTACACACACTACACACATCACACAAACCAATGTCACACGTGGACATTCCCAGATTAAACAGGAAATCTCACAAAAACCAACAGATCAAGCAAGACTTTGGACCAAACAAATATGATTGAGGAGGAGCATGCTGCATTCATCTATCAGCTTGCTTTCTGATTGGCTGCATGTCACATTCAAAAGTTAGCACATTCAATTTTCTTATCAAACTAAAACAATCCAACACGTTGAAGGTGCCCAATTTATGATTGGAGCGGTCTTAATGTGCTTCCACGTAAAGCAGAGTGGTCATAGCACACCACACATGACACGAATGTCTGACAGGACCAATAAGCTGTCAGTGCAGTGCTAATGCTAACAGCTTGCCCCCTTGCTAGCACCAGGGAAGGCCTCAACCTCAGGTTTAAAGGGCTACAGCCTAGAAGGCACAGGGTGGCAGAGACGCTCAACTACTGTTTTCAGTCTGAAAATACCCGCCCACCTCCATTAGCTCTAGTTAGCTCAGTTGGCTCGTTCCTACATCATCCCGCTGTCAGCTCCATTTTTGTTTTTTCCAGGAGTAACAGTACGCATTATGATATGAGTGACGCATGAAGCGGCGGTGGGAGCCACCCATTGGGCTTTTATTCTGCTTCTCAGAAACCTACAGGTGACGGCGTGGAGGGTTTGTATTTTCTCACAGTAGCTGTTTGTGTTCAGCAGCCTCAGCCAAGTCAGACACTGGCTTGAGGTCCTAACTCCCCCACCCCTCCCCATCCCCCATCACCAAAAGAATGAGCTGTTGTGATAATCAGTAACTCATCCACCTGTTTTGTTCAACACACAACGTTGTATTTTTTTTCGCTTAAAAAGGTGCAAAGCTGGAGGTCACCCACATACCAGCGAAACTTTCTTGTCTGGTATTCGAGTCTTGATTCTGAGACGAGAACTCACAGCATGAACAAACCAGAGTCATAAAGAAAAGGTCTGTGCAGATAGAAAGGAGGGAAAGCTCATTACATTCCAAGGTGAACTGGGAGAACCAGCGAAGTCTAAACAACAGATCAGCAGCATGTGTCTTGGTCATCGGGCCTCGACACCTGAAAAGAAGCTCACTCAGTCTCTGAACAGCAATCGATTAGCTGATGGACACACAAAATAGTGAGGCTGGCAAAGGTTGGTGTCCAGATCCATTCGCTCTCCTGGTGTTGAAAATTGGATTTGCGTTTTGTAGAGACAATAGTTTCCTGTGTGTGTGTGAGATGTGTGCAATGCATTTGATCAGAGCGTGAAGCCTGTTGCCTGAGTAACCGCCCTGTTGCTCCGCGGTGTCTCAGCGGATGTAAGATGACACCGTATGCTACTTTTCTTTGCATTCACTCCTCACCCAACCATAAAAAGCTCTTTAATATCATTTCATTAAAGTGAACTAAACCAACAGACTGTCACACGGGCCTGCATTATCGCTGTGATCAATTAAAACTAGCAGAGCAGTGCCATGTGACAGTTTAAAATCACAGGGGCTTCTCGGGAATACAGAAATACAGATTAGTTCCTAACAATTACTCTGTTTTTAGGTTTTAGAACTTCTCCTCCTCCCTACTTTCTCCCAGAAGAGAAGCAGAAGAAGTGATGGAAGGAAAAACCTCCTCGCTCATCCATAAATCGTATCAAAACCATGAAATGAGATTATAGCTGAGAAATGGAAGATCTGAGCAACTATACACAAGGATATTGTGTTTTATTTTACGGTGTTGACCAAATCCCTTAGCTGTGAGTGCTAGTGGGTGCTTAGTGAAGAAGCGCCTCGTGATTTTTATCTTGAGAGGCGCTATAAAAATTATTTCTTCTTCTTCTTCTTCTTCTTCTTCTTCTTCTTCTTCTTCTTCTTCTTCTTCTTCTTCTTCTTCTTCTTCTTCTTCTTCTTCTTCTTCTTCTTCTTCTTCTTCTTCTTCTTCTTCTTCTTCTAGTAAACATGATCCATGCTTACTGCACACCTGGAAGGGTGGGGTGGAAATGATAAAACATTGTATTGAGAGGATGTGGAAGGGCATACCAAGTGTTTTAGCTCTCATTCATTTGTTTTTATCAAAAACCCTGCAGTGGTCTGCAGAATGAATTGTGAATTGTTCTCTTTTGGGGAAAAAATCTCTGGTGCTCTTGTTTCAGAAACTAGAAGTTAGGAGTGAGGTGAGGATTTGGTCAGACTTTTATATTCTAACATCTTACTTCTGATTGGCTAACAGCAATGCAACTGTATCACCAACTCTGTTTGATGTTTTATCCCACAAATAACACAAGCCTGGAGGAGCCATGTTGTGGAGTTGCTAATACTAATGGTTAGCTTCTACTAGCTAGGACATGCTCTGCTCTGTCCATGCTACGCCCTATTTCCAGTGGAAGCATCAGGGGCGCGGAATGGCACTGCTTCAGATAGAATCCATTATAGTCAAAGGTGTTTCAAACCAGCCGCAACACGACAATAGTCAGCCGCATCTCAGAAGCTGCACGCATCGCTAAAGATGGGTTTCGGGTTCTATTTTTTGCTGCGAGCCACTTCTGGGACACATCAGTTTCCACAGTTAACATAGGGCTAGATAGGAAATCACACAGGTTTTCAGTGTAAAATTTCCCAGTAATTTTCAAAATAAAAGTATTGCAGCTATGCTATTTCATATATACACTCAACAAAAATATAAATGCAACACCTTTGTTTCTGCTCCGAATTTTCATGAGATGGACTTAAAGATCTAAAATTCATTCCAGATAAACAATATTACCATTTCTCTCAAACATTGTTCACAAATCAGTCTAAATGTGTGATAGTGAGCACTTCTGCTCACTATCACAATTCTGCTCAGACAGCTGCTGAAACAACTGGTTTGCATAACCAAACAATTTCTGCACAAACTGTCAGAAACCGTCTCAGGGAAGCTCAATTGCATGCTCGTCATCCTCATCATGGTCTTGACCTGACTCCAGCTTGTCGTCGTAACAGACTTGAGTGGGCAAATGCTCACATTCGATGGCATCTGGCACGTTGTAGAGGTGTTCTCTTCACGAATGAATCTCGGTTTACATTGTTCAGGGCAGATGACAGACAGCATGTGTGGCGTCGTGTGGGTGAGCGCTTTGCTGATGTCAGTGTTGTGGATCGAGTGGCCCATGGTGGTGGTGGGGTTATGGTATGGGCAGGCATCTGTTATGGACGAAGAACACAGCTGCATTTTATTGATGGCATTTTGAATGCACAGAGATACCGTGATGAGATCCTGAGGCCCATTGTTGTTCCTTACATCCATGAACATGTTTATGTTTATTTATTTAGCAGACGCTTTTATCCAAAGCCACTTACAATTTATAACCTATAGGACGTGTTGTGATCTGTGGGGCAAACCGGAGTACCCGGAGGAAACCCACGCATGCATGGGGAGAACACGCAACTCCACGCAGAAAGGCCGCAGCCGAGTTTTGAACCTGCGACCTTCGTGTTTCAGCAAGATAATGCACGGCCCCATGTTGCAAGGATCTGTACACAATTCTTAGAAAATGAAAATGTCCCAGTTCTTGCATGGCCAGCATACTCACCGGACATGTCACCCATTGAGCATGTTTGGGATGTGCTTGACCGGCGTATACGACAGCGTGTACCAGTTCCCACAAACATTCAACAACTTCGCACAACCATTGAAGAGGAGTGGACCAACATTCCACAGGCCACAATTGACAATCTGATAAACTCTATGCGAAGAAGATGTGTTGCACTGCATGAGGCAAATGGTGGTCACACCAGATACTGACCGGTTCGGAGTCCCCAGACCCCCAATAAAGCAAAAAACTGCATATTCCAGGGTGGCCTTTTATTGTGGGCAGTATAAAGCTTGGTTTATGCTTGACGCATTTACTTTCTGCTTAGTGATGCGGCTCGCGGATGGAACGTGCTTCACAACTTGCAGCGTTTATGGTTCACACGGCTTGTCTCTGCGGTGAGCCAATATTCTCCCAAACTGAACGGGGCAGCATGGAGCTGTACGGCATGCATCCAACACTAAACCGTAGTAGAAGTAAAAATGACTGTTGTTTACAACATGGCATTCCAGCATTTTTAACAGCGTCCTCGTCTTTTCCGACAGTGCGAGCTATTTCTCTCCAAGAATTATTAACAACATGTTGATCACGGTGATTTTTGAGAGCTGAATCATACAAATGTCTATTTATGAACCTCTGCCATACTAGTTCTTGCTGGTCCACCATATTTTTCTTGCAAGTCCAGCGAGGAAGCCGTTCCACAGCCAAGGCTCTCCCGGTGTGGACTGGACCATGTTGAAGCTGTGAAGTTGTGAGTAAACCATTCGGCTGCCGTTTCACCAAGCCAAGGTGGGTGAGTCCATGAATGTTAATTTACAGAATGACGTAGATCTGGATGGCTTTTTCCAAGTGTGTTCTGGCCTATTTTCTGTCAGTGACTAGGGGTTGACGACTATTTTTGGTTATTAATGCAGAAAACCTATTCCCCTTGAATCACTTCTTTAAAAGCCACATATTGATTTGAGCTAAGTAGTATGTGCCTTAATCAGCAACAAACCATTTACTTTCAGTTAACAAACCATTAATGGCTTATTTCGATAAAACTCTTTCTTTATGGCCTGTTAATGTTACAATTACGGAATTAGTAATAAGTTGGTAATAAGTGCTTAATAATGACTACTTCAGACTTAGTAGTCCACTAATATGCATATTTGATTTAATTTGATTTGATTAATTGGCAGGTAATTAATGGTTAATTTGTGTTCCCGAAACTAAAGTGTTACCATTCATTTCATATTAAGCATTTATAATAAATAAATAAATAATGTTTATTATATATATATTAACGTTAAGTGTCTATACTTTTTATGCTCACACAGATGTAAGTCTCTTCACCTTGTTTTTGTTTTGTATTTCCAGAACGAGAGAAAATTAATGCACATATGAATAAGACAGAAAGCAACTGTAGAGTTCAACAATGTGACAAACTTTTTTCCAATGCAAGTGAAAGGTTTTCTGCAGCATGTTGAAATATGAGTAGATTGAACAAAACACAGACTTCTCTAAAGATTTGAACGTTCCAGAGTCCACTTACTGTAAAGTGAGTTGTGGGATTTTGTTTCTTTTTCTACTTTAAACTTTGGCAGCTGAGAGGAGACATAAATGACTTTTATGTTACAAGAGGTGGGAAATCCTAACCAGTATTAAATGGAGGAGAAGCCAACTGGTGAGATGTGATCTTGTTTCAACTCAAACCCCAAGTCCATCAGCGATGGCTTAAAGCTCCAAAACCCCGTTCAAATGAAAAACCACTGATATGAGACAGGATTCTGCACATCCCCTCACCCTCTACCCCAGACAGAATAGGTACAGGGAGTTTGAGGATATTTTAAATATTTTACCTTTACTTTTAAAACAAGTGGAATAAACAAAATAAGAATCTACACACTTGAATCCGTGATGTAGTTTATTGGTAAAGCTTTCGGTCAGATACCTTCATCAGGAATTGTGAAGGTCTCTGACCGAAAGCTTGACCAATAAACTCCTACATCGCAGATTGAAGTGTGCAGATTCTTATTTTGTTTATTCCACTTTTTGATTCAGCACCTTTTCCCAGATGAGCGGTGACTCCTTCAACTTTTAAAACAAGTGAAATACACTGCTGGGTTACAGCAATGCTCTCACGTTTTAAGATCCAGCTGTGGTGGATGAATAAAAACCTGTAAATTACTTCAAGCTTAACAAGAAGCTGCATGTTTATACACCCAGTCTCCTGTTTACACCACATGTTAAAAACCCTCAATAGTTTAGGAACTTTCAATGGAAACTCAGTGAATTAACCAGAAAATTTGCTTTTTAAAGACAACAATGGTGTTGATCACTCATTTATTCAATGTACTTGCAGTGTTTTCTAGTAGGAATGAATGTCTTGTAAGTCATTTTCAGAAGTAAACATTAAAGTTACACACATCACAGCTGAGCTTTAGACAGCAGGGGTGTTTCTCAATGCCAAGGAACCTTGCCTTGATGTCTTGGTCCCGCTCCGGTTGCCTAGGAGATACGTCATCAAGAACCGCCAAGTCGTGTTCCAATGTTCATGTTCTACCGAGGCGTGTGTTCTCCATTTGTTAGCCGTTTAGCTAGCTGAACAAGGATACATGGGCGGTGTCTTGTAGCCTAGCCTTGGTCAAAAATTTCCCAGAATACACCGCAGTATTTTCAAAAGGATGGTGTCTCAGCAGCCAGCAGCTACTTTGGGAGCAAATTTCAAGTTTAAATGTAGGTCAGCTAATTTCAAATTTTTTTTTATATCCAAAGAAGTTATCTGTGGTTGGTTGGTTAGCTTAATAGTTGCAGCTTTAGTGGCTATCGGGTTGTAACTCATTTACATATTTAATTTAACAAATATTTACACCATTTCTCGTCATATATTTATATTGAAACTTATACGTATAAAATATAATGTTTGCTCCAGTGTCACGTGACGTTACGTGACCGCCGTGGAAGCAGCAGTCACGTGATGCACGTTTGTTAACAGTTTTCTTTGACCAAGAAAGACAGTGTCCTTGTAAGTAAGGCACCTGGCCTCGCAAGACATTGCATTGCGAGGCCAGGTGCATTGCATGAAAAACTCAGTGACTGATTATAATCAGGAGTAATCATTAAAAAAATTGTTTTCAGTCAACCACACCTTTAAATATAATTATTTCATTTTTAATGTTTAGAAGAAATATTTAAAATTATAATGTCTAATGAAAAAAATAATTATTAATAAATAAATCTAATTAATCTAAATTAATGATTTTGCTCTTTGGAAGCTGCCAGCCAAAGTGATCTTTTTTTATCATTATTAATGCCTTCATTTTGACATTTCTTACTTTTTAATTTTTGGATCTCTGTAATGTTCTCTCAGAATTGATTAAAAGAAAATGTACTCAGCCATATAAATTAGACTATAATTATCTAGGATTACAATAAAACTTTCCTTTAATTCAGACTTTATTATAGTATTATGATATGACTGCAGTATATAGTACAGAATATAGGTTGTCTGAATTTTCATTTTTACCATCAGACAATAACTTCCCATCAACATTAGACCAAATATTTCTAAAGCTAAACCAGGAAGCAATTTGGGATTTTTCCCACCATAATTAATGGACGGAGCCTTATTCCTAAACTTTCGCTCAGCCACCTATCCAGATGTTAGAAATTGGGGCTGCTGAGTATTTTCAGAGAAAAAAATGAACACAATTTTCCATTAAAAAAAGAAAATTACTAACTATTAATGTTATGAAGCACATCCTGGTGGGTGCAGGCAGGAATTTAGCAAATGATGTCTGCAGCCAGAGAGGTGATGCTGCTAACGAGTTGTCTGTTCTGGTGTTGCTGCGATGGTCACTGTGGGGAGGCACAGAGGGGGATGAAAGGCTGTCAAAGAGGCCTGCAGCGCGGTGCCTCCACGGTGCCTCCGATGTGCCCTCTACAGCAGAGATGAAGTGGCTCAATCCATCTTGTTGGCTTTCAGTAAAGAACAGGCTCATTTGGCCACTGAGCTCATGACAGATGGGAGGCACTGCAGGCTTTTCTCTCCAAAAGGCCGAGACCCCTGGCTCTCCGAATCTGTGGACTGAACTCTCTGTGTCAGTGCAAAGGGTCGGGGGTGGGGGCAACACCATGAGAGGTTATGTGTTAACAGAGAAAGGATGATGTCATCTGGTATAGTATACTTTTGCCTTACCTAAACATTTATTTGTTCTGAACTATTACATCTTTTTGGTGTTGTGTCCCTAGTTTATTGTGGTTCAGATTTAAAGTTGTGAAAAAGAAAAATTTTATTAGGCATTTAAATAAAAACTTTATTGATAGGTTTCTATCTCTAGTACCACGAGCAACTAAACATGCATAGTCAACCTAAGAACACACACACACGTGCACGCGCATGCACATGCACAAACAAATCTTGAACATTGATCAATAGGAAAGAGGCTAAACTGATAGCTTTATCTGAAGAACTGCTCACCCCTGTTACCTAGTGACCTTCCATGATGCTGAATGGTGCAGAGGGCAGAAGAAAAAAAGAAAGAAATGCAAAAAATAAAAAATTTAACCATAGAAATACTAGCCGGGCAACTGGACATGACTCATAAACACATCTCAGTCTTGGAGCAGTATCTGTTGTTTATATAACTGCCGTTTCACGCTTTTGGACAATGAACAACATGACATATTCACCGCTACAGATGTCAGTCAATGGGGCAGTCCTCCATACACTGTTGAAGAAGACGCAAATTCATCCTTTTTCTCAATAAAGGACTTAAGTACCTCTATCTCAAAGAAACTCGAAGAAAAGCCCAAGTATAAATAGTTCAAAGTTGATGCAAATGTCCTTTCAAATCTTTGTTTTTTTGCTCAGTCGCTGTAAAATCCCCACCACCAAACTGACAGAGCTCTGTGATTGGCCTAACTAACCGAAATAGCACTGATTGTTCACCAAATCGTGCTGTGATTGGTCTATCAAACTGATAAGAACACTGTGATTGGTTTACCAATCAGATAGAGCTCTTCAGAGATGGAAATTTATCTGGTGATAAAAAATATGTAAATAGAAGGACGTATGAGACCCTTTATTTATGTATTTACCATTAATTTTGACAGGATTTGTTTTTGGTCAGGACAAACTTGAACAAGCTGGTTAAAGTGTTCAGTCTCACTGTGAACCTGGTTCTGCTGGAGGCTTCATCCTATTAAAGGAGAACTTTTCCCACCCACTGTCACCCAAAGTGGATCACTTTTACCTCTTGGAATACTGTATCCACAAAAGTCTAGCTGAGACGGTCCCTTTGGAGATACAAAGACAATGAACTCCCCTTTAAATTTTTTGATGACCATCTAATCTGAGTTTTCATGTTATTGAATCAATGCTTTTCACAGCTAACCATTCTTCCTCACTGCATTATTAAGCCAGTGTCACAGCAAAAAGTGAGCGAAGGTCTAATTAAAAAACAGGGATGGGTAATGGCGTCATCTCATACACTCCACAGTCATAGCTGTCACAAAATTCATCTGTAATTATACCTTTCAGCTCAATAAAGCAGAGAGCCTGGCACTAATTGCGTTCTGTGTGATTGTGTTACCTTTCTCTTGGTGTCGCTCTTTTTTCTCTTTCACTGAGGAGATAATAAAAGGTTAGAGCTGACCACCTGCACAAAGCAGACAAGCCAAAATCAGTGCCCAGTCTTCTGTGATTATACAGGTACCGCTATGTTGTCAAGCAGCCAGAAAAGTTGTTGAGAAATGGGATTTAAATGCTATGAGCTGCCTGGATCATGTTTCATTCTTTAGGTTTCATCAGAGCTGTATGCTCAAGATGAAGGACCTGATGAATGCTATCAATAGCTACTGACAAGTCACACAGTGGTCCGCACACACTCATGTATCTTCTGATGATAATTTCCATTAATTTGAAGTTTATTCCATCCAGAGCTCAGTAGCATCTGCTGCAGGCTAAATGTGTGATAACTCATTTAGGTCCATCAGAGTAGGTTACTATAGTGAGTTTAGACTAATTATGAAGCAGCTTTGATCGGCAGGATTTAATAGTTTCATTTAATGGACTTTTGGATTACTGGCATTGACTCTTACATGAAAATGTTAAATGGAAATTGGTCTGAATTAACAAAACCTCTCTGTCAGGGATTTCCTGATCCTGGTTTTTCCACCGTAGACATATGAACACAACATATATACCAAGAATGTTTCTATGGCTACATTGTGATTTCTTAGTAGAAATAATATTTAGTAAGAGAAACTTTATTGTCTTTTTCTTAGTGAATCTATAATTAGTTCAATAGGTAAACTAGTAGTAGCACTTTCCATGTCAAAGAAAGTAAAATGTTATTATCGGGAGAGGGAGAATGTTTAAGTGGTTAGCAGCAGTGTGCTAGCTGATGGCCACCACCATGAGGCCACCACATCTAGCAGAAAATCACTGTAGCTTTAACCGGGCCTTTCCTCTGCATGTCGTACAATATCGTTGAACAACAGCCTTGAAGCACAACACGCAGCAATTAGACGCTGTTATAGTCTATTTATGTGCTACGCATCCAGATTGCATCAAGCTCAGCAGTTCAGACAGGAAGTCAAACACAAGAGCAGTGTAAAGCTTCCAGAAACTTTCAAAATAAAAGTTAAGTGCAGATTTCCAGTAGCTTAACTAGTAAAAAAGGGCGTTGCTTCCTGTTAAACTTCTGCAGCAGAGGTAAACAGAACCGAAAGATAAAACAGACTTTTTTCTTGCTTGGTTACGTGTAAACTGTCCAAAATTCGTTCAGTAATGAGTAATTATGGTTAAATGATGCTTAGGCAAATATTAAGCATTTAGAACGTGTTTATAAAGAGATGAATGTTTATACTTTACAATAAGGGTCAACAATGTATTTGGCAATGTTCATCTATGGTTAGGTAATGCTTAAGTAATGCTTACAAATCTATTAGGCATGTAGAAAGTGTTTCCTAAGGGATAAATGTTTACACTTTACATTAAGGGTTAAAAATTAATTTATTAATGATTAATTATGGTTAAGTCATGCTTAAAAGTCTATTGAGCACTTAGAAAGTTTTTTTAAAGGGGATCAATATTTTAACCTTACCTAAGGCCAGGAAAGTGCTTCCTGATGACAAACGCAGTACAGCATTAATAATACATTAATTAATGTGTTTATTAATGTCCATAAGTAACATTTAAAGTACAGGGTAGGGTAAGTGGATGCATTAGTTAGCTGTTTCTTATTGCTTATTCGTTGCAAATACACAACCATAATACATGATTACTTGAATAATTATTAAGGGTTGATTAACACAATAACTAACATGGTAATTAACACGTGATGCAAAGTAATTAAATATTGCAAGTGTTATTTAAAGCTTAGTCCTGCATTAACTGAGGTTCAGAAATAGACATCAGTTAACTGCTTAATAATGCATTAAACAATATGTTTAGTAATGCTATGTAATGCAAACAGCATTTGTTAACACTTTATTTAATGGTTTATTAATGCTTAATAATGCACTAAGTAACGTTAATGAAGGGACCCTTTTTGTAAAGTGTTACGAAATGCATAAATCGTCTAAAACACGAGATCTCCTCAGGCCGCTGGCTCCTTTTGTCCTGGATATAAAAAGGTGGTGCCTCCCCAACCCTGAATGTCATAATTCAGGTTGTAACTTCACACGGCGACATGCAGCAGCCACATTTTAGAGGCTGGCTCTCCTTTATGACAATACCTCATGTACCTCGTAGCTGGTTTAATGTACCTCATCGCTGTACGACACACACCACTGAGCTCCCAACGGCCAACATGAGCCGCATATTTTCTGAAGGTCGCACATTATGAATAAAAATACTTTCTCGGCCAAGACATAAGTTCGCCCACTGCTTACATTTGTTCCGGTGGTGATTTCACAGGTGTGCTAACATTTTGCTCAATGCACAGCAATAATGCAAGATTGGGACTCACATTTATTCTTAATAGGCCTCCAAATGACAATGTAAAGCATGCACCCTGATTTACTTCCTTGTGATAATAGATAGTGTCTGGTGTAACTCATAAATGTCATTTGGGCCAACTTGAGAAAGCAATAATGTTGAACACACTGACAATTAATTCTGCAGCGACTGAAGCTTTTCTGAGTAAAACAAATGCATCCAGAGGCAACGACTACGAACACAGTTTAACTGTAAAATACGCATATTTTATGAATATCCAAAGGAAAATAACTAGAAATTAAACAAGTCCAGTCTTTTAGGTGGATTTCACCTAAACAACATCTAATATTGATATTTCAGCAGATTGAAAGCACAGTGAGTACCTACTAGACCAATAAACCTCCAAGGAAACCATCCTGACAAAACACTAAATCCAACATAATAACCACAATCTGCCCTCATTCTGAGTCAGTCCAGGCTAAAATGACAAATGTGAGCATGATAATATCATTTCGGCTCAACATTTTGTGCAGATTCTGCATTATATTTGTGTGGATTTTCTGTTGCTGCAGTCGAGGCGAGTACAGGCGGTGAGAAGGCGTTGATGCACCATATCACTAAGGATTAGCCATTTTAATTACTGCCACCTCTCAGCTCGCACCATCTGCTATGAACCTGGATGGGCCTCCTTAAGCAACACGTTTTTCAAATCATTCGCAGCAATCTGCACAATGCTGGTGCGATAAGCCATGCTGAGGTATTTTCTGACCTTTGTAATCCAGTTTGTGCGGCACCGATAAGGTTTATGACATCCTGCAGTAATCTTTCCATGTATGGCATATCTCTGACTCGAGGAGGATGATCATACAATAGGAATCTTGGAAAATAAAGGAAAGGATTGGATTACGATGATACAGCATGTTGTCATGTTGCTACTAAAGATTTGCAGATTTAATGAGATTAGTTTAAGCAATTTGGATTTTATTGTCTGCTGCTTCTACATTTATTACATACCCGCGCAAACAATTCTGCTTTGACACCATTCTGCTCTCACACCCTAACCAATCTGAGTCATAATTACGCCATTGGTTTGACCAAATTTGCATCTAAACTCAAAATGGTCAATTCATTTTCCACAGCAAACATCAGCAAGCACTGGGTTTCAGAAGCCAAATGGGGTTTCAAACACGCCTTTTTGATATATTAGGGCCATAAGTTGTTGACACGATGAATTATAGACATGCCTTTGATGAGGGATAGAAGATTTGTGGTTTTCCTCTGTGGAAATAACTGAGAATCAAGCTGTGTGTTCACAACAGATTTGGTAAAAGTCTTGTGGAAAATAATCACTAGCCTTGTAAATCAGTAAATGCTCCTAAAACAACCCTGATATCATGATATGTAATCTTTAGTTGATCATATTAATTTAATTCTAATTAGTATGTAAGAGGTGCAGTTTGGAGGAGAGGATCAAAGTATGGTCTATGTTCAAGAGTAATCAGGTCAGTGGGGGGGCTCATTATGGGCTTTATACTGTCAGTCTGTGTGACATCAGTGACACCAAGGACTCTTAAGTCTCCTTCTTACTCAACCAGGAGATGAAAACTAGAGATAAAAGACTGCTGAGAGTTAAACCTAGTTTATATGTCTCTGTCACGTAGCAATGGAGACGTTTTCCTTTCTCCATTGACCGGGGAGAGTGGCAAAGCAATTCTCCACCAGGACAACAGAGAGTTTAGGAAACGTCTCCCAGCCTTCCTTAGTGTCTACAGGAGCAATTCATCACTGAATTAAAAAAACACGTGTTCAGGATCTAAAACATGCAGGGAACGTGCTGGAACCAGAGTGCAGCGCCAGGTATGTCAGCTCAATTTTTTCTAAGTCAACAGAGCGGCCCGCCAGTCTGAAGCTGAAATGTGATATTCTGGCCACGGGGGCGGTGGAGGTCTAAGTGGCATTTCATTAACCATATATATGGCTTTATATGGCTTTAAGGTGTTAAAAAGACAAATGCACAGTGAGGAGATTTTTCAGTTTTGATTTCGCTTTCGCTTCTACAAACAGACACCAGGGGGTGTTACAAGTAAGCCAAAACGGCCTAGTTCCCCTTCAGTTTTTAACTGCTGAGCCTGGAAGTGATGCACGTAAAAAACAGACTTGCCATACCATACCACTCTTTTGAGATGCATATTCTTGGCAGAGAGTCATCCAAGTTGTTTTGTGGTCTCAAAACAACTCTGCAGGGCTTCTTCAGCGTCCTGTGACCATTTACTCACAGTTCTTCTTGTCACAGGTTGCCTCTGAACAAGTGGTTTGTATTCTGAGCAGAGAAAAACAAGATTGTGATCTGATTGTCCCAGAGGAGGTCTTGTTTTGGACATGTATGCATTCTTTACATTTACATAACACAAATCCAATGTCTTGTTTTGTCTGGTGGAGCAGCTGACAAACTGTTGAAATGTTGGCAGTGTAGCAGAGAGCGAGGCATGATTAAAATCACCAGATACAGCCACACATGCATTGGGGTGCTGGGTTTGTGGCTTAGCGACAACGGAACTGATGGGATCACACGCGGAGTTCGCTGCGGCTCTTTCCTCCATTCTAAATGACTTGGACACAACAAGTAGAAGTGCTAGAAGCCTTTCTTCTAAAGAAAGATGTTTACGCTGTTGCCAGACTCTATTTTTACTGCAACTAAACAACTACAGTGTCGCGGACGTCACACACAGCAGTGCTCAGTTTCTCATAAACAACGAAGACAGCAGCGGAGTTCGCTGTGGCTCTTTCCTCTGTTCTAAATGACTTAAATGTCTTTAAAACCACAACAAGTAGAAGCGCTAAAAGCCTTTCTTCTAAAAAAAAAAAAGATGTTAGTGTCGTTGCCAGACACTATTTTTTTACTACAACTAGAAAACTACAGCGTCATGCGGTACAGTCGGGATTTCCGGGTTTTTTTCTGATTGGCTACTTTTGAGCTGCCTAGTCCTGCCCCTCAAGTGCCTCTCTGCCTGTGAGTTTCCAGACTCTTTCTCTGTGCAGAATTAAACAGGCGGAGTCTGGCAGGCCAGGCTAAAGAAAAATGTCTTCTGGTTGAAGATTTGCCACTGTGCATTTTGAAAATATTCCACAAGGTTTAATGCTCTAACAGAACAATCACGTTATTGTTACTTTAATGTGCCTAAAAAAAAAATCATGTTTTTGCTTTTGTTTCTGAGTCCATAAAAAAGAATAAATGACCCAGACGTATGAGGAGGTGAAGACAAAGGATGATTTTTCTTTCTTTCCCCTTTTTTAAATGCACATAGAATCAAGACAAGGCAAGAGAATCGTATTTATTTTACCTAACACATTTTTCTTCTGTTGCACAAAGTAAAAAAACTCAAAGAACCATTACTGCATAATAGTAACTGTTTTGTGCCTCAAAAATCCAAACAAGGACACATCAAAAGAAAGTAAACAGACATCCGATGTCCTCCTTGAAATATGAACACAAAATGAAAGAAAATAACTTTGTTCACTGTCCTAGCTTGGCCTCATATGTGTGTGATTCCTGGCATGAGCACAGCAACAGGAGTCCTCACAGTTGGGCCCTACTGAGATGCTGCAGGGCGCTGCAGGGACACTTGTCCTTGTGAAGCAGGCGGGATTAAAGCAGACTGTGCAGAAAGACCAAAAACTGCATCAGCAAGACTAAAAGGTTAAATAAATGCTCACCACTGGCTTCAAGAAGAAGCCTTCTTTCATCAGCAGGTATTTTTCTTAAGTGCAAGTTATAATGTTTATTTAATCATGACTTATACACAACTAATGGTTGTTGGTAATTAATGATGGCTTCACTCGACATTAATTAGTAAATGACTCTACTTGTGGCATTAAGCCCCAGAAAGAATTTAATCTATTCTGCAATCAATCAAAGTGTTTAATGATGACTGAATAAATGTCATTGAAATGCCAAGAGATTTAATTGTTGCTGCTAATGCGAATTAATCAGAAGTTATTTGCACATTAATAAAAGAATTTAATCTAAAAGATGTTTGCTCCAGTTGCTAGTTTTATATGAATTCATCAGCTTTTAAAAACCTTCATTTGGTGCTCTGCAAAATTACATTTGGCTTAGAGCCTAAAAGGTTCAAATGATGGCAGAGGCCTCACTGCTTTGGTACAAGTCCCTGCTGCTGTTCAGATTGCTGGATTTCAGCTCTAGATGGCATGTCAGAAGTAAGACTATACTGCCCAGAAGTACACAGGTTTGGTTCCTCTTCACATCGTTGGCAGCTTTCCAAAGTTTGGTCGTGAAATGTTGCAAGAGCATGTCGTCTGCTCCACCAGAGAAAATAAAATACTGGAATTGTTTTATGCTAATGCCAGGGATGCATGCAGCTCCTCTCCAGGACCTGCTCTTGGCAAAATAATTATTAATCTAGTCATTTTCTGTTCTGTGTACAAACCACTCATTAAGAGACAAGAAGGACTGTGAGGAGATGGTCACAGGAAACTGAAGAAACTTTGGGAGTAGCTATAGGCTACAGACAAGAATAAACTCAGTCATAGATGATGCCAACGCCATGCTTGATTGTGTGATTGACCATTTAAACTTCTGTGTGGACAACAGCATGCCCTTCAGAATGGAATTGAAACACTTCCTCAACAATAAACCTTTGATTAACAGTGACTTAAAAACAGAAGGCTGAACAAGAATAACTGAGCCTTCAGGGGGTGAGACAGGAAATTGCTGAGGAGCATACAAAATGCAACTTTTAGACAATAACAACAACACTCAAAACAAAGATTAAGCCCTAGCAGAACAGTGTAAGAGACGTGTGGTCATGGATGAATAACATACTGCTTCTAGCTGAGGACAAATCAAAACATGACAGTCTGGACAAAGCCGATGAACTGAACACAGTCTTTAAGTTCAGTTCAGTTCAGGAATGAGTCATCTGTAACACCTCTTCAAACTTTTGCCTCTCTCTAAAGAAAGTTCTAATGCTGTGAAAGACTGCACATAAAATAACACACTCCAGAAGCGAAGATGGATACATATACACTCACTGGCCACTTTATTGGGTACACTTTGCTAGTACCGGGTTGACCCCCTTTTGCCTTCAGAACTGCCTCAATCCTTTGTGGCATAGATTCAACAGGGTACTGGAAACATTCCTCAGAGATGTTGGTCCATATTGACATGATGGCATCATGCAGTTACTGCAGTTTTTTGGTTGCACATCCATGATGTGAATCTTCCATTCCACCACATCTCAAAGGTGCTCTATTGGAATGAGATCTGGTGACTCTGGAGGCCATGTGAGTACAGTGTTGTCATGTTTAAGAAACCAGTCTGAGATGATTTCAGCTTTATGGCATGGCACATTATTCTGCTGGAAGTAGCCATCAGAAGATGGGTACACTGTGGTCATAAAGTGATGGACATAGTCAACAAAATACTCAGATAGGCTGTGGCGTTGCAACGATGATCAGTTAGTACTAAGGGGCCCAAAGTGTGCCAAGAAAATGTCCCCACACCATTACACCACCACGACCACCAGTCTGAACCATTGATACAAGGCAGGATGGATCAATGCTTTCATGTTGTTGATGCCAAAATCTGACCCTACCATACGAGTGTTGCAGCAGAAATCCAGACTCATCCGACCAGGCAACATTTTTTCAATCTTATTGTTTAATTGGTGACTCTTCCTTTTACAGTCCCCTAATTACTAAGTACTTGAATGGCAATTACATAGTAAGTTAAAGTATATTATTGTGTAATTAAAGTGTATAACTGTAATAAAGTGTAATTATTATGTAAAGCAGTATATAATGGGAATGATTAAGAAAAATAAAAAACTAGAATTTAACCTGAGTTACATGGTAATAACTGTTTAAGAACTCAGAAATAATATTACACATTAACTTACTATGTAATTACCATGTAATTACATAGTAATTTGGGGACGTAAAATGAAGCATTACCGTTCAATTTTGGTGAGCCTGTGGGAATTGTAGCCTCAGTTTCCTGTTCCTAGGTGACAGGAGAGACCCAGGAGTTATTTATTTATTCCCTAAGAGTTCACCTCACTATTGTTTTACCTTAACATTGAGTGATTCAAGCTAGGGGCTAATGTTTGGCTAACAATGCTAATGGTAAATTAGAAGCAAATACAGGGCTGCCAACTCTCACGCATTGAACTTGAAATACATACATCTGACCCTCCGCACATGCTCTCACGCCACACCTCCAATATCTCACGCTGAAGATTCAAACCCCCCACCCCCCGCTCTCAAGGACAACAGAGGGAGGAGAAACATTTCACGCGCACCGTTTTTGTCTCCTGACGAGAAGTGGAGGTGGTAGAAGAATATAAGAACGCTCTCTTGGACAGCAGGTTTAAATAGCTAATTGTCACTGATACCTCCTTACCTATAAACAGCTTCTCCTTTGAGTTCACGTTTCATTTAGGAGTTAACATAAAAATATGGTGCGAGAGAACATGGTCAAGGCCAAAATGGCATAATGAACAGCAGTGAATGTTTGATTTTACACTATAACAGAGCTCTGACATTGTACGGCCTTTCCAGACTGCATCCTGCCTTTCCCTGGTTAACTGCTCAGATACGCCTCATCTCTTCTCTGACCCTGAATGGGAATGAGTGAGAGGAGAAAATAATTTACTCAAACAATGACGCTGGGTTTGCATTTTGGGTTAATTGACTGAACAAATTTTTACAATGTTGAACTTTCGATTGCCCGAGGCTGTTTTTCAACCAGCCAGCCTCTTGTAAGCGTAATGTTTTTCTTTGTTTGTTTTCCTTTTTCCTTCATTGGTTCCCATGCAACAAATCAGCTGTGATCAAATATGCTATGGATCTCAGACACAAGTCAACACTCATTGCAGAGGCATTTTTCTCTTCAATAACACATCATCAGCAGTAAAGAGGAGTCATTTGGGAAAGCAGGAAAAATTACCAGGGCCTTTATCAGATCATTCTCACCCACAGTTTAGACACATATTCCCACACATATTATGGAGACACATCAGATGCACACAATAAATGAATGAATGAACTAATGAAAACGACAAAGGAGAAATAGAAAAATAAGTAGAAGAACCTAAATGTTTTTAAAATCTAGAATTCTATCACATTTAAAGACGCGGTAGAACGTAAAGATATATTTACTTTGTTATTCTTGAAGGCAGCTTATGTGGTCAAATGTAGCATACGCTACATACGTCAGCGCTTTGTCAAACCTGATATCTGTGTAAATTAGTAAGTCTTTAAAAGCAAGACAGAATTTTTTTTTTGAAAAGCATGTTCAACAAGCAAACCACACCCCCTTACATCTTCATGCTCCAACCAGCTTACGTGTCAAAAATGTACATACGCTGGCCACTATAATGCTAACGCTAATGCCAACCCTAACCCCAAACAACACCAGGCAGAGCTACTGTAGCACTAGCCTGAGCTACATAAACACTGTTCTTGTTGGACAAGAGGAAACAACAAATAAGTATGTTGGACATCTACTCGCTTTCCAGGATGTACTGATGTTACGGCTGTTGCTGTTTGCCTCAGAAATCAGACACTGCAGAGGACAATCAGTGCTGCCTCCACCTCCTACCTGCACAGCTGCACTCACTTGGGTTGATCACCACCTGAGCAGCATAAAAGGGAGAGCTGCCAGGAGGAAGGGAGAGACTGGATCTGTGCCAGTTCTCTCATGTGCTCCATTTGTTTGTGTTTTAACGGCTTTTAAATGGGTTTTAGTTCTTTAAGCTTAAGAGCTTTTAGAGGTTTTTAACAGACGAGGGACCAGAGTGCTGGTTACCTCTCAAACTTGTGTTTAAGTCAGTGGACTTGGGGTAAACTGGCCAATCAGCACCCAGCTCATTTAGTATGTCCACTTCAGTTTATTTACATAGCACCAAATCACAACATGATTCATCTCAAGGAACATTCAAAAGTAAACATTCCTGTCCTGGCCAGGTGGACAGGAAAAACCAACCTTTTTATTGCAGACTTAATGGGTTGAGTTTGGCCCTTTGTTAAGGCTCCTGGGTCATTGTGAGCCCCAACAAAGTTTGTATGCTTTATAAACGTTCTTTGCACACAAACTGGAGATTTTCTGCACATGCAGACGTTTTGACTACTTAGAGTTTTATCTTTAGATGACTGTCAATCAGAACAGGTGTGTTAAAGAGCAAGTCACCCCCTACCAGGTTATTACTTCACTCCCACTTCCTGTTTGAAAAATGCAACAAATGCTGTTGCCTAGCAGACTGAGAGGGCGGAGCCGCTAACAAGTACACATGCACAGGCTGACAACAACATTGTGACATCATATGGTACCAGCTAACGTCCTAGGGTACCTCTTAGCAAATAGCAATGGCAGATTTAAATTCAAATGCAGTGCAGAGTTTTTACCTGACAACGGCACAACGCTGACCGTTTTGGGCAGAAAATTAAAATTTTAACTAAAACGCACTAAAGAGCTAAACTATTGACTTCACGTGTCTGCAGCACGATTAGGCATGTATTTATATAGTTTATCAGAAAAAAAAGTTGATTTATGGGTGACTTGCGCTTTAAAGAAAAAAAGCATTAAATGTTCTAGAGTCCCTCGAGAGCCATTTTATCAATCAATAAATGTAATTCAACAAGCCTCTACACCTCCACTAGATCTGCACTCATCTCTCTGTAATGTTGTTCAGAAACATTTCCATGCTTTCAAACAAATTTCACTGATCTTTTTCAAACCTCGTACTGCTCTTTTTTTAAAACAGTGGATGCAAATTACGTCCAAGAGCATAACAAGGCCACCTAATCTTGACTTTATGGGGAATAGGGGTTCAGAATTTTGTACTATTACCCATAAATGTAGTTGTTAACCCAACTAAATTGTCCAAATGCAGTTAACGAGTCGTCATCGTGTTTTATATTAGACAGTTCACGGTCCGGATCACTTTTTGCTCAGCAGAATGTCTCTAGTTAAATGTTCTTTCTACAATGTGACTGTGCTACTTTCCCTCCCTGTTCCTGTGACTCTATTAACTCTGCAGGTAGCAGTCAGCTTCCTTTAAACCTTCTAAGGAAAATGTATGGAAAAGCAAGTACCTTATTATTTATTTTAAAAGATCCTTACATCTTCTACTCAAAGTGACAACTTAATGAGCACTAAATCAGGGTTTATCAGTGTTACAGGCAATCTAAAGAGAGCACTCACACGGGTCAAATGGAAACTATTCAGACAGAAACTCTAAACATTCCACAGACGAAAGTGTTTGGATGCACAGCAGTAAAAAAAAATATGACCCCAACGGAGAGACAGACATAATTTAAAATGTAAATAATAACAAAGGGAGCAGAGCGTGAGGTGACATGTTTGTTTAACCTTCCTGCATTTAGTCTGAGACCAGAAAATTATGATAATTATCCCATAATTATGCTCTACCTTGTGGACACTGTGTGTGTGTGTGTGTGTGTGTGTGTGTGTGTGTGTGTTTGTGTGTGTGTGTGTGTGTGTGTGTGTGTGTGTTGTAAAGAATCTGTATACAATCTAACTGTGTTTATTGCCCACACATATTACATAAACACACACACATACACACACACTCAACCAGCTCCCTACAGCGGAGCACATTAAAAAACAATTAGGCTATCCTGATTTGTCTGTTTTTCTCCTCTGAGCCTTGCAGCAGCCTGCAGAGATCGCCTGCATCCTCCGGGCCTCCGAGGAGGAGGAGGAGGAGGGAATCCTTCAAACAGCGACGAGAAGAAGCCACAGAGACAAAGGAGGGACTTCACTGACTCTGGAGTTTTGGACAAGATGGTACAACACTGACAGTTAAATCCATCACTCCTCTGGGCTAAGCCCCAGAACATCTTCAATCCTAAACCCTTCCCCGCAATTGCCTCAGCTAGTTTTAGGCTGGGCATATCACAGTTCTCTATGTTTGTAAAGAGAAATTAGGCAATCTTAGAAAGGTCATTTATTTATTTATTTATTTATTTATTTATTTATTAAACAACAGCAGAGCTGCAGTGGAACAAAATTACAAAGATGGCGTCAGCTGAAGCCCAATGCTCATTTTGAATGGCTTTGGCATTAGCTTTGGACTGTTTAAACTTGGACTTTTCTTTGAGACATGAACAGATAGAAGTGCCTTTTTGACTTGTTAACTGATTTCTGACACTATAAATACAACACTTTGTTTAATGCTCTGACTGGTCCTAGCGTGCTGTCCAATTACACACAAAGACAGTTTATAAAACAGCTGTAGATTTCGCCGACTGAAATCGATGGGTCAAGGCCAGACATATATTGCATATAAAGAATGGATTGTCCTAATTCGAATTTAAAAACTTTTCCGCCAGCCAGGTTATAACATCACTTTCACCATCTGCAGAGCCCTGAGACATTGGAAAATAAATTTGACAGTTATCTGCATACGGGTGGAACTTGAAATTACATCTAAGGAAAAGTGTTCCTAGATGAAGTAAATACATAAAAAATAATAGGGGACCAAGGATAGATCCCTGTGGGATCCCATAGGCGCACTAAATATCTGAGGACCATCCTGACACACAGTGATCTATTAGATAAATAAGATTGAATCCACTCAAGAGCTGTCCCTGTGATGCCTATCAATTTTCCCAATATGTCTAGCAAGAGCCATCCACAATCAATAAGTAGTTTTCTTGTCAAAGTAAGTTTACTGCCTCGTCACCGTAAGAAAAAGAAAAAAGTTCAGATCTCTGTTTTGGGTTTAGTCATGTTTTTCTAGCATGTGACATCACTCAGCTTGAAGCAAACACATGCTGAAGCGAAGTGAGTGTCCTGTCTGATGGTTGGTATTGGCGGCACTCCTCCTGTTGTACACGCTATCTGCATTTCATAATCACCAGCTAACACTATGCTATAAAGACAGAGGAGCTGTGTATCAGTGTCTGGCGGATGGATTATTTTCAACTGTTGCCAATTTATTCTCTCAAATATTACAAGACTAATCGAATATTGACAAGGAGGGGAAATTGCTTTTCACACTCGTCTTGAAACACTCAGGAAATGTGTGTGTGTGCCAAAAGGACGTCTGCTTCCTTGTTAGGGTGGATGAAAGGATTTAGTCTGGAATTTTACTTAAAGTTTGTGTCCTGTGGGATGGCTGATGTGTGTGTGTGTGTGTGTGTGTGTGTGTGTGTGTGTGTGTGTGTGTGTGTGTGTGTGTGTGTGTGTGTGTGTGTGTGTGTGTGTGTGTGTGTGTGTGTGTGTGTGTGTGTGTGTGTGTGTGAGAGAGAGAGAGGCAGGCTGAAACAAACTCTTCCCACCATTATCATTATTAAACATGGTGAGCAGAGCTGAGAGGGGATTATGGTTCTCACTCCTCCTCGACGTTACTTCCTCTCTGATAAAACTTCAGGGCTGTGATTATGTTTCAAACGCGGACGCAGTTTTCTGTCGGAATAAACAAGACGAGGTTAGAAGTTTTCTCCTAACTGAGTTTAACCTTAGCAAGAACTGGTTCAAAGTTTTAGATTAAAACCAAATAATATTTTTATTTTAGAATGGTGCTTTGCTGTTGCAGCCATTTTGGAATAAGTTGGGTCTAAAGAATTATATAAATTATGTTTATATTATGTTTTTTTTGTATTTCAGAGACTTTTTAACCCTCTGGAGGCAGGCGTTGCAGATTTGCAACGTTAAAACCTGCCTACCTGGTTACTCCACATATATATTTCATGAGCATTTTTTAACTCAGAAGTACCCCTGAAGGACTTAGTTGTTCGTCCTTTTATCAAAACTTATTTTGAACCTGAGAGGGTTAACAAGGACAAATTTGTCCCTCACTCTCCTCCACCTCTTCCACTGACGTTTCCCATCACTTCTATCCATGAATGAAACGCTTGCTGCGTATCATTTTACTCCTCCAGTGATGGGTGAATAAAATATTCATATTTAGAGTTTTTTCCTCGAGGTATTCTTCAAGCTGCTCCGTGTCTGCCACTAGACATCTTCGTCTACCTTTATGTTTTTGAGGGCGCAATGGTGGTGCTGTTGACGAAAGAGGCGTCCTGACCAATCACAAGCTTGCATTCTTCTTCATCTCAGGTTCAGCCATCTCAGCTTTTATTATCATCATTTTCCTGGCACCTGTTACTCACCTCTGAGCTGCTCCAGTCCCTGCTTCCGATCAACCCTACACAACGGTCTACAGCCTGACTCCCCCTACGACACAGTTTGGGGGAAGAATCGTGGCTGGTTCGACCTCCAGATCTGAGGCATGTTGCCTGGAGAGGGCATCGGGTTTCGTGTTTTTGGAACCTGGTCGGTATGAAAGTTGAAAATTAAACCGGGAAAAGAAAAGGGACTAGCGGTACTGACGGGGGTTCAACTGTTTTGCCTCTTTTAGGTAAATCAGGTTATGATCCGTCCATATAAGAAAGGGGGTCTCTGTTCCCTCTAGCCAGTGCCTCCACTCTTCAATGGCCAGTTTAACCGCCAGTAACTCGCGGTCTCCAACATCGTACCTGCTCTCTGCTGGGGTTAAACGACAGGAAAAGAATGCACAAGGGTGGAGCTTTCTATCCTTTTTGGCCACTTGTGAAAGTACTGCTCCAACCCCGGTGTCAGAGGCATCGACCTACAGAATGAACTGGCGCTGCGGGTCAGGACGGTGGAGTACCGGGACATTAGTGAACTTGTTTTTGAGTTCTTTGAAGGCTGACTCAGCTTTGGAAGACCACACAAAAGGTTTGTTTATAGATGTTAAGTTGGTTAAAGGAGCTGCAGTCTGACTGTAGTTTCTGATAAAGGGGCGATAGAAATTAGAAAAACCAAGGAACCTCTGAAGTTGCTTTCTGGTGGTGGGTGTGGGCCATTCGGTGACTGCCTGAACCTTTTCTGGCGCTGCCTTCAGCCGCCCGCTCTCATTAACAAAACCCAAGAACTTGACAGTGGAAACATGAAACTCACATTTCTCCGCCTTTACGTAGAGACGGTTCTCCAGCAACCGTTGTAACAGCCCTCACGTGCTGGATGTGCTGTTCCTGGTTCTGGAAGAAGATCAATATATCGTCCAAATACACTGTCACAAAAAGGTTTAGGAAATCACTTAGTACAGAATTAGCCAGGGATGGGAAGACGGGTGGAGCATTAGTTAGTCCGAAGGGCATTACCAGATATCCAACGTGTCCTAGGTGTGTTTTGAATGCTGTTTTCCACTCATCTCCTTCTCTTATCCTCACCAGGTTATAGGCGTTTTGGAGGTCCGGACAGCTGAAAATGGTAGAGTCCTGGATGCGTTCAAAAGTGGAGGAGAGTAAAGGCAGAGGATATTTTTTGCGGACAGTGATCTGATTCAAACCTCTGTAATCTATGCATGGTCTGAGGGTTCCTTCTTTTTTAGGTACGAAGAAGAAGCCCGCGCCCAGAGGAGATGAAGATGGACGAATAGTGCCAGCCGCCAGACAGTCTTGTATGTAGCACTCCATGCTTTCACTTTCAGGTTTAGACAGGTGGTAAAGAGGGCTTGATGGTAAGGGGGCTCCAGGCAGGAGGTCTGTTGCACAGTCAAATGGCCTGTGGGGAGGCAGAGAGGATGCACGGTCTTTACTGAATACCTGCTTTAGGTCATGGTAAACCGGTGGAACAGTGGACAGGTCTATGTTTTCCAAGGGAGGAGTAGGAAGATCTTGAGCGGCAGGTGAGGCTGATCGTAAGCAGAGTAGAGAGCATTCTGAACTCCAATCAAGAATCTTGTTCTCCTTCCAGTCCACCGTGGCGTTATGATGGACCAACCAGGAATGTCCCAATACTAAGGGGGACTGAGGAGAAGGAAACACATAAAAGTTTGATGTCTCTGTGTGGTTACCTGAAACCAACAGGCGAAGCGGAACAGTCTGGTGGGTGATGGTGGACAGGTTGCGATTATCAAGTGAGGATACTGAGAGTGGTGTAGACAACTTGGTGGTGGGTATTTTCCATCTTTCCACTAGATGGGGTCCAGAAGAGATTGTTCACATCCAGAATCCAACAGGGCTTCAATGGTAATCTGTCTGGAAGGAACAGATAGGACACACGAGAAAAAACACCGGGAACTAACAGAAGTTGAATTACCGCCCACCAATAGTCCCAGTTTTATCAGCGGGCTTTGCCTTTTAACAGAGCCGGACAACTGTTTACAAAATGTCCAGCGGTTCCACAGTGCATACACAGTCCAGACCTCTGACGGTGCTCCCTTTCCTCTGGGGAGAGACAAGTCCTTCCCATCTGCATGGGTTCCTCTGAGGAGGAGGGTTCAGGAGAAGGGCATCCTGGGGATCTAAAATTGTGTTCTGGAGCAGCTTCGGCTACGGGCTCGGATTCAGGTCTCTTTAACTCCCGATGGCGTTTATCAATTGTTATGGCTAGCCTGATGAGCTCGTCCAAGGAGCTAGGTTCTGGACACAAGGCTAACTGGTCCCTCACCTTATCGTTAAGCGCCTCGGTGAAGGCTCCGATGAGGGAGTCCTCGTTCCAGGTAGTCCGGGCTGCCAAAATGCGGAAGTCCACCGCCAAGTCTGCCACTGTCTTTCTACCCTGGGAGAGTTTCCAAAGTTTTTTCCTGATATCCGAGAAGGACTCATAACAGCCAAAAGTGAGTTTAAAGTCATTTAAAAAGTCATTAAATGAGCCATGTAAAAAAGAGTCATCATGGCTCTTTGCTTCTGCCCTTCTGTTCTTCTTCTGGCACTCACAGAGCACAGACGCTTCTGCTTTGCTCCCTTACCTTTTTTTTCCCAAGGCTCTTTTGTCCTGTCTGCTTCAGAGCGCTTCTCTGCACTTCTTCTAGAAATCCCTATTTTTCAGAAATGGATTTAATAAATTGGTCATTCAACGCGATTGATAAGATTTTTTCTACAATGAGAACGGAGGAGGGGGCTCCCACTTGCTCGCAAGGGACTCACGCAGCGGGATATATGCTCGATTCCTGGAAGGAGTGGAAGATCGTATGTCTCTCTCAGCTGTCCATTGAGGACGTCGAAGATATGTGGATATGTGGCCTGATGATCACTGGATTTCTTCTGATTGGAGCGGGAGGATATCTGGTTTTCTGGAAATTTGGGAAGATGGGAGCGATTGGAGGGTGACCCGCACCCACGGCATGCACCGCCCGGGTGGAGACCTCACAGACTGGGATGCTACTCGAGGTGAATTGTAAGCTGGACAATGTCTTAGCTGCGTTACCGGTGTTAGTGCGCAAAATGGATGTCATCTTGGAGAGGGTCACCGGACGGTGTGGAGATGTTTAATAACCTAATTTGGCTTCACTGAAGGACTGGAATGACCAGTTACAGACTGAAGGCAGAAAGGAAAATTATCTCTGCCTGACCCAAACAAAGTCATGTTATCCAAATCTGACGCCAAGGCAGCCTTGAGCTGCCAACAACAACCCCCACGAAGGAAGGAATGCAGACAGATGCTGTGAAAACCCGTCCTACCCCCCTGCCTTCAGACTGTGGACTTCTGCCTAGCGAGGTCTGAGGAGAAGGCTGTAGGGCAACGTTTGAAAGCCAATTTACATTGTAGAATGAAACTGTGACATTCCTCGAACTCACCCCAAAGGTCAAAGATGGTGGTGATGGAGCAACGCGGAAGTGGGTACCCTCCGGTCTCGGGGGTCCTGCGGCTACAGAGGCGGCAGATGGTGGTTCTGCTGGTGGAGGTGGTTGGTGAGTCTGGGACAGAGAGTCATGTATCTGACGGACCAGGGTTTCCAAATGTCTAACCCAAGACATGCAGAATCAGACTCGGAGGCGAGTTAAAAGGTAAAACAGTAATTTTATTAAATGATGAGGAGAACTGAGGGTGCACTGGTGATCCAGCGGAAGGTGAAAACAGGAAGTGGCAACTAGAGGAAAACCAGAGGTGAGTACTGGGAATTGTAGTCCAGAGTGAATGTTTGTAGGCAGAATTTACGATGCGGAAGTTCAGGATGAATGTGGAGGGGAGATGAGCCGGGACGATATCCAGAGGAGAATTGTAGTAATTCAAGTGGGTGAGTGGAATGGAAGAGGATGATGATTACGAGGAAACGGAGAGAGAGTGTGATCATGGTGGAGAGCGGGACGGCAGAGAGGAGTAGGAGTCCAGGCAGTGAACCGGTGAATAATCCTTTCTCTCCAAGACGGGAGAGGATCCAGAGGTGAAGCAAGCCTGAGGGTAAGTATCCAAGAAACGAGTTCAAAAAATCTTACAAAGTCAAAGACGAGGTTCAAAGTTACGAAGGGCTAGAGACTATCAGTCAGT
>SSNQ01034325.1:64986-114689 GCA_006942095.1 Nothobranchius kuhntae | reverse complement strand
TGTGTGTGTGTGTGTGTGTGTGTGTGTGTGTGTGTGTGTGTGTGTGTGAGAGAGAGAGAGGCAGGCTGAAACAAACTCTTCCCACCATTATCATTATTAAACATGGTGAGCAGAGCTGAGAGGGGATTATGGTTCTCACTCCTCCTCGACGTTACTTCCTCTCTGATAAAACTTCAGGGCTGTGATTATGTTTCAAACGCGGACGCAGTTTTCTGTCGGAATAAACAAGACGAGGTTAGAAGTTTTCTCCTAACTGAGTTTAACCTTAGCAAGAACTGGTTCAAAGTTTTAGATTAAAACCAAATAATATTTTTATTTTAGAATGGTGCTTTGCTGTTGCAGCCATTTTGGAATAAGTTGGGTCTAAAGAATTATATAAATTATGTTTATATTATGTTTTTTTTGTATTTCAGAGACTTTTTAACCCTCTGGAGGCAGGCGTTGCAGATTTGCAACGTTAAAACCTGCCTACCTGGTTACTCCACATATATATTTCATGAGCATTTTTTAACTCAGAAGTACCCCTGAAGGACTTAGTTGTTCGTCCTTTTATCAAAACTTATTTTGAACCTGAGAGGGTTAACAAGGACAAATTTGTCCCTCACTCTCCTCCACCTCTTCCACTGACGTTTCCCATCACTTCTATCCATGAATGAAACGCTTGCTGCGTATCATTTTACTCCTCCAGTGATGGGTGAATAAAATATTCATATTTAGAGTTTTTTCCTCGAGGTATTCTTCAAGCTGCTCCGTGTCTGCCACTAGACATCTTCGTCTACCTTTATGTTTTTGAGGGCGCAATGGTGGTGCTGTTGACGAAAGAGGCGTCCTGACCAATCACAAGCTTGCATTCTTCTTCATCTCAGGTTCAGCCATCTCAGCTTTTATTATCATCATTTTCCTGGCACCTGTTACTCACCTCTGAGCTGCTCCAGTCCCTGCTTCCGATCAACCCTACACAACGGTCTACAGCCTGACTCCCCCTACGACACAGTTTGGGGGAAGAATCGTGGCTGGTTCGACCTCCAGATCTGAGGCATGTTGCCTGGAGAGGGCATCGGGTTTCGTGTTTTTGGAACCTGGTCGGTATGAAAGTTGAAAATTAAACCGGGAAAAGAAAAGGGACTAGCGGTACTGACGGGGGTTCAACTGTTTTGCCTCTTTTAGGTAAATCAGGTTATGATCCGTCCATATAAGAAAGGGGGTCTCTGTTCCCTCTAGCCAGTGCCTCCACTCTTCAATGGCCAGTTTAACCGCCAGTAACTCGCGGTCTCCAACATCGTACCTGCTCTCTGCTGGGGTTAAACGACAGGAAAAGAATGCACAAGGGTGGAGCTTTCTATCCTTTTTGGCCACTTGTGAAAGTACTGCTCCAACCCCGGTGTCAGAGGCATCGACCTACAGAATGAACTGGCGCTGCGGGTCAGGACGGTGGAGTACCGGGACATTAGTGAACTTGTTTTTGAGTTCTTTGAAGGCTGACTCAGCTTTGGAAGACCACACAAAAGGTTTGTTTATAGATGTTAAGTTGGTTAAAGGAGCTGCAGTCTGACTGTAGTTTCTGATAAAGGGGCGATAGAAATTAGAAAAACCAAGGAACCTCTGAAGTTGCTTTCTGGTGGTGGGTGTGGGCCATTCGGTGACTGCCTGAACCTTTTCTGGCGCTGCCTTCAGCCGCCCGCTCTCATTAACAAAACCCAAGAACTTGACAGTGGAAACATGAAACTCACATTTCTCCGCCTTTACGTAGAGACGGTTCTCCAGCAACCGTTGTAACAGCCCTCACGTGCTGGATGTGCTGTTCCTGGTTCTGGAAGAAGATCAATATATCGTCCAAATACACTGTCACAAAAAGGTTTAGGAAATCACTTAGTACAGAATTAGCCAGGGATGGGAAGACGGGTGGAGCATTAGTTAGTCCGAAGGGCATTACCAGATATCCAACGTGTCCTAGGTGTGTTTTGAATGCTGTTTTCCACTCATCTCCTTCTCTTATCCTCACCAGGTTATAGGCGTTTTGGAGGTCCGGACAGCTGAAAATGGTAGAGTCCTGGATGCGTTCAAAAGTGGAGGAGAGTAAAGGCAGAGGATATTTTTTGCGGACAGTGATCTGATTCAAACCTCTGTAATCTATGCATGGTCTGAGGGTTCCTTCTTTTTTAGGTACGAAGAAGAAGCCCGCGCCCAGAGGAGATGAAGATGGACGAATAGTGCCAGCCGCCAGACAGTCTTGTATGTAGCACTCCATGCTTTCACTTTCAGGTTTAGACAGGTGGTAAAGAGGGCTTGATGGTAAGGGGGCTCCAGGCAGGAGGTCTGTTGCACAGTCAAATGGCCTGTGGGGAGGCAGAGAGGATGCACGGTCTTTACTGAATACCTGCTTTAGGTCATGGTAAACCGGTGGAACAGTGGACAGGTCTATGTTTTCCAAGGGAGGAGTAGGAAGATCTTGAGCGGCAGGTGAGGCTGATCGTAAGCAGAGTAGAGAGCATTCTGAACTCCAATCAAGAATCTTGTTCTCCTTCCAGTCCACCGTGGCGTTATGATGGACCAACCAGGAATGTCCCAATACTAAGGGGGACTGAGGAGAAGGAAACACATAAAAGTTTGATGTCTCTGTGTGGTTACCTGAAACCAACAGGCGAAGCGGAACAGTCTGGTGGGTGATGGTGGACAGGTTGCGATTATCAAGTGAGGATACTGAGAGTGGTGTAGACAACTTGGTGGTGGGTATTTTCCATCTTTCCACTAGATGGGGTCCAGAAGAGATTGTTCACATCCAGAATCCAACAGGGCTTCAATGGTAATCTGTCTGGAAGGAACAGATAGGACACACGAGAAAAAACACCGGGAACTAACAGAAGTTGAATTACCGCCCACCAATAGTCCCAGTTTTATCAGCGGGCTTTGCCTTTTAACAGAGCCGGACAACTGTTTACAAAATGTCCAGCGGTTCCACAGTGCATACACAGTCCAGACCTCTGACGGTGCTCCCTTTCCTCTGGGGAGAGACAAGTCCTTCCCATCTGCATGGGTTCCTCTGAGGAGGAGGGTTCAGGAGAAGGGCATCCTGGGGATCTAAAATTGTGTTCTGGAGCAGCTTCGGCTACGGGCTCGGATTCAGGTCTCTTTAACTCCCGATGGCGTTTATCAATTGTTATGGCTAGCCTGATGAGCTCGTCCAAGGAGCTAGGTTCTGGACACAAGGCTAACTGGTCCCTCACCTTATCGTTAAGCGCCTCGGTGAAGGCTCCGATGAGGGAGTCCTCGTTCCAGGTAGTCCGGGCTGCCAAAATGCGGAAGTCCACCGCCAAGTCTGCCACTGTCTTTCTACCCTGGGAGAGTTTCCAAAGTTTTTTCCTGATATCCGAGAAGGACTCATAACAGCCAAAAGTGAGTTTAAAGTCATTTAAAAAGTCATTAAATGAGCCATGTAAAAAAGAGTCATCATGGCTCTTTGCTTCTGCCCTTCTGTTCTTCTTCTGGCACTCACAGAGCACAGACGCTTCTGCTTTGCTCCCTTACCTTTTTTTTCCCAAGGCTCTTTTGTCCTGTCTGCTTCAGAGCGCTTCTCTGCACTTCTTCTAGAAATCCCTATTTTTCAGAAATGGATTTAATAAATTGGTCATTCAACGCGATTGATAAGATTTTTTCTACAATGAGAACGGAGGAGGGGGCTCCCACTTGCTCGCAAGGGACTCACGCAGCGGGATATATG
This sequence comes from Nothobranchius kuhntae, assembly GCA_006942095.1. Classification (NCBI taxonomy): domain Eukaryota; kingdom Metazoa; phylum Chordata; class Actinopteri; order Cyprinodontiformes; family Nothobranchiidae; genus Nothobranchius; species Nothobranchius kuhntae. The sequence continues at coordinate 110,971 of SSNQ01034325.1, read as the reverse complement.
CTCGATTCCTGGAAGGAGTGGAAGATCGTATGTCTCTCTCAGCTGTCCATTGAGGACGTCGAAGATATGTGGATATGTGGCCTGATGATCACTGGATTTCTTCTGATTGGAGCGGGAGGATATCTGGTTTTCTGGAAATTTGGGAAGATGGGAGCGATTGGAGGGTGACCCGCACCCACGGCATGCACCGCCCGGGTGGAGACCTCACAGACTGGGATGCTACTCGAGGTGAATTGTAAGCTGGACAATGTCTTAGCTGCGTTACCGGTGTTAGTGCGCAAAATGGATGTCATCTTGGAGAGGGTCACCGGACGGTGTGGAGATGTTTAATAACCTAATTTGGCTTCACTGAAGGACTGGAATGACCAGTTACAGACTGAAGGCAGAAAGGAAAATTATCTCTGCCTGACCCAAACAAAGTCATGTTATCCAAATCTGACGCCAAGGCAGCCTTGAGCTGCCAACAACAACCCCCACGAAGGAAGGAATGCAGACAGATGCTGTGAAAACCCGTCCTACCCCCCTGCCTTCAGACTGTGGACTTCTGCCTAGCGAGGTCTGAGGAGAAGGCTGTAGGGCAACGTTTGAAAGCCAATTTACATTGTAGAATGAAACTGTGACATTCCTCGAACTCACCCCAAAGGTCAAAGATGGTGGTGATGGAGCAACGCGGAAGTGGGTACCCTCCGGTCTCGGGGGTCCTGCGGCTACAGAGGCGGCAGATGGTGGTTCTGCTGGTGGAGGTGGTTGGTGAGTCTGGGACAGAGAGTCATGTATCTGACGGACCAGGGTTTCCAAATGTCTAACCCAAGACATGCAGAATCAGACTCGGAGGCGAGTTAAAAGGTAAAACAGTAATTTTATTAAATGATGAGGAGAACTGAGGGTGCACTGGTGATCCAGCGGAAGGTGAAAACAGGAAGTGGCAACTAGAGGAAAACCAGAGGTGAGTACTGGGAATTGTAGTCCAGAGTGAATGTTTGTAGGCAGAATTTACGATGCGGAAGTTCAGGATGAATGTGGAGGGGAGATGAGCCGGGACGATATCCAGAGGAGAATTGTAGTAATTCAAGTGGGTGAGTGGAATGGAAGAGGATGATGATTACGAGGAAACGGAGAGAGAGTGTGATCATGGTGGAGAGCGGGACGGCAGAGAGGAGTAGGAGTCCAGGCAGTGAACCGGTGAATAATCCTTTCTCTCCAAGACGGGAGAGGATCCAGAGGTGAAGCAAGCCTGAGGGTAAGTATCCAAGAAACGAGTTCAAAAAATCTTACAAAGTCAAAGACGAGGTTCAAAGTTACGAAGGGCTAGAGACTATCAGTCAGTAGTTAATCATCCAGCGTTGAGTCAGGATAACCGTCCTCCTTTTAAAGCCGCCCCGCTGATCAGGCTGGTGAGAATCAGCTGCGCTCCCTCTCCTGCAGGCAAAAACTCAAAGATGGTAAATGATGGGCAGAGTACTCACCCCGGCTCATGACACAGCCCTGGCCCTGCTCACCTCTTCAGCAACTACCTTCATTTTCCTTCCAGTAAGACGTCTCCAACTGTAATGCTGTATTTCTCCGCATTCCGCTCATAACCTCCTGTTTTCTTCCTTCCAGTGGCCTAACCTCCAGATCTAGAACCCAGCCTATTACTGACCTGCCTTTTAGTTCCTGAAAATAAACATTTTGTAATTACACCATCTCCTTGTCTGCTGAGTGTCTCATGTATGTGGGTCAAATTTATTCCTAAAACCATGACACATTTTACTGGGGATAGCTACATTGCTACAACACCTGCACAGTGTAAAAAAGGGCTATAGTGATTCACAGAAACATATTCTATAAGATCTAGACACACACACACACACACACACACACACACACATACACAAACACACACCTTGAACATCATTTTTATTACTTATATCAAATTGTTTTACATTATTATCCCATTGTTTAATTAAATGTTATTCAATTCAGTTTTGTCTCAAGCAACTTTTTTGTGTAGGCTGAAAATCTCTGCTCCTAGACGGATTTATGAATTTCAGATAGATTGATAAGGTTTTTTGGATTCAATTAATTTTCCCCTATTAAAGGGGTGGTGCCCCGAAGATATCTAAGGATATCTTAATTGATTAATAAATCGGTAAATATTCCCATATTTACAGAATTTATTGAAGAATCCAAAGTAAGTAAAAGCTTACAAATTATTCGCTTACCTCATAACCCCAACACCCTAAAAAGTTTTACAAATGACAAAAGATAAAAATGTTTGACTGTTTTGTGACGATGAACAAACATTCATCTAACTGGTTTCTAGACAGGAAGAGTGGGAAATGCAATAGTGAGATTTGGTTTAGAAAGATATTTGCAGATTACTTTGAGCTAAGTTTACATTTACAACAAATGCACAATCTGGATTAGCCTCTTTTAATAATGCATTAAAAATACATCTTAGATTGCGTTGGCTGAGTCATGCTGCAGATGGCATTTCAACAACAAACTTTTATTTGATTTTCAATCACAGATGAAACACACTAATATTCTAAAAACATATTAGCCTTTGACATTTTTAATGCTCAGCTGCGAGATGCAAATATTTTAAGTGTTAAATTTGTGCACAATACAGAGTCACACAGAAATGTAATTCTGTAAATACCCTGCTGCTCATAACTGTTGTGTTCTGGATTTATAATTGATTTTTCTTTCATTTGTATTCTTTGTGATTAACTGTGGTTAATAAGATGAAGGTATTAGTTGTGACTATTTGTTGGCACAGTGTTTTTCCTTTTTGCATAACTTACAGATATCGTCTGTGTTGAACATTCCTTTTGTTCTCCAGCTGGGATTTACAAAAGCAGAATAAATAAAAAGTGATGTCTTAATTACAGTTTAATCACAAGACAAAAGTGGCATCAGGCTGTTTAGAGCTAGTGCATCTGCTGATACTCATCTGTGAGCTCTTAAGTACTAGTGAATACTTTACACAAAAATAAACAATTGTCCTTGAAATGACAAAACAATTAATGAAAATCTCTTAAAGGGGCAAATATCTGCTAATGCGGTGTCAGGCTCTAAAACTGAGGTTAAGGAATGTTGTTAAAACTGTGGAGATCTTGTTCTCTAAAGGTGCATTCGATTAAACTCGGATGTCTGAACTCGGAACACAGAATGATGTTACACTCGAGTTAAAAGCGTTCTGGTAACATTCATCCGAGAAGGTGTGGTTCTAATAAGGAGACGCCCTCAAAAACTGTTGTTTTGTCAGTACTTTACGAACTCTGCAGCCACGTGCAATGTTGATTTACGTCGCCCACAGGTTGTGCAGAACAGCGCTGCCAGGTTTCTGACTGGGATCAGGAAATGGGACCACATCAGTCCGGTTCTGGCCTCCCTCCACTGGCTTCCGGTTTGTTATCGTTCTCGCTTTAAACTCCTGGTCTTTGTTTTCAATTTCTTCCAGGGTGGTGCTCCCCCGTATCTAGCCACGCTCCTCAACAGACATTCTTCATCATGCGCTCTGTGCTCCTCTGACCAAGGCCTGCTCGCGTGCAGACAAAACACCTCAGAGTCCAGTTTAAGATTCTGGCCTTATGCCCAGCTGTTTAGGGTGGGCTGACTCCATTTCTCCTCTTTAATAGTGTTTTCTATTAACATAATTTAATATTTAAATGCATCTGTTGCTTCATGCATATTCAAGACATCTGATCATTTAATCAGAGAAAATAAAAAATTGTTTCAAATTTACAAATTAACATGCTGGAAAATTTTATGCACTAAATGTGATTTATTTGAACCACATTAGTTTATTTAGAGTTGAGTTTTAAAACAAATGTATATGTAGTTTGATCTGGATTATAGGCTACTGTATTCAGCTGGAACTATTTATTTGCTCTTTACATCCTGAGATGATGATGATTCGTAAAAACATGGATGCAAAGGTGAATCTGATGAACAAATAAATAAAAGAGATATAAAACGACAGGCTTTGCATCAAAGCACTTCAAAATTATTCTTATTCTTATTCTTATTACTACTTCTACTACTACTACTACTACTACTACTACTACTACTAATAATAATAATAATAATAATAATAATAATAATAATAATAATAATAATAATAAACATGAAGGCCCAGAACAGGAAATGCACCCACAGGAAGCTGGCATTGGCCACAGTGTAAATAGATTAATAATAAAAAAAAATCTATAACTTCACACAAACCTGGAGGAGTTCTGATGTGTTGTGGAGTTGCTAAGGCTAACAGTTAGCTTCTACTAGTCGAGATAATCTCTGTTCCTCCTGGACGCTAAATCGAGCCAAGATGGCTGAGTCCATGAATACTAATTTCACAGTGTGACGTAGATCTTTGACTTTTTCATACCCGAGCATTTCCCTGTCTTTGGGCGCCTAATACAGGAAATAAGAGTAGAAGACAATTTTCAGCTTGCATGGGAAACTCAGAGTGGCCATTCGAATTTGAAAGTTGCATAAAATATTAAGCAATGACATTAATATTAAATAAATTAAAAAACATTTTTTTCTGTGAACTTGCCCTTCACATCTCATTAAACCCGCCAGTATTTTTTCTCTTGAGGTTTTTAGAGTGTTTCTGTCATTTTCATCTGAACTGATGAGACTTACATGCAGTCGTCAGATGAAGCTGCTCCATCTGCTGAAGACCTCCATTATTTTCCAATAATATTGTTCCATTTTTGCACAAAATAAAAGTTTGATTGTAAAAGGTGGATTGTCGAATAGAGATCAGATCTCACACTTTAAAATGGGTTTTAGTTTCTTGTTCTTTTGTTTCACACGCTGTGAAAAGATGACAAGGAGCTGCAACTAATTATAACTGTAAAAACCACGGAGGAGATGCGTTTGGATGGCCTGGCTCTGTAATGATGCCATTGACTGAATCTCTCAGAACCTCTCATCAGAAGCCAAATTAACTCGCCGCTGATGGTATTAATGGTAGTGCAGCATTTTATTAGCCTAGTGAACTAGAACAAATTCTTGCTTTGCAAAGAATGGTCTAGGCATGCTCCATTGGAACCTCAGCAGCTCCTACCAGGACTCTGGCTAGCCAATCACAGCTCTCTAGAGGGGTTTCAAACACATAAAGACCTGTGATTGGTCCATAATGGTGAGCCAATCATAGTGCTCTATCTGCTTTGTGAACAAATCACAGAGCTTTATCTGCTTTGTGGGCCAATCAGGGCACTCCATATGCCTGGTGGGTGGGATGATGCAACAGAGTGAAACAAGAGTATGTCACATTCTTTGTCCAGTGGAATGCGGAGATCATTTGAAAGACAACGGTAGAACCCGCCCCACAACTGAGAGCCGTCAATGGAGCGTGGCCAGACTAAATAAATGTATTATTTGCCAGGCTAGCATTTTATACCTTTGACATGCTGAATTTGGGTGAATCCAGCAGCTTCAGACTGGGGTAGATGACACATTATATAATTATGGGGAACGCTCAGCAACTGAATTCATAGAGAAATCAGTTGGATTTTAATCGGTTCATTTTACTCACTGAAAGTTTTCTAAGGATAACCACCTTTGTGTATAAGTAGTTCAAACATACATTTAGAGAATTAGCTAATGGTGATCAAATGTTTTGTTGATTTTGTGGCAGATTAAATATCAATGACGTGGTTCTCTCGCATTTGTCTAAAAACCTCCGCCAACAACAGGTTTTAGACCAAAAGCAGCTATTGGACCATCCGTGTGTCGGTCTCGCCAAACTGCCACACCTCTGCACATCCCAGGGTCCTCAGTTCATAATGCACTCACGTATTTAGCTACAAAGCACCATTGTTGTGAGAGGTTCTCCGCTCAGTAATATCAGAGTAGGAGAAACGGCTGCTACCACTTCAACTTTAGGACAAATTACCAGAGTCCCAAAAAGAAAAACAATATGCCGTTCAGTCTGCATTGCATCTTGTATGGTGAGCTGTGGAAGGTACACCAGACCTGTCCTTCAAGTCAGGGGGAAAACAAGCTGGATTCGTGGGCCACATTTAGAGCAGTCTTTGTTTCTGCACAGTGACATAATCTGCCTTCAAATCCGGCCTATGAAGCATTCACCCCCTGAATTTGGACACAGCGAGTATGGCTCTAAGAGCCGAGAAGAGCTCCTACGGGAGCCCAGAAGTTCAAATTAGTGTAATCAAAATTTGTTTTCTTTAGGGTTGCTGATGCTTGACAACAGGGGTTTTAAAAGGTTTCTGGAAGCTGCACAACAGAGCATGTGGGACCATAAATGGAGGAAATGGTGGAATATCCTTTGACTCAGATCACATATTAGCCATTTTCCCAGCAGCACTACACAGCCTAAAATAGGTCAGGACAGTATGGGTTAACACAGATCACCTCAGAGTGGTTGGTTTTCCTTGCCAGCTATGTGACAGTGAGTGAGTGCACCCCTCATGGCACGTCGGTGGAGGGAGGGGGGACTCGTGGCACTTGGGGGAGGGCAGTGGGGTGGGGGCAATCTTTACTCGAGACAAAACTAGCACAAGGTGATCAGTAAACAGTGTGAGGTGATTTGTATGCAACACAGAAATAGAACTCAGCACAAAAATGGCAGTGATGTTGAAGACTGCTCAGTTTTATTGGCTTTTTGTCAGAATCTGAACCAGGAAGTGGCTGCAGGCTGCAGCCAGAAAGCTCTGGAGCAGCCAGTGACTCCATGCCTTAGCCAATCAGAGGCCGACAGTCGCAATGCCATTCCAGGTCAGCGCGCTAGGAATCACAACAAAGCAGAGACAGAAAAGTAGATGGAAAGTAGGTGAAAAATACCAAGCCATGCTTTTGGAAAAGGTGGCCACAAATCACGCTGGAAAAGGCCTATTTGTTTTGCCCTCATTCTGACACTTTTTAAAACAGAAGTTTAGCTTTTGGAAAAGGTGGAAGGACTCAAACCCTAACTCTAACCCATGCTTGCAAAAATGAACTATTTACATAGTTTTGATGATTGTTCAAAGTTTTGTCTATTTCATTGTTTTTGTGATGGTTTGAAGTTGAAATGCTTGTAAAACCTGAGGGCACCCAGACATATCTCAGTTTAGCTCTCAAATACAATCACACTATACCAAACCTTCCCTGCAATAGCCCACCTCTCTTCCTTACTGTGTAATTCTCAAAAATAGTTCAACGTCATCACAAGGATCTGCCATCATAGGTCTGTCTGACATGCCTCCTCTATGACATGCCCTCATCTGGGATTTCTTATTTTTGTAACAATGTCTTCTGTGTGCGCGCGTGTGTGTGTGTGTGTGTGTGTGTGTGTGTGTGTGTGTGTGTGTGTGTGTGTGTGTGTGTGTGTGTGTGTGGTTTTATGCACATCAGGTTGGGCAGAGTGTGTGTGTCATTCCCCTGAAACACCTCACACTGAGAGAAGGTCTACAGCAGAGCTGACAGTGCTTGACTAAATGCCCCCCCTCCCGTGAACCTGCCTGAATGAAGCTGACTGCTCCAATGAGGTGGTGCAGACGAGACAAAGCACATGTGGGCAAGGGACCAGAGAGCTTTGGAAGAGGCCAGGCTGGATGTGTCAATCTTTGGTGCAGGAGGTCAAGGAGACTGTGTTGCAGCTAAAGGATGGGAAACGTTCCCATTGACCGGTCAATTGTGGGACGCGGAAAAACCGGAACCATTGTTCCTTCTTTTGGTTTTCTGGGTGTTTTTGTTTCTTTGGAGAGATGGGAAGCTTGGTGACAAGCTTGATTGATGTCGGTGCTTCTGCCCTCTGACTTCTGTGGATGATTACGCTTTGTGCCACGGCTGCTTTTGCGTTTTGCAAGAACATTGTTGAAAAGCGACAGTTTGATTCTGCATCTGATGGCTCTATTGTTATAAAATAAAGCTTTTTGGAACAATATAAGGTCTGTCCCTACATCCGTATCTATAGTAAAAGCTTACTCTGCACTGCAAAAATGATCACAGCAAGAGTAAATGTTGCCAACTCCACCGTTTCTGCATCACACAAAGTCAAGTGTTGGTGCAAGCCCATATTGAACTAATCAATCACCTATTTCAGCTTCTTGTAGAAATTGGCTAATTATCCCGATGCCCAGAGGGGGGAAAAAAATCCTTTCTGCTGATGACTCTGATTGGGCCAGCCTCACTCCAACTGATTATAAAAGGAGCTTGATTGTGTTGGAGAGGGTGTTGACTGCCTGCTGTTGCTGGAAAAAAAAGGAGAAGTACACTGTTCTGTATTTGTGGCCCTGAGTGTTAAATCACACTTTATTCTGCAAATCTGTATTGTTGTTTTTTTTAAACAGAACCAGAAATCCTGACGGACGCTGCTAAGCACCATGTTAACAAGGACTGGTTTGCGGAGAGGATCAGAAAGATAGAGAGTGCACTAAAGAGCAAGTTCGCTGAAAAAAGTTTGTGTTTTCACTCTGAGATTAGCATGGAGGCTGAACGTGAAAAAAGTCTTCTACCCATATTTCCAGAATTAGCCACCAAAAGAAAATAGAAGGAAAAATGTTCAGATTAGAAAAAGCCACACAGATATACATCACACTGTAAATTAGCATTCCTGGACCCACTCATCTTGGCTCGTGAGAGTAGAGCATGTCTCCAGGCGCGCAGATAGGGTGGGGGACGGGGGGGATCTGTCCCCCCAGATTCAGATCGACCCCGATTCGTCCCCCTAAACTAAGGCCAGAAAGAAAACAAAATCGGAGGTTAAGCGCTAGAAGCTCCTTTTTCCAATTACATTGAATGCAGCATGACGTAAACAAACACCGACTCCAGAGGCGCCAAAGTGGTTCCTGCTAGGATGCAAGATGAAGCGAAAAAGGCAAGCAACGATTACTGCGTATTTAAAAAAAGACCAACAGTGTAGGTAGGCGGGACCGATCTGTCTGTTTATGCATGTTGGTTCTAGATTCAGTACGTTGTTGTCAGTGTTGGGACTTACTCGTTATAAGCGCCAAAGCCTCATGCTGACTTTAACAAGTTTCATCTACAACTATGATCCCTCATGAAGTTATTACTTTACACCAGAAGATAGTGGAGATGTATAACCTTCAGGCTGAGCAAAGTTTGGAAGTTTTTAGAGTTTGAAAATCGCCTCCCGCCGAGAGGCTCCCAGTCGGGGAGAGGAGGAGATGTGCGCAGCATGAAGAGCGCAAATATTAGATAAAACGTATAATTGCCGGCAGGTCTGGTCTTTGTTGACTGATCACTTTGTCTGGTAATGACTGACTCCGATTATGAAGCAGAATGTTGACTCTGATGAAGAAATTCACTCATCCAGCTGGGACGATTGACGCTGCTGCTGCATCAGACAGCTGGTGCTCCACGAGAGGTGTGTGGAGCTTACAAGCTCCAGACATTGGGTTTGATGTTTGTTTAACCTTCTTTGGGACGTGATGGATGTAGAAACTATGGTAAAACACCGCAAATGTGACAGACGTAGCGACAATGTAAAAAAAAAAAAGCCGTAAAAAAGAGGCAGATGCCGATGCGTTAAATATGGAAGTCAACGTGTGCCACATAATCATGAAAAAGGTCAAATATAAAATTTAAAAAGAGCTTTATATATTTATATGTAAATAAAAACGTTCCAAATATAATGACAATTTCTAAATAACGTAAAAATACGAAGGAACATCTGTTGGTCAGGCTGAAAAGTTTGGAAATACTGCTCTAAGTGAAAAGTGAATTTTGTTTTTTAAATATATTTTATGAGCAGTTTTTTAGGGCTTTTATGTTTTCTGTAAAGATTGGTATGCTGAAAATCATTTTATGTTTTGCATAAAGCATGACATGTTGGTTAGTAATCGATTGGGAGAATAACAAATGACTGAATTAAATAGTGGGGCGCGTCTGTCAGTGCGCCCCAGGGCAGCTGTGGCTACATCGTAGCTCATCACCATCAGTGTGTGAATGTGTGTGTGAATGGATGAATGATACACTGCAGTGTAAAGCGCTTTGGAGTCCTTAATCTGAGAGGCGCTATACAAGTGCGGATCATTTATCATTTATAGTGTTGGTCAGGCAGAGCTTTGTTGCCAGCGTTCCACTGCATAATGGCTTCAAACACAAATATAAAGTGTTAGTTTTTACGTAAACCATTGGATGAAATTATACAAACTGACTGAGCTCTAGTTAAGGCGCTTGCAATAGTGTGTGTGTGTGTGTGTGTGTGTGTGTGTGTGTGTGTGTGTGTGTGTGTGTGTGTGGGAGGGTACATTGGAACTTTGTCCCCCCCAGTTTGAAAATCCTATCTGCACCCCTGCATGTCTCAGCTAGTAAAAGCTAAACATTAGCAGTAGCAACTCCACCACACAGCACTCCTTCTGGCTTGTGTTATTTGTGGAGATGCATCATCAGCGTTGCAGATAAAATGAAGGCAGTAGGGCTGAAACGAATCATCGAATGATTCAAATGGTTCGATTAATTCAATTTCTCGATTAATATTTTACTGATTCGAAGCGTCGTTACATATGCGCTCCACAGTCTGAACACATTTTACTGGAGCACTACATGGTGATCTAGGAGCTGTGGAGGAAAATAGAGAAATCAGCAAAGACAGAAACCATTGTAAAAGGCAGAAATGGCCCAAAGTTTGGGATCAAGAGTTAAAACTAAAGAGCTATTTTCTAATCCGCTTTGCCTTACACCCTGGATCACACATACGTTGTACTGCAATTTAAATGCAAATTAATGATGGGTGTTTCAACCATGCCAGTCACGTATGTTGAGATTTATCAGCTTGTAAAATTCGTAATTAGCACGACTACAAATTAGAGATCGGCACGTCGCATATGTAACGTCACCACAGAATCTCTTCTCCTCTAGCGTAGCTGCTACTTACCAAATGGCCAGATTAATGGTGTTTGTTCACTCCTAAAGGAAGGATTTTAAGTTTGCTAAACTTACAGCCATTTTTCCTCAGTTTTCTCTGTGTCTGGTTTGAAGACGTCTCTTTCGTGAAGCGCATTTGTAATCCTGGACTTGTTTTCACACAAAACCTAAAATAGCGCTTCTCCCATTCGTAAATAAGCGCGTTCTTGGTATCAAAATGCAACTTTAAAATTCACAGACATCTAATGTGAAATCCATGGAACATAACAAGCGGAGTTAGAAAATTGTGTTTTTAGCCCCATTGACTTGCATTCTTTTTTTTTTTTGTTGTTGTTCTTCCAGGGACCCGTGGTGCAGAAATAGGCTCCCTATGTCTGTTTCAACCACGCCAGTCACGTACTTTGAGATTTATCAGCTTGTAAAAGTTTATAATTAGCATGACTACAAATCAGACGTCGGTACATTGCACATATGACATCACAACAGAATTTCCTCTCCCCTAGCGTAGCTGCTACTTACCACATGGCCAGATTTATGGTTCTTTCCTCCTGAAGGAAGGATTTGAAGTTTGCTGAACTTACAGCCATTTTCATTCTGATCTTCTTCATGTCTGGTTTGATGACGTCACTTTGGTGATGCACATTTGTAGTGCTGGTCTTACTTTCACACAAAACTGAAAATAATGTTTCCCCCAATTTGAAAATAAGGGTGTTCTTGGTTAACTTCTACTTCCTGAAACGGGAGCGCCAGAGCGTTTTGTTAAAATAGAATGACCCAAAAGTCATTCACCTATACTAGAGACCACTCCAAATGTATTAAAAATGATTGAACTGGGGTTTTAAGACACCTCAGGTGTTTTATTAGGATGCGTGAGCTGGCGTCAAATAAACAGAGGAAATTGAGATGTGCAATAACAAATTGTGTCACAAAAGCTGCTGTCAGCAGTCCTCCCACTTGGTATTACAATATTCAGCACATTGATTTCATGTATTATTCAGCTTTACTAGTTACTGTTCATGATAACACCTGAATTTACTCCAGTTCTGGGCTTCATGTTGTATCTTATTTGCTTGGATTCCTCCAGCAGGCTCTCATAGATCCTTGCGTCTTCAGACAGACACAAGTATCAGTGTCGTTAGCAGAGAGGCAGGGGCACTCATACGGTGCTGCAGGGGAAGCTGCTCGGCCTTCCGAACTTTGCTGTTTGCCTTGCATGAATTTTGGTTTATTCATCATTTTCAGCCAAACAACCATTATGCAAATAGTACTCTAAAGCAACACATTTAGCAGATTTCAAATGGTCTTTCCCTGGTCTTCTTTTAGCATACGGTATGTTGTGCTCTTTTTGTAAATTTGATAAATCAAGTAAATCTTCAGGCGATACATCATTCTGTGTCATCTGTCAGCAGGAAATGAAAAGTAATTCAGAGCTTCTTTTAGGGTTTTTGTAATCAAGTCCCTCTGAGGACAGCTACCACGGGAGAGCAGGCCAACAGAAGCGAATAAAAAAAATGTATCTGATTTCGTCTCTTCAGCTGTGATGGTAACATCTGATATCTGAAACATGCAGCCTTTCAATTTTCCCAGGACTTGCCACTGAGTTTGGATGGGTCAGTAATGCATGGGGAGTAAAATCAATACTATCCGCTGTGTGTGTCGCAAATGAGGGATAGGAGATTTATGCAGCAGTCCACTAAAAATAGATAAAAACCAACGGAGAAGAAGAAGAAGAAAATATAATTTCTATAGCGCCTCTCAAGATAAAAATCACGAGGAGCAGATAGAAACCACACAGCCCAGGGCCAGAATCTCCTGAGAGAGGCCGTCTACCCGAATCCTCCTCAGGCGGCTAAATCTCTGACCATCCAGTGCAGGTGACACCAACCCCACCCCCCACCGCTGGTGTTATTTACATTCTCACCCTTGGATAACTGCACAGTCTTCTCATCCAAACACACACCCCTCCTTCCTTAATACTTCCTTTAATCCAACTGTCAACATTTGCATTGCAGCGCACGTCAAACACATACGTGGGGGCAAAAAGGTAGATACACACACACACACACACACACACACACACACACACACACACACACACACACACACACACACACACACACACATACAGTAATTCCATTTTTGACAGAGTTTGTGAAATAAAGTGACCACAGCATCAGCCTTTCTGCTCACACTGATAATTACAAGCCATATTCAGATCCATCAGATCACACTGAGCTTCAGTATTATTCCATCTCTGCAAATTATAATTTTTCTTTTTACATCAAGAAAGACTCTTCAAAATGAGCTCCATTATGAGGATTCAAATGTCCCATTTATGCACATTAGTCCAAGATCAGGGAGGAATCATTAAAGGCAATTTTATGTGTTTGGCTTTCAAGCATCTTTTCTTTTTCCTGCAACCAAACATCGTCTCACTCGGGAGTTTTACTGCATCACCAGAAAACCCATCAGAGCTTTACACAGCTGCAAAATAGTTCTAATCAGGAGGTTTTTCAGTCTTTCAAGTGGAAAGTTCTAGCTCACCCAGTCTCATTTGACAAATGTAGAAATGCAACTTAACTAAAGCATTCCCCTTGTCTCGTTTCCCTTTGGCAGTTTTCAACAAGAGTCCTTAACAGTGGCCTAATGGGGGGAAAATGCTGAAGCACAGTTTCATTTTGTATTGGCAAGATAACTAGACAGCTGTATTATACTGTTTAATCACTTCAAAAGTTTAACTGTGGGATAATTAAGGAAAAGTTTCAGGTTTCAGTTTAACTTGGCCCATTTTCTGTAATATTATAGCCAAGAATCTATAGACTGGAGGTTAGAAAACCAAAAGCTTCATGGAGATTAAACAACCAGAGGTGCAGCTGAAGCTAGATGATAAAACAGACTAAACCTAGCTTTAAGATGAAATAAGTTGGGGCAAATCGGGACAGACACAGGGCCAAAAAAATAAATTAATTAAAAAACCAAACAAGGATGAGAAAACTGTCCGGTAGGGTGTGAATTAAGTCACAGACTTTTAAATGACGAGAAATACAAAAACATGAGGACTGAGAAACATCCCGACCATGGTAGGATCTCGCAAAACAAAGGGGTATTTATGCAGGGAGAGATGATCAGTGGGACGAGGAGCAGCTGGATTAGCAGAATGACATCAGGTGTGACGAGTTGGAGGGAAACTGCGGCTAAAGGATTGATGCACATGAGCGGAATGGATGACAAGAGGTTTAATACCCAGGGCTTCCTTTACAAACTTCATTATTAAAACTTAACCTCAGCAAAAAAAAAAAAAAAAAAAAAATTAAATAAAACTACTCACGCAAATGAATTTTCTGACCTATAAAACACTGCATGTAATTCCTGCTTTCTAAACCAGTCTTTCTAAAATGTGTTAAGGTGTTTTTGGATTGCTTATGAATATTCTGCATATAAATAAACCAGCTGATCTGTGGCATTCCACGGGTGACCGTGGCAATGGAGACTGAAATCGTGGTGCTTGTGTGTGATGTAGAAGCATGGAAATTTTGATAGCGTTTTGGCGGCCCCGTGTTGTTGCAGTGAGCTGTTCAGCAGCGTGGTGATCGCCGCAGAGATAAAAACATTTAAAAACATGAATAAACATAAAATCTAAGTGGTCACATGGAGGCGAAGAGGAAGATGGCAATAATCACTCATACTGTGATAGACATCTGTATGTAACCCCGGCTTTCCACAGCAGCCGTCAGCAGCACGTCATAGCTGCTGATAGGAACGGCTGTGGTCAACAGAACCTTTTCCACTAGAGCCGTCGGCAGCCGTCAGCAGCGCGAGTCGGCCGCGTCTCAGGAGCAGCATGTCGCGGCCTTTACGCGCCGGTTCTATTTCCTACGCGCGACGCCTCTGAAACGGGTCAAGTTCGACATTTTTGGGGAAGGAAAGACAGGAAATCGGACGCGGAAATGGAGAGAAGCTTCCGAGATTTTCAGAATAAAGAACGTACTGCCTTCCGGTCGCTTTACTTTAAAAAAAGTTACTAACTGTGCGGCCCCGTGAGAAGTTATCACCTAGCTAGCGGTCTCCTTTGTTTTTCAGGTCCGTGTTGGCGATTATAAAACGGACAGAACATAAAAACACAAACATTTTGGAGCCATGTTGTAGTTTTCTCCTGCTTGTTGTTGTGTTTACTGACGAAGTCACTCGCGTGACTTCGTGCTCTGTCGGTGACAGCTGCTCCCCTGCTGATTCGCGTCTCGTGGGAAGGGCCAAGCAGCAGCTTACGCGAGCAAGACGTGCTGCTGCAGTAACGTGCTGCTGACGGCTCCCGTGGAAACCCGGGGTAAGAGGATGTCTAACGCTATTGGCTAATGCTGAATGGCTCAAATTGCATGTGGCTCTATATGGGACAGGGATAGCCTTAGCAAAAAAAGAAAATTAAAAAACCAACTGATGTATTATCTACATTATATCACAGTAAATGGCCTGTATTTGTATAGCGCCTTCTGAGGGTTCTACAGCCCCCCAAGGCGCTTCATAACACAACCAGTCATTCACCCATTCACTCACTGGTGGGGGCGAGCTACGATGTAATCACAGCTGCCCTGGGGCGCACTGACAGAGGCGAGGCCTGCCAAACACAGGCGCCACCGGTCCCTCTGAACACCACCAGCAGCCAATGTTGGTTAAGCGTCTTGCCTAAGGACGCAATGGCAGCAGGGCTAGAACCTGCAACCTTCTGATTACGGGGCAAGTACCTGAGCGTTTACGTGATTTTTATCTTGAGAGGTGCTATACTGTATAAAAGATTGTTTTCTTTCTTTCTCTTTTAACTCCTGTGCCACCGTTGTCCCACTCTACTGACAAACCATTCTACCTCCTGAGCTACTGCTGTCCCTTATATGGTGAGACAATCACTGTTACGGATTTCTAAAAAAAATAAATTCCTTAAAGGGGAAAATTCTTCATTTTAGCTATTTTGCTTTAACACATGACGTGCTGTTGGGTGTCAGCCAATAACTGCACCCTCCAAAATGTTCCTGCGCCAGAGTCGTAATCAACTCAGAGTTAAGTTTAGGTTTTTCTTAATAAATCACAAAGTTTGCGTAGAAAGTGACTTATGCAATTATCAAACCCCTTAATACGTTTTGTGCGTAAATAAGCTTTATACATAAAGACCCAGAGAGTGAAAGTTAATCATGGAGAAACTGATGAAAAAGTAAAGTTTACTGTCATCTGGAAACGAAATCTTTTTGTCTGTTTTTGAGCATGTTTTAAATCCACCATTTTTGTTGTGTCTGTTGTTCTACACGAATAATATAGTCTGTGCATCTATTTGTGTTTTTACTGGCACGACTGTTACACCAGTGTACCTTTTTACTGGGAAAAGAAATCATAATTCTAAAAGCTGAGAAATTGCTGCAAACAGAGCAAAATTGGTTCTATTAACTATATCTATAGTATTTAGTTAAGCTGGCATTGGTAGATGTGACAGCATAACCGCTCAGAGGGGAAAAAACACATTTACTATGACGCACACAATTGCCCCTGATATTACACTGCAGCACTTTTACAGGTTACAGTGTCCTGACCCATTATTGGATTGATTCCAAACCATTTTGTCTTCATCAATCATCCTGAAAGAGACGGAAATGTGGGCAAGTTTATGAGAGTCCTCGCTTGGTGCAGCCTTTACCTCCTCCAACGCTATAGTTTAGGTTCCTCACAGATTGGAAAATAAAGAAAGTTATTTTATCACAAAAAAGAGTTTTTTTTTTTCCATTTGAACTCCTCTATAAATAAATCACACATGCAATATGCAACCAGAAGGTCACAGTTTGATTCTTTGCTGCAACCCTTCAGTGTGGAGTTTGTTTTGTGTGCAAAAATGAATGTTTTCTAGAGGTTAATAAAGGTCACACTGTTTGCATAAATACTGAAGCCTTTCACAAGAGGTCAATTTAGAAATATCTGTTATAATTTTGTAGAGTGTGGCAGGAATTAAGACTCCCGTACATGGTTTGTGTGTGTGGGGGGTGGGGGTGGGGGTGGGGGTCATTGGTTAGTTGAGCTAAATGATCATAAGCCTAAAAATAAAAGTATCATTGTCATCACTAGCAGAACAGTAGCATATCCTGCCAATTGATGAAGTAGAAAATAAAGCAATGAAGTATTTAAAACGGTCCTTCACTGAGAACATTTTTTACTTATTATTTTTGAAAACGATCGGTTACTCTGAGTTTAATAATCAGGCTGAATGTGAAAAGTTAGTCCTACACCTGTCTCCTGCAGTAGCTTTTGACAGAAAATAGACTGTAAAACTGTAGGATTTGAAAAGCTTGATAGATCTACGTCACACTGTCCCTTTTCATTCATGGACTCACCCATTTTGACTCACAATGGAGAAGGCTGTTGTTGGATTAGCATCTGGGAAAAAGCAAATAATATCTCAGCTAGTAGAAGCTAACTGTTAGCATTAGCAACTCCTCCACACAGCAGAACTCCTCCAAGCTTGGGTTATTTATGGAGATAACACATCAGCGTTGCAAAACAAACAGAGTCAGAAGCTCTTTTTTTCACAGAGTTCAACTCACAAGGCATTCAGTTATACTAGACCATTGCAAATGTGTTGTAATAACAAGTGAACTTGGCCTTTAAAATGTAATATCAGAAATTATCCGTATGGGTTTGTACTCTTTTATTGGCACAACTTTTACACACCATGCACATATTATACATCAACCCCTTCAGCTACATCTCCTCTCGCTCAAAAAAGTCAAAATAAGACAGATTTGACCCAACGAGCCTAACTTAAACTGAAGTACACGTTCTAATTTTGTGCCAACATTCATGATAGAAATTGAGAGTTAAAGTTTATCAGGTATTGGTAAAAAAAACTGATATTGAACATCTCTATGTTTTATCTGCGTTTTATTAAGTATCGAACTAAATGGCAAGAAATCACAACATTGCACACACACACACACACACACACACACACACACACACACACACACACACACACACACACACACACACACACACACACACACACACACACACACACACAGGGTTGCATACATTAAACATGAACACTAATGACCAGTTTCTACTGCAATGTGCAATTACCATCAGAACGATTCGCTGTTCATCTGTTCAATGTGGAGAATTGGGATTAATTAATAATTTCCTAGTGAGGAATAATTGAAGGATGCAGCTCTCTCAGCTGCATCAGTGTCTCCTGCCTGGCATGAAGGATACAATTAAGCAACAGTTGCCAGGGCGGCCATGTTAAAATGTGACAGGCTTTAAAGAGCAAAGTGAACGAGGAGGACAAGAGCATGTGAGGAAGACATGACACAATGGAGGGTGTTAGGAGTATGGACTGTCAGCGTGGCTTCTCCTGCTGATGCAGGACTCAGAGATGAAAGTGGATACTAAAGTGGAACATCATGTTTGGTCTCGTTGGTGCCTGAGAGAAACTCAGGATGTTTTGGCTTCATGGATCACAGAAGAAAACTTGTAGTTTGGTGTCCAGATTTTTACTACATTTCAAAGACAACATTTACCTCTGGCACAGCGCGTCACCCCCTGACGTGTTGGGAGCCCCAACGCATCAGAAACAAACGCTTGGCCACCCCGCGTCAGTTTTAGCCACTTCGGGTGTAAGAATGTGTTGTGCATACATTCCTCATGACTGATGAGCTAGTCTGAGCAAAGCCAGTCGTGAAACAGTTTTAAGAGGAAACTCAATAACGTACTTGAAAATAAACAGTTATGTTCCCTTTTGTAACATTTTTCAATAGAAACTTAAAGGGAGATTTTGCAGTTTTGGCTTGCTTTAGCACCCTCTAGTGCCTCTAAACACCTTAATCTTACAGCTGAAATGTCTCCCAGTCTTCATTAGTGTCTACAGGAGCGGTTCATCACAAAGTCAAACAAATCAACTGTGTTCATGACCTAAAACATGCAGGAAACGTGCTGGAAGCAGATTCCAGTGTCAGGTATGTCAGCTCAATTGTAACAAGTTCAACTGGATGTGGCCTGCCACTCTGAAGTTGCAAGTGCAATATTCTGGCCACAGAAGGTGGTAGGGTCTGACATTTCATTCCCCCCGTAAAGGGTCATTTTAGCACATTCTGGCTCAAGAAAATTATTTTAATATATAAAAAAGTTGCACAAGCTTTAATAAACCGATTCCTTTCCCATTGTAGATAGCATAACCCCAAAGAGTGTTATTCATGATATATAAGAAAAATAAAGAATAAGTGATTAAGTGAGGTCACGTTGGATGTGCACAGAAGTTACCAGTTTAGCTGTTCATGCACGTTAGTTTATAAACCTTTACCATTATATTTGCACCACATGAATCTTTATGGCTACTTGCAAGTGTAAATATTTCCAGCTGCAGCTAAATGCAGCATTTCTGGTGATTCCAGAGAAGGAATTCTTTAGAATTAATACATTTGCTGTTTTTTAAAGGTTTTTAATATAGTGTTTGCATGAAATGAAACAGCCAAGTGGCTGTTAGAAGTAAGCTTGTGTCACGCTGCACTCTGAGAACCATTACATCTTCAGTAATGTCAGACACAAAAGCAAACTCAGATAACTAATGGCGCTATTGAACATAGATTTTAAGATATATTTTACTTAGACGTATCCTAAAAAATGGCCAGCACGTCACTTTAAAACAGGGGTGTCAAACTCAAACTCACAAGGGGCCGAAATGAAACTCTGGGACGGAGTCGAGGGCCAAACTTAATATTTTTTGAAAAAGTGACGGCAAATTTGCACGTTTTCTTTATCAACATGTATGCAATTTTGAACCTTTAAATTTGGAAACAAACTTATTTCTGCATTAACACTGAATGTGGAATAACCAAATGACACATGAGCAAGTCAGTTTTAAATAAAACGCATCAGTAGTATTCATTACTTGTGGTATATTCAGCATTTTTAAATCTATTCAGGATTTATGTTTTCTTGTTTATTCATTTTTCTTATTTTTATTCTCCTTTTTTTCTCCTGTAATAAGTGTCATCGCTGCTGTGACATCTAGCTTTCCCCACTGAGGAACAATAAAGGGATTTTCTATTCTATTCATCTATCTGCAGCCTTTCCACTACCTGTTTACTGTAGGTTAAATCTTTTCTCACGGGCCAACAACAAAATAAAAATATCATTTTATCTTAAATGAAAATGCAACATCTCACCTGTTAACTTTCATGTTTTGGAGCAGAAAACGAGCAGAAAACTAACATATTTAAAGCTCAGTTTGCTCCACTGGTTTACTGTCATGCTCACCTGTTCCAGCCAGATACCTGCATCATGGGGTTGATCTGAGCTGAGGAGGAGACTCCTGTTGTTTTGTTCATCTTCATCATAATAATGACAACATTAGATGACAACAGATGCTCACATGAGTTTGTGCTGATGAACATGTCTGAGCAGCTGGACCACGTTGTTGTGTGTCGGGGAGGAAACACGACAGCAGCCACAGAGCCGTGCTGGTTTGAGCGTGTCGCTGCTCGCTGGAGTTATATCAGCTCTGTCTGGACGTTAGTTGAAAAACTTTCTCTTTCAGTCGTGAACACATTACTGAGCGGCTAGAATCTCCGTTTCTGGGCTTCAACGTCAGAAAATAGCTGAGTGAACTCGGCGCTGAGTGAGAGGAGTGTAGTTTGTCTGAGACAGCGGAGCTGCAGACACCCAACTACCTCTGACTGCCTCGACACTGAAAAAACACAAAGGAGGGGGCGCATCTGCTCCGCGCTGGCGCCGCAAAGCATCATGGGAGTTGTAGTCTTTGCGGCAAAATCGGCCAGCGGGCCAGCTTTAACATATTTTTGATATTTATCTCGCGGGCCACATAAAAATGCTCCGCGGGCCGCATCTGGCCTGCGGGCCTTGACTCTGACATATGTGCTTTAAAATGTTTAAATGTGATGTGAATGTTGGACAAAGCGTTCTTTTGTCACGGTCTGGGGGTGTCATCTTTCTCTGATTTACTTTTTGAGCTTCCTTTCCTCTGCAGGTGGGCGTGTCCGGTTGTGGGGAAGTTGCTAGCAGCTGCAAGCAATCCACTCATCACCTGCCAGGGGATATTTAAGCACCTGAGAGGCGGCTTCACTTTGCTGGATGATTAACTCTACTTGGGTACTCAACTAACAGCCGAACAACTAGTATCTCCTAGTGATTTGACTTTTATCTGGATTTTGAGCTCTTCATGATTTTTGACCACTTGTCTTCCTACCTTTTCACCCAGACATCCTGTTACAATAACTACCTGGTCAACCTGCCATTCGCCTCTCAGCGTCCTCCCATGGTCTCCCCCACGCCGGCTCCCCACCTTCCTCCTGGATCTCCTGCTCAGTAATTGCTCAGCTCCCTCCTCGCCTGGACTCTCAGCTTCCTCTAACTCAGTAAGCCATCTGCTTCACCCCCAGACCAGACAACCAACCTCTCCCGAACATTCTAACTGAACCTTCAGACCGTAAGTCTTAACTGATCCATTATTCCCATTTTTCTGCAACCAGTCCTGACATTTTTTCGTCCTTCAGACTCCCCCCACCGGATCCCAGCAGTCCTGACATTTTGTTCCTGCAATTTCTCCTTTATAATAAATCATTATTTAGCTCTAATTCTGACTTGTGGATTGATTCTGTATGTCGTGGGTTAGGCATATACCACCGACCATGACATGTTTATGATATCCATTCAAAATTGGATTCACCACTCAGTACTTTTGATTTGAGCACACTGTCCAGTTATTTCTATATTCTATGAAACAACAAGAAGAAATCTCTTGTCTGTAATCTTCCTTACACACGAGTGCTATTATTGGCTGTCAGATGCACGCCCGTGATCTGCAACTTCACTTCACAGCCAGAATGAGAACCAGCTCTTCTAAATGTGAGACCATGGTCTTGAAACGGAAGAGTAGAATGCCTTCTCCAGGTCAGGAACAAGGTCCTACCTCAAGTGGAGGAGTTTAGGCTTCTCTGGGTCATGTTCGTGATTGAGGGAGATCAATAGGCGGATTGGTGCTGCGTCTGCAGTGATGCGAGTGTTGTACCAGTTTGTTGTGGTGAAGAGATTTACCAGTTGATCTACGTTCCAACCTTCATTTATGGTCACGAGCTTTGGGAAATGACCAAAAGAATGAGATAGCAGATACAAGCGGCTGAAATGAGTTTTCTCCGCAGGGTGGCTGGGCTCTCCCTGTGAGAAGCTCGGTCATCCAGGAGGGGCTCAGAGTAGATCCGCTGCTCCTCAACATCAAGAGGAGCCAGTTGAGGTGGCTTGGGTATCTGGCTAGCATGCCTCCTGGACACCTCCCTGGTGAAGTTTTCCGGGCACGTCCAACTGGGAGGAGACCCAAATGAAGACCCAGGACACATTGGAAGGGACTATGTTTCTCGGCTGGCCAGGGAACGCCTTGGGATTCCCCCGGAGGAGCTGGCCCAAGAGGCTGGGGCAAACAGTGTCCCAACCAAACACAGAAGTAATGACTAGACATGTTCCCCAACAGCCTCTTCTGTCCTCTAATCCACACGAGGCACGGCTTCAGTATGAATGAATAACCGATTTCTACACTTTTACAGGAGCCATGTTTAAAATGAATATCTCACAAACAACTCTGGACTAAGAAAAACAAAATGAGACAACATGTAAGGTTGAGTATTTAAAGGGAGGTGGTCCAGCTAGAACTGGTTAGTCCAAACATAAGCAGGGGTCTCTGCTAAAATGATTATTCCTCATATTTTTTATTTAAAAAATGCTTCTAAGTCTTTGTTAGGGTCAGAGAACAAATAACACCTGAGGTGCAATCGCCTCCACAAAGATGACTGGATACGACGCTGACAGGATGTTGGCGACTTTTACAGCTAATCACGTCATTCACATCTCTTACTTGTTTAGTTCACTCAAGGTCAGACATCCTCCCATGGGGAAGCTCAGTAGCACCGAGATGGAAAATGAGTCACCGTTTGTTTCTGAGCAGCAAAAAGGCCTACGACTGAATGAGGTTTTAGGTGAGTTATCATCTCAGACCTCATTTATGTGCTTGATTAGAGGTAAACATAGATTTCATGAGAAAAAATGTCTGCCTAATGATCAATTTTTGCTTTATATATATATATCTTGTTTGCTAAAACACTTTATTACATGGGGTTATTTTTGTTTTAACATTTACAAAAATCTTAGCCAGTAAAATCCTTCTGGAGCAGAAATCCTTGTTATTTCTCTTTTCCCTTTTAAGTTCTTGTTTTGTGGATCAGATGGAGCTGCTGCCAACCCAAACTGCTTCTGATCAACAATGAAAATGCACTTTTTCCCATTCTTTCTTGTCATTGTAAGTAGAGGCTGGTGCACTTTACTCAGCATCAAATTAAAGTAAACGATGTAAGGCACTGATTCAAAGGCATTGTGACCTCAGTTCCAGACAATAGCCACAATCTATTATTGTTCTGCCATTTACAGAAAAATAGGTTTTAAAAAAAAGGTACAAAAATGCTTTCATTGAGTTAATTTTTAAAACCAATTCATTTGTTTCCATTATGATTGTTACGAGATATTGCAAACCTCTAAAGCAGACATATAACATCCCTAACATAAACACCCAAGAGTGCAAACACCAAATATGACATTGTATTTATCTACTTATCATTTGACTGTGTTTGACTCATCTTTGCTTATCATCTAAAAACTTCTGGTGGTAATCTGTAACTGTCAACAGCCATGAAGCTCACAGAACAGCAGTGAGAAAATAACTTTTTGTTTAGAAAAATGGGCTGCAGTACCCATATTTGACCACATGATGTCATTCTTGATTCATTTTTACATGTTACACATTTAACATGTGTGATCTCAGTGTACTCAAGCAATGCATGCATTAGTGTATAAATGTCAAAGAGGCCTACTGCTTTTTATTTTACTGACCCAAAATGTCTCCCGTTGTTGTGACTTTTGTGTCTTGTATATACACATTTGCAACAGGACGTTTACTGCGTCTCATTACGAGAAAGCCTGAACTTTTAAGTTAGACTTTCATATTCATTCAAAAGTTGTCAGCAGCAGTATAATAATAAATCTGCCAAGGTCAAGGTCTAATTTATTTATATAGCACACTTACAGTCACGCCGGCAACCCAAAAGTGCTGAACAAGGGTAAAAATAAATAAAAAATAAACACAATCAAGAACAAATTGCAGTTAGATTTTTGTAAAAAGTCATTTGATGCTAAAAGATAAAAACGCCAGTCAAATATAAACAGAGGTTAACTTCTCAAGTCAACCTGCATTAAAAGCCAGATCAAACAAGAGTGTTTTAAGTAATGCTTTTAAATGCTCTATGTTTGTGTGGTTCTTAGATTCATAGGAAGGCCTAGGACCAGCCACAAAGAAAGCCAAGTTTTAAAGCATGTTTTTGGAACAAATTAAAAGACTGCGAGCTAGATCTCATGTTTCTGATGGGAGTGTAGATGGACAATAACTCTCTGATGTACGGTGGAGCCAAGCTATAAAGAGATTTAAAAACAAAGAGGAGGACTTTAAAATGAATCAAGTAGTACACAGGAATCCAATGAAGAGATGCCAATACTGCGGTTATGTGGTCACGCTTTCTGGTGTCAGTCTGCTGCATGGTGGCACAGAGATTAGCACTGTTGCCTCGCAGCACGAAGGTTGCAGGTTCGAAACTCGGCTGCAGCCTTTCTGCGTGGAGTTGCATGTTCTCTCCATGCATGCGTGGGTTTCCTCCGGGTACTCCGATTCCCCCCACAGATCACAACATGCCCTATAGGTTATAAATTGTAAGTCGCTTTGGATAAAAGCGTCTGCCAAATAAATAAACATAAACATAAGCGTGCCACTGCATTTTGAACCAGCTGGAGTCTATTTAAAGATGACTGATCCAGGCTCAAGTAAAGTGAGTTGCAGTAGTCCAAATGACAGGAAACAAACAGATGGATGACATGCTCAAAAACTTCAGCAGGAAGATATTTTTAAACCTT
Source organism: Nothobranchius kuhntae (assembly GCA_006942095.1). Taxonomy (NCBI): domain Eukaryota; kingdom Metazoa; phylum Chordata; class Actinopteri; order Cyprinodontiformes; family Nothobranchiidae; genus Nothobranchius; species Nothobranchius kuhntae. Next base: position 86,155 of record SSNQ01034325.1, on the reverse strand, counting down.
TGCTAACAATCTTAGATGATAGAAACCTTGATTGGACTACTGAGCTCACCTGTCTCTTAAGCCCAAAAGAATCATCAAGAAAAAATCCTAAATTTTTCACACAGGACTTTACCAAGGACGAGCAAGGGCCGAGGAGCCTGACCACATCATCCAAAAGATTCTGATGACCCAAGAGTAAAATCTCCATCTTTGAGTCATTTAGCTTCAAGAAGTTGATGGATATCTGTAGCTTAACCTGACTGAAACAGTCTAATAAAGAAACAATTTTGTCTGGGAAAAGATCCAAGTCAATTTGAAGGTCATCAGCAAAACAGTGGAATGTGATATTGTATTTTTCAAATATAGAACCTAGTGGCAACAAGTAAAGTGTGAAGAGCGTAGGTCCTAGAATGGAGCCTTGGGGAACTCCACTGGCCAGGGGTTCTGAAAGAGAGGTGAAGGGGCCCAAATTCACTGAAAATGACCTTTCCTGTTGGTAAGATCGAAACCACTGAAGGAGACAGTACCTTTGAGACAACACACAACTCGAGACGAGACAGCAAAATGCCGTGGTCAATGGTGTCAAAGGCAGCTGACAAATCTTGCAATAATAAAGCACCTTTTTCCCCAAGAATCACTAAAGCAGATCATTAAAAACATGTAAAAGAGCACCCTCGGCACTACGGCGCATTTTTAAACCAGATTGGTATTTCTCTGAAATGTCATTTAGAGCCAGATAATCCTGTAGCTGAGAATGAACTACTTTCTCAAGGACTTTGGAAAGAAAAGTAAGTTTAGAAATTGGACAAAAATGTGAAAGACTGGTGGGATCTAGATTGTGTTTTTTTATGAGTGGATGGACAACATCCTGTTAAAAACACAGTGTAATACAGCCGGAAGAAAGTGAACAGTTGATTAGCTTTTGGATGACGGAAGCAACGCTACTGAAGGCTTGTTTAAGGAAAAGAGGTGGAAGACAATCCAGGGGGCAGTTAGAAGGTCTTAAGTGACTGACAATTGCTGATCATTCTTCCAAAAAGACAGGAAAGAACTGGCACCACGATGTAGAACAAGACGGGAAAAAAATAAGGTCTGAAATAAACAGAGGAGATAAAGGACCTGATCTGCAGAATTTTATCTGAAAAACAATTCAAGAAGTTGTCACACAAACTCTGAGAATGTACAATACCACCAACATAAACAGGATTAATTAAACTGTTTCAAACATCAAAAGGGACCTGAGGTCTGTGGCTGTTTGTTGCCACAAACTGAGACATGAACTGGGATTTAGCTAATTTTACAGCATTATTAAAAGCTAACAAGCAGTCCCGGAGAATCTGCAGAGACACATGCAAGCTGTCCTTTTTCTACTTTCTCTCAGCGCGTCTGCATTCGTGTTTGAGAGCGTGGGGTGGTGCCATTAAGCCATGGCGAAGGTTTTATTCTAGAGCGCATAACTTTGAGAGGAGCCTAGAGTTTAAAATATCATTACAGGTTCTGTCTGCCAGGTCATCAACACAATCAGATTCACAGCCTATCAGTTCAGAGGTTGCAAAAGCGGCGGAAAAGTCCAGCACAGATGCATCTTTTAAGATTTTCTACACGCTGGAGCGCACGCACGCCACTTTCCTCAGTGAAAATATTATAATAGATTTTGGATTTCCATGATAGTGTTGTTGATGTTCCCAGTAAACCAGATCAGACAGCAAATTCTGCCTGTTTTATCTTTTGCTAATGACTAAATCGGTCCCAGTTTGGTTCATTTAGTAATTACAGAATATTCACAAAGCTTTTTAGAATTATGGAATATGTAGACTATACTACAGGGAGAGCAGAATTATTAGGCAAATGAGTATTTTGTCCACATCATCCTCTTCATGCATGTTGTCTTACCCCCAAATTCCACTACCTCCGCTCCGCTCCGCCTTCCGCAGCCGCTCGCTTCCGAACTCAATTTTTACTGGTACCCGCTCTACAACGGCTCCGCTCCGGTGCGGAGACCTGAGGTGGGCAAACAAGCATGCGCGGGATTTTCGAGATCTAGCGATACAGTCCGAGCAATAAACGCGGAAGTTAGATCCAAACACCCGTTGTGTGGGTGAACTGTTTAATCTGCCCATCATTTGTGTTGAGAGATCAGCAGTGTTTGGATCAACAAAGTGTGACTACTTTGATAGTAGAAACTGTATTTATGGCTTACTTTTGTGCATTTAAACTTCAGCCGCCATTGATAGTTGTTAAAAGTTGTTAAACCTGTGCATATGAAACAAAAATCGCTTTTTGTTTATCGATTTATTGTGAAAAACGGAAGTTGTGCGTGCTCCTTTTCCTGTTGGGCGGTTGTGATTTCTGTCCATTTACTGCAGAGGTGCTCCAGCGTCCGGCGAAAATAGGATCGATTCTATTTTTGCCGGACGCCGGAACAGAGGGCGGCGCACGGCGCCGCACTGCCGGAGCACGGCCGCAGTAGTGGAATTGCTCTGATTGACTACAACGGGACCGATTTTGCTCCGGCGTTCGTGTCGGAGCGGAGCGGAGGTAGTGGAATTTGGGGGTTACTCCAAGCTGTATAGGCTCGAAAGCCTACTACCAATGAAGCATATTAGGTGATGTGCATCTCTGTAATGAGAAGGGGTGTGGTCTAATGACATCAACACCCTATATCAGGTGTGCATAATTATTAGGAAACGTCCTTTCCTTTGGCAAAATGGGTCAAAAGAAGGACTTGACAGGCTCAGAAAAGTCAAAAATAGTGAGATATCTTGCAGAGGGATGCAGCAGTCTTAAAATTGCAAAGCTTCTGAAGCGTGATCATCGAACAATCAAGCGTTTCATTCAAAATAGTCAACAGGGTCGCAAGAAGCGTGTGGAAAAACCAAGGCGCAAAATAACTGCCCATGAACTGAGAAAAGTCAAGCGTGCAGCTGCCAAGATGCCACTTGCCACCAGTTTGGCCATATTTCAGAGCTGGAATATCACTGGAGTGCCCAAAAGCACAAGGTGTGCAATACTCAGAGACATGGCCAAGGTAAGAAAGGCTGAACGACGACCACCACTGAACAAGACACACAAGCTGAAACGTCAAGACTGGGCCAAGAAATATCTCAAGACTGATTTTTCTAAGGTTTTATGGACTGATGAAACGAGAGTGAGTCTTTATGGGCCAGATGGATGGGCCCGTGGCTGGATTGGTAAAGGACAGAGAGCTCCAGTCCGACTCAGACGCCAGCAAGGTGGAGGTGGAGTACTGGTTTGGGCTGGTATCATCAAAGATGAGCTTGTGGGGCCTTCTCGGGTTGAGGATGGAGTCAAGCTCAACTCCCAGTCTTACTGCCAGTTTCTGGAAGACACCTTCTTCAAGCAGTGGTACAGGAAGAAGTCTGCATACTTCAAGACAAACATGATTTTCATGCAGGACAATGCTCCATCACACGCGTCCAAGTACTCCACAGCGTGGCTGGCAAGAAAGGGTATAAAAGAAGAAAAACTAATGACATGGCCTCCTTTTTCACCTGATCTGAACCCCATTGAGAACCTGTGGTCCATCATCAAATGTGAGATTTACAAGGAGGGAAAACAGTACACCTCTCTGAACAGTGTCTGGGAGGCTGTGGTTGCTGCTGCACGCAATGTTGATGGTGATCAGATCAAAACACTGATAGAATCCATGGATGGCAGGCTTTTGAGTGTCCTTGCAAAGAAAGGTGGCTATATTGGTCGCTGATTTGTTTTTGTATTGTTTTTGAATGTCAGAAATGTACATTTGGGAATGTGGAGATGTTATGTTGGTTACACTGGTAAAAATAAATGATTGAAATGGGTATATATTTGTTTTTTGTTAAGTTGCCTAATAATTATGCACAGTAATAGTCACCTGCACACACAGATATCCCCCTAAAATAGCTAAAACTAAAAACTACTTCCAAAAACATTCAGCTTTGATATTAATGAGTTTTTTGGGTTCATTGAGCACATGGTTGTTGTTCAATAATAAAATGATTCCTCAAAAATTCTACTTGCCTAATAATTCTGCACTCCCTGTATAAAACCACTGCTTACAAAATACTTTTCACTTGTTCCACCCAGTGTCCAAGCTTCGTCTTTGGTGACTGCAAACTGCAGTGAATACCGGAAGCATTTTTAGCTGCTTTGCAGATAGAAGCAGTTGTCCCAGGTTTCATTTTATAGTTCATAGCAATTTGTCTTTTAGAAAGAATGCTATTTCTAATTAGACAAAGCAGATGGTGTTGTGGTAAATCACAGTGTTGACTCATAGCATATTTTCTCTAAATCATGCAAAAATCTTCCTCTCTAACAAGAGTGAGAGCCCGAGCCTCGGCGGCGCTCCCCGGAGATTAAACTGCTTCTTATGCACAGTAAATAAAACAGGAAGTCACAGCTATGTCCGCGATTCGCCACTTGATTAATTTCCTCATGGTCATTTCATTCAACAGCATCATCATTACTCATCTCCTGTTATATTCACGCACACACACAAAACAGCAGGTTTTATTGTACGTCCCGTTATGAGGGGAAGAATAGTGAGGTCAGAGAAATGAGACTTTCAGATGGCACTGATAGTTTGCACGAGCAAAATTCATCATTTGCTAAAAACTTTAAGATATTTTCCACCCCAGTGTGAAATTTAGTTTGTTGCCATATTCCCCAAAGTTAGATAAGTGGGAAAAAGGATTTTGCAACCAGCCCAGTCATTATCCTAATCTGACAGTAGTCCGTTAGCTTAGCATAAACAATGTAAGTGAATGGTAACAGCTAGCATTTTGCTTTTGGTGCCTATCTCCAGCGGTCAACGGGCAATCAGGTGGGGAACACCCTGGACAGAGAGCCAGTCCATCGCAGGGCAACACAGAGACACACAGGACAAACAATCATACACGCACACACACACACACACCTAAGGACAATTTGGATAGACCAATCAACCTAACAGTCATGTTTTTGGACTGTGGGAGGAAGCTGGAGTACCCAGAGAGAACCCACGTATGCACAGGGAGAACATACAAACTCCATGCAGAAAGATCCGAGGCCGGGAAGCAAACCCAGGACCTTCTTGCTACATGGCAACAGCTCTAACCCCTGCTCCACTGCACAGCCCCTAAAGTAAAACCCAACAAAAATATACAACTAAAGAGTAAATAAATAATCTGATTAAAAAATAAATAAATAAATAAATAGATAAATAAATAAATATAAAATTTTCTGTTTCTTCTGCTCACCATTTTTAAAACAGAAGTTTCAAAATCTATAGTTTTTGCCGGTATTTTTGTGAAGACAGTATTAAAGTGTTTAAAAATATTCTACAATAAACTTTAAAATAACATTCCAAATAACTGTCTTAAACATTTGTGTTCTTCAAATTTGATGTCAGTGTGCAAATAGTTTTTTGATGAAAAAAAAAAACAAAGGAGTGTACAATGCATCGTCACAAGCTAAACTCTCTTTGAGTTACCACACAGACCAATCGAGTGTGCCAACTTCAAAAATCTCTCTGACCCCATCTGGTCACCCCTATGAAGATTATCTGGGGGGCACCACTGAGATTTGGGGCCTTGCACCTTGAAAGCAGTTACATTTGTTATAATGTAGTCCCCAAGTCTAAATCAACTCCAGTTATACCTTCTAATTATTTTCATTTGCAGTCAATATGAATATTGTGGTCACTAAGAAAATTTACTATCATTATTGAGTAATTGTCATTACTTTTTCAAATGAAAGGCTAGCTGTTGCCATTCACTTTCATTGTTTATGCTAAGCTAAAGTTAATGGATTACTGCCACATTAGGGAAATGGCTGTGTTAGCCATGTCGATCCCCATTGAGTCGTGGAGGATGGCTGCTTATACTGAGCCGGGATTCTCTGGAGGTTTCTTCCTGTTAAAAGGGAGTTTTCCTCTCCACTGTCACTTTATGCTTGCTTAGTATGAGGACTGCTGTATAGTCACTGACACTAGTCAGTGACTTGATGCAATTTGCTGGGTTCCTTATATAGGAAACATTGTTTCTGATTGGCTTAATGAACTGACCTGAATTGGAATGTTTATTATGTGAAGTGCCTTGAGACGACTCTTGTCGTGATTTGGCGCTATATAAATAAACTTGAATTGAAAATTGAATTGAAGTTAGCTGCAAAAGCTTTTTGCCATTTTGCCAAATTCAAAACCAACTTTTGGGAATATGGCAACAGGCTGAATTTCCCTTAGGGGTGGCATATCTCTGACGTATTACATCATACATTTGTGTTTCTTATGAACAATAGCTGTTAATCAGCCCAATCCGAAACCGTCTGCTGTCAACTGTTGCTGTAAACACAGCTGTTTTTCTTTTTCTTTGTAACAATATCAATTGGGGGGAATTTAATACGATGAATAGCAAATCTTTGCTGAGCACAACTCTTCGAAACGAGATCAATATTCTTTGTGAAGCAGCAGGCACATGAGATCTAGTCACGGTTTGTTGCGTTTCAATGACACTTTTAAGCACCACAGTCACTTTTCAGCTTGCACTGACATATCACACGGTAATAATACTCACCAAAAAAATAAAAAAAAAGGCTGGAGCAGTTTTAACACAACAAGAGGAAAAAAGGCTAAATCAAGAATTTACTGCTGGAGCAGAAAAAGTAAACGCTGGGAGAAATGAACTGGGCTTGTAGTGAATCTGTGCTGCTCCTGGTTTCCACAGGTCAGTGATGGATGGTTTGCTGCAGCTCAGACCGATTCATCTGTGACATCTATTTCTGATGGCATCTGTGTTCCACGTGAATCAAGCCTATGCTGTCTGACAGAAACATATGTTCCACGATGTGCCTGCTTGAGTCGGGATCTCCGAGCTTGGCCCTGCTGAAACCAAACTGAAGATTTGTTTCACAACTACGGTTTATTCTCCTCTGATGTTCCTGCTGCCCTGCTGACACCTTATTACAGGCAGAGAGAAGTTCAAAACAGAAAATCCTTCATTTCACATCTGATATTTTACTGTGCAGCAACAACAAACTAGATTTCCTCCTTGTTATAATCTGGTGTCCACAGCACCTGCAGGGCTTGTTTGCTGAATGTTTGGTTTGGAATTTTCTGATGGTTTGGGGCCACAAAAGACGCCTTCTTCCTCCATCGTGTGTTTTCTAGCTATGACACATATGCTCTTCTTTTTTCTTTAAATATTTGGTGGGAGAGAATGCTTTTGTCTGAAGTGAGAGCAACATTTCTTGAACCCATTGACAGTTGTCATTAGTTTCTCAGATATTGATCTGAGTTTAGATGTGACTTTTGCTGAGACACTTAAAGGGATACTATGCAACTTTTTCATATTTTTAAATCATGTTTTTGAACCAGTATGTGCTAAAAGGACCCTTTATATGGTTAATGAAAGGCCACTCAGACCCCTACCGCCTTCTATGGCCAGAATACCACATTTGCAACTTCAGAGTGCTGTGGGAAAAATTCTGCTTACACAATTGGCGCCGCATTCTGCTTCCAGCGCAGTTCCTGCATGTTTTAGATCGTGAACACGGCTGAGTTGTTTGATTTAGTGATTAATCACTCCTGTAGACACTAATGAAGGCTGACGAGACATTTCAGATGTTAGATTAAGGCGTTAGAAAGAGGAACACACAGCGAGGAGATATGTTTTACTTTTGCTTTGACCATAAATAAGTAGCTCATTCATTGCCAGCCATTTTCTGATCAGAAAATGCCTCCGCTGCCAGCATTTTTCACTGTTTTAAGAGTCACAGAACGTTGCGCTCTATGGTGATGTAAACGCCAAAACTACCAAAACAAAGAGTGGACTAACCTCTTACATCAGGAAGAATGAGCGTGTTTCAAGCGCTATCCGTTGTTTCACAATCTGTTGTTGAATTGTGATCGGCAGAAGCTTTTCCAGTTCCCGCCTCACCTTTTTTTACAGCAGCAGCCCAAAAAGATCTCCTAACAAATGGATTTCTGCTTCCTGGTCACGTCACGTGTGACGTACGCGGATGAAGATCAGCTTTAGAGCTGGGATGTTTGTTCTCACGGTGCGGGGGCTCGTTCCGACGCCCACACAGTAAAAACATGTGGACAGTTGGATTTAAAAGGACGACTCTAGTCGTCAATGGCAGTTAATGAGTTAATAACAGATTATAGGGGGTCTAAAAGCAAGCAAAATGGCCAAGTGTGCCTTTAAAGTTGTACAAATCATGCAAAATATTTGTCAAAACTTTGACACTAACTTTTGAAATCAGTCCTGTTTGTCTGTTTGCTAAATGATCCATGAGAAAGTTTTTATTGAAATTATACTCCTATCGAAATAATATTTGGAGTTAAACAAATTCAAACCCACTAACCTCACCAAACATGAAAATGAATACATTTTTTTTTTTTTGGTTTTACAGAAATTATACTGAATGTTGATGTAGAAATGCTGAGTGTCATTCCCAACAATGTCAGAAGACTTTGAGCATAACAATAATGTCACGATGATCCATTTCCTGTATCAGGTCACGAGAATCACACCCAGGACAGCCCATCATAGTGTCAAGATTGGACCAACCCACCCATACTTCCATCATATTGTATGCTGTCGTTATTATTTACTATTTCAAATCGTTTTAGCAGAAATACTTCAATGTTTTTCTCACTCACAGCACATACTTAACTTTTTAATAAGTTTCATTTTACTGGCATTTATAAAGTTTTATTATCCACCTTTTTTCCCTAAATCATCATCTTGACTTTTACCTCTGAAAATACAAACACAGCAGGAAAAAGTTCTTCTTCAGATTGCATTTTTAATAAGGGATTAAATGAAAGCAAAGATGCACTTCATAACATTTTTAATCAAATTTTTATCCTCTTTCCCTTGCAATTCTCATTATAGTTGCATAATTTGAAATATGGCTCTACACCTTTCTGTCTGAAAAGGTCTTTATTCATTCAGGAATCCCCGCCCTTCTACTTTCCCAATGACTCAGCAAGACAGCACGAAATAACACTACTTCAATTTAGCCTGCTCCTCCAGCAACCAGATAGAGTTCAAAGGGTGCTTAATCTCACCTGTCACTCAGGGGGTTGGAAGGGAAGGCCGACACGAGCGAAGAACAAACGGAAACTGAAAGCGTTTAAGTGATAGAAGCACGTCCCGCTGGGCCAGAGGGCTCGGGTGGCTTTTCTCAGCAGATGTTCAACGACGAGTCGTTGTTGCCTAAATAACACAACTTGTTTTGTTTTTACTGCCGGAGTTTACTACTGGCCATTACCTCCTGTTTTTATTTGATTTTGACACAAAAAACACCTTGACATTATAATAAAGCTCATTAATTTAGATACAGCTTCAACTCTGACAGCACCCAAAGGAAGATGCTGAGAAAGACAACTAAAACTGATGTGTTAAGTTGTCAGAACACTTTACTGAAAGTAAAATGTCTTTTGGTAGCAGTGCTTGAAATGAAAACAAAATAATAATAATAAGTGCAGGTTCTCCCCTTAGAAAAATGTTGGGAGGGGTGTTTTGTGGCCCTCCCCAGTACAAAATGACTGTATCATGTGTCACAGATCAAAGGAACACCCTCTTTCAGCAATGGAAGATGCCTTTTGCAGATGCACATATCATTTTCTGGAAGTCAAATATGGTCTTCTTATGCTGTGCTGTTTCGGAGTTGGGCTTATGATAGCCAGGCCACTCAAGTGTTCTTGAGCCATTGATGAGCCTTGGTTTTGAGAAGCTTCATTCAGCAGAAGCATGTGAGGCAGGGCTGGGTTCAGACCTCAGCGTCAACGCTGTTATGACCAGAAATCTAACATACAAGCAGATAATGATTTGTTGTGGTCTTGATGGGAAATGATACATATATATATGTATATGATTTCCTGTTAAAACTCCTGTAGCCGATGCAAATAGAACAGAAAATGAACCACAGACCTTTGTTGTTACATGCAGCTGTCTTTCTCCTCGTTTGTTATTGTTTGGGCTTCTGAAATCACGCGTGGTGTTGCAATTCTCCAGTGATTTTGTGACGTCTGTGTGAAACGCTTTCCCTCCCATTTCATGTCAGAATTGCTCCCAGTTGGGAATGAGCTCGCGAGTCAAATGTCACTTTTACGGATTTTTTCAAGTGCTAAAAGCTTTTTTACGTTCAAACATCTGAACTGAAATAAGAATTTACTTTGGCTTTTGGTAAGAAATATATCAAAAATAAAAAACGATGTCAATGGGAAACCCCATTTAGCTCTTGATCTGTTTGTGTGTGTGTGTGTGTGTGTGTGTGTGTGTGTGTGTGTGTGTGTGTGTGTGTGTGTGTGTGTGTGTGTGTGTGTGTGTGTGTGTGTGTGTGTGTGTGTGTGTGTGTGAATATAATTTTTGGGTTAAAATGATGTAAAAATTCTTCAGTGAAATAATCATAAAACACTCCAGTCTAATGCCTCAATCATTTTGGAAGGGGCGTTACATTCTAACAGATTTTATTCTGTTTGGGAAAAAGAGAGGTGTTGTCACTGTTTACAGTCAGTGAGTTTGTGAGGTTGCCGTCTCCGGTGAGCTAAAGCTGTGGCGCCGGCATTTGTAGTTCGACATCGTCAGACAAAAAGCTTCAGAGTTCTTTAAAGAACCAAAGCCAGTAAACAGGAGCAACCCAGAAGTTATTTCCTGTATCTCCAAGAAGCCACAACATGTTTTTGTTTTTCTCTAATATCGAGTGAAGTAGGCTAGAGGCTAACGTTGAGCTAACAATAATAAATATGAAGTGAATAGTCGACTCTAAAATATCTCAAGCTACTTTTTCAATACCCAACAACTCACTTTTAGAGTGAAATGTATGTGTGAAGAGAATAATGAGTCAACTGTGGCGTTTTACTGTCTTTATTGAGTCATTCTGAACTATAGCAGCAAGCTGACAGCAAGACGGCAAACAACAATTCTTCCTCAAATGCCAGAGAAATATTACCATAATAAGTGTAGTAAGTGCATGTTACCATAAAACACCCAAGAGTGCTAGCACCAGGAATGACAACCTACAATGTATGACTCATATAGCTTGTCATCTTTAGTCTTGCGTACCTAATCCATAACTGGCAACATTCACAAAACTCATGGAATGGCAGTGAGAAAGCACCTTCTAACCTCAGTGACCTAGTGGTAGAGTGTTTGCCATGAGACTGGGAGATCAGGGTTCAAATCCCGGTCGGGTCATACCAAAGACCTTAAAATTGAGACCCAATGCCACTCTGCTTGAAAGGGTTGGACTGGGGGGTTAAACCACCAAAAAGTTCCTGTACGCAGCCACAGCTGCTGCTCACCACTCCCCATGGGGATGAGTCAAATGCAGAGGTGTGATTTCACCAGTGTGTGACGATGACTAACAGGACTAACTTTTGCTTAGGAAAATGGACAACAGTAGTCAAAATTGACCACAAGATGTCATTTTTACTTCATTTTTGCATATTGTACCTTAAAAAAGGACATCCAAATACCTTTTAACCCTTCCGCTGTCCTAATGGGTGTGACCCCGCGAGGAAAGTTGACCACTGAGCAAGGATGGTGGTTTATCCCTTGGGTCCACATGGCAGGGGTGAGGAGTGAGCACCACCTCACCCCTGCCACGTGGTCCTCAAGGGATAAACCATCAATCCTGCTCAATGGCCAACTTTCCTCACGGGGTCACCCATAAAGACAGTGAGAGGGTAATAATATTATTTTTTCCATCTGACAGCATGACTTAATAACTAACAAAACACGTCCAACTGACTCCTTTGGATGTTGACTTGCAGAAAACTCAGAGAAAATGTTTACGTGTTTGTTCGAGCCACCAATAAGAATTATTTTGTATAAATTTGTAAAGTCCAGCAATGTCAGTTTAGGTACAGTCTCACCTTTCAACATCTATTCAACATCTGGTCAGAAATGAAACACAACACTGCATGTGTTCCCTTTAAATGAGCCTGCCTTCCTACCAGCTGGGGCTCACAGACTCTGCATTTCTGAAAGATAAACAATAACTTTCTTTCCCAAGGTCCCATCTAGCTGCCTCCACAGAAGAAAGAACTCCAGCTCGAATCAATTGCTAAATTCAGTAATGATTTCCTAAAAACTATAAACTTCTTCCATGACTTATAATCTAGATAATCATTAAATAAACATTTGTTTACTACTTATAATAATTATAGTATAATGAAATGCTTCATTAATCTGTGCTCACTGAATGGATGTTATGTTATGTTTATGTCTACTAGAACCTGCCATGTGTTCAACATGTTTTGACGACGAGGTCTTCACACCTGCACTCACACAATAACAAGTAAGGCTGAGTTAAACCCTGACACACATAGTATTGAACCAGTCAGAACATCTTGTATCAAGAAGGCGTTTTTCTGAGTTGTCTTGGTAACAGCTCTCAAACTTGTCAGCCTCTGATTGGCTGTGCAAGTCATAACATCAAAACCTTAAAACTGGATCATCCTGATTTATATGAGAGTTCTAGAGAATCGCTTCAGACCGGCCATCTGTAGTAAACCTCTTTAACCATCAAAGATTTTGACACGTCATCAAAAGCTTTTTTGCACCTCCAAAGCTGATGAGCAAACAGTTCCTGCAGAAACAAAGCTGATATGGTTAGACTCCTTAAGAGTCCGCCAGACGCACGGTTCCATCCAGCTGTTGTGACCCGAGACTTCTCTGGACTGAAGAGTCGGTACCACGGTATTCTACAGCCCTCCGGTGCCAGAGATCAGCCGACCCCTGCATCTTTCGGATCCACCAAGAGGGTCTCTCAAAAACGGGTGAAGTAGACATGACAGATTGCGTCTGATGTTCTTCTGATGATAACAACTTTATAGCTTAGAGCAAACCAAATTCTTTTCACCAGAACTCAGCTTACTTTGATAAGGAAGCTCTGACGACATCACATTCACATTTAGGTTCCTTCATCACGTTTAGTTACATCCACTCACAGTAAATGCTTAGTTAATTAGTCATGTTTTAATTGTTTGCAAAATACATTCTTACTTTTATAAACCTGACTCTTTCTTGAAGTAACACGAAGTGTGGTTGATCACTGAAAAAGCAAAGAACCTAGATCTTCTGAATTAAAACCTAGAATCTTCTGATAATTACAATAAAGACCTAGCAGGTTAATATTTTATATTTATATGGAATATTACATCTTCCTGGTCATAACAAATAAAAATTGTCGATTTGCCAACGCTACAAAGTAAACAATAACAGTGACTCAAAGGCAGCAAATACACACCGTCCTTTAATTTTTTTGTATCAACTTGTTGATTTTAGCTACCTTGAAACTGTCTAAACACAAATGATGAAAAATCTGCTGCTAGGAGAAAAGAACAATGGCAGCATTTATGATCCAGCATGTTCGTACCAATATACTAACCTTCGAGGCTTAAGGTTGGAAGTTTTCTACACATTTTTCTCCTATTATGGGAGTTGAAGGATCTGCATTAACAGAGCCATAGCTTCGTGTCGGTGTGTGCCTCATCTCTCTAAGACCCATCATTCCTTTGTGCTGCAGCCTGATAAATCAAGGCACCTAATCAGTGCATAAATATTCATGAGTCCTGCTCAGAGTGCTTTTGAAGGTGTTCCTCTTCACAACGGTTTGGCGCACGGCTTTCAGTGTGCCACAGATTCAGCAGTTTAATGACAAAGTTGAGAGGTGTAGGAGTGGAGTGTTTGGCTGAATTCACCCTTTTTAGCATTTTAAGCATGTTCTTTGCATGTGACCTCCCTAACCTCAGTTCTTAAAAAAAGAATGTCCCACGTGTACTCCTCTTTCACTCGCTTTCAAGATTGAAATATGAGCTGTCAAAACACGAACAATCGTGGAAAATCGTAAATTTGTGACCAATTTGGGTAGGGGGATTAGGCTGTCAGCTTTCTGAGATGTATGTGTTTCCAATTTGGCGTCTCTTAATGCCTGCCAGCTTCTCCCTTCGTAGTGTTAAACTGCCTTTTCTCCTCATGCTAATTGAACACTCCCCCTGTTCTCGGTCCAGACCATCGTGTACTGCTCATCTATCATTGTTTGTTGGGAGGTTGCATGGTCGTCCTTTACACTGACTTTGAGAAAGCACTTCATCTTATTTGTTTGTTCCCTGACATGAGCATGATGCACTCAACCAGACCCACCATTTAGAAGTTGGGTACTGCTCAAGAACAGCTTCCATCACCCCACCGCGTAACATTGGCTTTACAATCGGCCTGCAGACTGGGATCATTTGTCATTGGTAAACTAAAACTATTTACCGCTGGCATCTAATTTACTTAAAACCTAAGCTACAGAGACTAGAACTCGGAGTCGCACGGACGTGCAATCCATAAAGGATCTGAAATGACTGCATTTCTCTGCAGCCTTTGGGTTTTGGGAACAGTGGGAAGCATAATTCATTTACAGCTGATGTATAGCTTGTCAAAGGTGAATCAGATGAAGGATGAAGGCCGCTGTTTACCTGTCTCTGCAAGAAGATGAAGTCACAACAACAAGATGAACTGTTTAAAAATTAAAGATTCTTCTTAAGGCTGAAAACAAAAAGAAACATTTAAAAGTAGAGACGATAATAACGTTCAGATAAAACGCCTGCTGACTGCATCAAACTGCTGAAAATGGCTGTTTTTAAATTGATTTCATATTTAGAAGGGACGCTCTCTCAATGATTGCCCGTTAGCTTCCAGACGTAATAAAAAACTACTTACATTTTAGTCATGGGTCTCCAACTGCTTGCAACACTTGAATTAAACTCTTCAAATAGCAATTCAGCTGATTTATTAAAGCTGTGTGTTTGACTGGCATCTCTATGTGGCATTTAGAAATACGTCTGCTGCTTGAAATCCACCCACCAAACTCTGCATCAAGGTCGCAGTTTCGATCTGGTTAGTCGCTGCAGGGTTAAAGCAGAGGGTGAAAAAAAAATCTGTTTGTGCTCATTCATTTTGTTCATGTATATCTGATGATATTCATTGTTTTGAGAGTTGGACAAAAGTGCTTTCACTCTGACAGTTTCTCCTCCAGGAGAATCTAGGCGGTGCGAACACTAATCAAAACTGCATGGCAGCTCTTTGCGGCGCCCAAAAGCTCCTCTCTGAGGAACAGAAGGCCGAGATGGAGGCAAAGTGACCTTGGATGAAACTAACTCAACCTCTGACCATTTAGAGATGCTACGGGCAGTGAAGCAGCAGCCAGACTGAGACAGCTTGAAGAGAAAAAAAGAATAAACTTCAAGGACAACACAGACAGCGAACAAAAGTCAACGGGAGGATTGCTGCAGGATTTAAGCTGCATGTGGTGAATTGTAACAGCTCTGTTGTTGTGCTCTATCTCATTAACTCTGACATACTGGATTAGAAAAGGGCTGACAAGGCCACTGGCGAGTCAACCAACTTAAACATTTGGTGTGAAAACACATTTTTAAACACTAAAACAACAACGGTGAAACAATACAACAAAGTTGTTGAGATAATAAATCAAAAGCATGCCGTGACAAACGCAGTCATGCATGCTGTATGCCACTAAGGATTTTACTTGTCTAGCCTGAAAACCATCCTATCCTGCTGTCTCTGCATGTAGTTGGGCATCGTTAGCACTAGAGTAATGAACAATGTGATATTAATAGCAACAAAAATCAGCCAATAGGGAAGTCTGCTCTACACTGTAGTAGAAGTAGAAAAAGAAGTTTCTGCTCATGCCTCAAAGAAAAACCAAGTCTAAATCATCCAAAGTTTATGCCAAAGCTGTTTTAGTTGCTGTTATTGTTTTTGTTTTGATGCTAAGCCTGACCAACATCACTGTACAAACTAATGCCACGTACCCCGTACCGTACCGCACACTGGAACCATCAGTGGCGCTGAATGGCGGATTGCTTAAACGTAACCTTTGAAATCTCAAGAGATCTTGTGATCTTGCTTGTCGAGTGGGGGGACATGGCAGATAAGTTGCTTCGCTGCTGAGAATCTCTGTGTGCACTGGAGTGCTGTTATTGTCGCAAGCAAACCGTTCTGCTGCCGTTCCGTAAAGCTGATGCTTCCAGTGTGCAGAAGGCGTTCCACACTAGCGTCGGCTCCGCTCCACTCCGCTCTGCTCCGCCTGCCCCAGCCTGGCCACGTTCATTCCACACTGCCTTAGGAATGCGGAAGGGATTGAGCACATGGGCGGTCCTTGGCTTATGAAGTCATGAGCGCATCTCCGAGCATGTGGGCAGCGCAAAACAGTGTGGAGAAGTCTGCGGTGTCTCCATGCCTGAGCAATCTTGCTTTTGGAGACTCTCTGACTCTGAGTTTGCATTCTGCTTTGCTGTGTCTGGCAGCAATGTGTGTGCGCTCCTTACAGCAGTGACAAATGAGTAAAACGGCTTCAGTCAGAGAATCACGCATGCAGGATTAGGCTGCTAATCGGAGTCTCCCTCTAACGGTATGCATGATTTTGAGTCGGCCAATCAGCCGGCAGTGAGTGTGTCGGACCTGTTCGGCTCCAGGCAGGAAAAGACATCCGGTTGCATACGGTAAAACCCAAGGTAAGAAAACTCCCAACCTGGTCCAGGCAGAGTGGAGCGGATGCTAGTGCGAAAGTGCCAATAGGGGTCAGTGGTGTAATCACTGGCACCCCAACTGGTGGCCAGAGCCACCCATAAAAAATTGCTGGCCACCCCACTGGTTACACCAGAGACCAATGCTGTTTAATGAATCATATTACTGTTCACACAAACTACAAAATTGTATTATGTATTCAGACATAAATTAAAAGACATAAATTCAAGAGTAAACAAATAATCAGGTAAAGTATTTATGTTTCTCCTGCTAATAATTTTCAAAACAAAAGATTAAATCTCTATAGCTTTTGTGGATGTTTTTGTGACCTCAGCAGTTCATGTTCTAAAATGTCTGCAATACATTTAAAAATGACCTCCTAAATAACAGCATGAAATGTATTTTTCTTTAAATGCTGTGTTCTTCAAATCTGAGGCAAGTGTGTTGGATGCATATTGCGTTTTAATGAAAAAGAATAAAGGCACAATCAATGCATCGCCACAAGCTTAACTCTCCCAGAGTTACCACAAGGACCATTCTGGTGTTTCACCTTCAAAATTATCTGAGGGCGGCACTGGTTGTAATTGGCCGGGTCAACAATAGACCTGCTGAGGTTACAATGGAGTATGCTAGACTGACCTGCATACATCTTCAGTGTTTTGCTGCTGCTATAGTTAGTCTAGATTTCTAGGCTAGGCCTTTTCAGTATGCTACTAAAATTTTGTAAAGTAGGTAAAAATATTTTTTAGACACTAAAATTACTTTGAAAAGAGCAACGAACTAATCGCCTCTGCCAGTGCGCCCCAGTGCAGCTGTGGCTACATTGTAGATCATCACCACAAGTGTGTGAATGTGTGTGTGTGAATTGATGAATGATGCACTGTAGTGCAATACGCTTTGGGGTCCTCCGACTCTGAAAGGCGCTATACAAGTGTGGGTCATTTATCATATTATCAAAATAACTTCATCACCAGTTCTACTAAAATAATAAGAAAATCTAGATAGATTGCATGTTTATTTCACCCCCTTGGGCCCTCATACCCTCCCTGATCTATTCTGTAAACACTCTTGTTATGACATGTCATGAAATGGGAAGAGTGGCAGATTCACCATCAAAATCCTGACAGACCACATAATTAAAGTCCCGGTCAGTGGCCAATTTGTGTGTGACATTCTTACTCAGATTAGTTATTTGTCACTCAAAAGCATTTTAGAAGTGGGAAAAGCTGCCTGAAATATCGGAAGAATTGGAAAACAACAATAATCACCTACAATTGTATTGATGTTAAAGGTCAAGGGACAGCTCAGGGGTCAGGGTTCATGAACCCCACACTCTCAGGCAAGAAGCTACCCTTCAGGTTTTTCATTCTTTAGGCGCCTCTAATTTCCTTTAAGTAAGGAGTCTGGACAGGTTATGGGCTTGATAGGCAGGGTGGGTCATTCTCATCTTTGCATCTGCCAGTGGTAATGTCTACTAGAGAGAGGAAGTCTATTTTGAGAAGAAATAATGATTTTTGAAACACGTCTTGCTAGAACTGTTCCCACACTAGTCTGTTATGGAAGATGGTCACAATGGCCCCACAGATAAATGACGTAGTGAGGTCTTGCTTTTTTCAGCTTCGCCTCCTGACTCGCCTCAGACAAATCCTAAAACGGAGGCATTTGGAGTCAGTCATCCATGCCTTCATTACCTCTCGCCTTGACTACGCAAACGCCCTCGTCGTTGGTGTTCCGGTCTCTGCCCTGAATCGACTGCAGGTCATCCAGAACGCAGCTGCCAGGTTCTTGACGAATACACACCGACGTAGCTATATTACCCCTGTCCTGGCAGGTCTTCACTGGCTCCCTGTCATTTTCAGAGTACAGTTTAAGTTATTGACTTTTGTATTTAAATCACTCAACAACCTGGCACCTCCCTATCTCTCTGACCTGCTCACTCCACATGTACCTACGCACACATTGAGGTCGGCTGACCTTTTGCTGCTGTGTACGCCGCGGATGCAATACAAATCGTGGGGTGAACGAGCATTTGTGCATGCTGCCCCAAAGCTGTGGAACTCGTTGCCCATTGGAGCTCGGCAGGCTCCATCACTGGCGGTTTTTAAATCTCGTTAAAAGACCCACTTTTACGATTTGGCTTTTAGACAGTGACTCGTTTTTGTGTTTTATTGTATCATTGTTTTAATGTGTTCTTAGTATTCATCATGTTTTATCTGCTTTTGATCAGTATTTTTATCTTCTGTTTTAGTTTCTTAGAATGGTCGTGTTTTGTTTTAGCCTGTGCAGCACTTTGGGCAGCTCCCATGCTGCGTTTTAAACGTGCTATATAAATAAACTATGGTATGGTATGGTATGGTATGGTATGGTATGGTATGGTATGGTCCTCTTGAAGGGAGGCTCAGGACACATCCTTGTGGAGCACCATTGTTGAGTACAGTCGTGGAAAAGTAGATTCAAGATCTTTACAGTGTGTTTTCTACTGATCTTTGACTTTGACTGCTAAGTTATTTGGGAAACCAAATGACAGATGCCACGAGAATTTCTGAGTGTAATATCATAAAATTGTATTATTAACTAGGATTACATGGTAATGTCAAGGTAGTAGTATTTCAGTTATGGGTGTAGAAAAAAAAATTCAAAAGTCCTTTGCTGAGCGAAGATTTGCTACAAAATACGACTTAAAGCAATTGCCAGAATTCTTTCACATCAATATGCAGAAGCTCCTTTACCTTTGTGTTACATGGTTAAAAAAGAACTAAATCTAATAGAATTCCAATAAGTTAATCAGAATAAGAAAAGTAGAATTGGGACATGTTGGGAGTACTCAGGTGCAAACTGTAAAAAAAATAATGTTTAGATGTAAACTTTTTCCCTAAAGAAAAGCATTTGCCTCACAGGCGCTGAGATTTGGAGCAGTGAAGAGTCCTGCAGCAACATAAAACTGAGCAGCAACTGCCATCTCTGAGTGCAGTATCCTCTTCCCTAAATCAATCCATCGATTGAAGCTTAGTTTGAGTTTGTCCCTTGAAAATGAGCTCATGTGCACATTAAATCTGCTTACAGCTTCAGAGGCAAGGGTTAGGTTTTAGGTTTGGTTGGGCCTCTTGCTGCTTGTGACCGTTTAGATTCGCAGATTAGCTGCTGCTTCCTTCTGAAGATGTCATAAAGGCACTGATTCGGATTTCATTGATCTGGATAAGAATGACTTCATAAATAAAGTGTTGGCAACCCTACAAAAAAGTAATGTGAGTACTCACAGATGGGCTACAGTTACATGCACAAAGGTGATACGCGGAAAAACATGGCGGACTGGCAAGAGCTCGTAGTGGTGGAGGTACAGACATCGTTATGATTCGGTCCATAAAGATCACCGTGATTAAAATATTGTGAAAAAATGTTGCACACAAGTGATTTCTACTTCTACTATGGAGTAATGTTGGATGCATGTCATAGATCCCCATGCCGCCCCCTACAGTCTGGGAGAATATTGGCTCACAGCAGAGACAGACCGCAGAAGTAAGAAGGAACCTTAAATGCTGCAAGTTCTGACGTGTGTTCCATCCGCGCAGAATGTCCATGCGTCAAGCATTAACCAAGCTTAAGACTATCACTTTTACATATTTCTAAAAAATCACACATAATTCCTGAAAGGGGGGAAAATCAGTATTTTTGCTTTAACTTATTCTCACTCAATTATTTTTTCTAATATTTACATAAATGCACAACAAAGTGTTTCTAAAACTTTTCATTTTTATTAAACAAAACAGGAACCAAAATATTCACACCCTAAAACGTGTTTCCCATTCCACACTTGTCCTTAAGAGACGTACGTATTTAGATGTTTATAATTTATCAGGATTTTGAGGTCAGCTTCTGTGAAACAAAAAATGGAAATAATAATACAGCTTGACAGAATTCTGTCTTTTCCTGCATGCCAGGTTATTGTAGCACACTAAACCTTGGCAGCTTGTGTGATTTCAAACTGCATATTTAAAAAGCCCCGCTAGATGCAAGCACAGCTTTTGTTTACCAGTAAGAGTGTCTAAGATTAACCTGCATGCTTGCAGAGGGAATACACTCAGAAAATATTATAAAGGATAGGAAAAGTCTGTTTTTCTTTTGGTGTTGTTGAGGTAAAAATGTGCAGGTAAACTTTCAGCAGTGGTACAGCTTTAGGCAGGGGCACCCACTGTCACATGCATTTGTCTCTGCATCGTTTAAACCTCCAGGAAAAGATTGAAAGTCATGCATCTTGCACAAAGTAAAACAGTTTCCATGGATCTGTGCATCTGCTCATAGAGCTGGGCTGTGATGTACGGTTTATAGCATCAATGTGTTGTGCCTCATAGCCCACCATTTGAGAACAGCCTGTCTGAAAGCTGCTGTTACACAATGCTGTTGTCACGCCATAATGTGATATGAAAGGCTGCTTAATGTCTGATGTCAACATGCCGGTCCCCCCGGCTCCAGAACGCAGTTCTCTTGGACTCGGTGGAATCTGGTGACATTTCAATCGATTGTTTATCCCAGAAATGCCTTTCCTACTGTAGGAAAAATCAGCGAGTAGGTCAACAGTATCCAGTGGGTGGGAGGAGTGATAAAGCTCAGCTTTTCACAGCAAGTTGGGTTGCTGTGAAAGAAGACAAATAGAGCAGGAAGGAATA
>SSNQ01034325.1:35506-64959 GCA_006942095.1 Nothobranchius kuhntae | reverse complement strand
GGGGGGGGGTCGTCTCAGGGACATATTAACATGTGAATCAGTATTATGTGACTGAGTCACAGCTGAGTGAAATATGTGAGGTCTGCTAACAAGGCAGACAGAAAAAAAGGTGGGACAAATTAAAAAACCTGCATCAGACAGAAAGAAAACACCGCATGAGAATGCAAAGCCTTTTCAGCCTGTAAAGGTTATTCTGCAGAAAATCGCCTTTGTTATTTAATCTTTTTGACAATTACTCAACCTGTTAGGATGAGGACTGAGCTGTCAGAACGTGCAGCCTTCAGTAAACAGTAAAATATATGTTATAGTTGGGTTTTTAAAATTAGTTGTGGGTGTGCATGTGTATGTGTAGCCGGTTTAAAAAAGAGGAATGATTCTGGCCTCTAACTGAGAAGGTTCCAATGCTCACTGCCAATTTTCCTAAATAATTACCATCATAATGTATCTAGTGCCAGCGAGTGGTTTCAGATCATTTTTACTCCCAGCTGCTTTGGGAAGTGTTGAGTCTGTGGTCATTATAGAGTGATAGTCAGCAGGTGTAAAGATTACTGCTAGTGTTTGCTTACATTTTTCACATATTTGCTGGCCGGAGCTCGGCAGTAACTCCACACGTGATTGTGATCCTAACCCTAATCAATTTTCAATCATCGTTTAGTAGTTTTTTATTTATTTTATTTATTCTTTATTAAACCAGGAAGGTCCCACTGAGATTAAAACCTCATTTTCAAGAGAGTCCAGGCCAAGAGGCAGCAAAAGTTACAATTACAAATTTTTCAGTTACACAAACATGTTATGCACAAAATTACAGTAGACAGTTACAACACAGAGAATCCAGACAGACAATATATATGACAGACAATTACAGCTATATTACTACCAAGCGAGGTGGAACGAATGCTGCAAAATTTGCACATTGCCATGCCGGAATGGCGCGTTTATAAGACACACGGTTGCAGTAATATTATACCGATTTGCCGGCATAGTGTGTCTTTCAAAAAGGGCTTGAGACACTCGTTTATACAGTTTATCAGCAAATAAAAAAGTTACTTGCTCTTTAAAAGCACCATTTGTTCTTTGTCCCGGAAATGCCAACTTGTGTTTACTGTTCAACATGACATTTGTAATTGACCTCAGTTCTTTGGCTTGAAACAAGATGTTAAATGTCCAGTGGTGGAAGTTAAAGTCCAGAGGGTTCAGTGCTACATTATGCTAAAAAGGACACTGCTCTTTTTTAAGATTATGTCTTTTCCCCGCATCCCTTCTGTCGAAGATCCGTATTTGTATGGCCTCATAGATTTTACTTCCTGCTACAGTCTGCTACCACAGTGTTAAATCTAAACACGCTGTAGGCGTAAGAAACCTTAGTAAGAAAACTCAAAGTGGTAGTTGAATGCCTCCCATTCATGTCATGATATGGGGAAGGTGTCTAACCCAAGGTATGCAGAATCAGACTGTACACAGATCGATGAGGGAAAAAAATAATATTTTATTGTTGGATGAATGATAACTAAAGGCGCACTGGAAAATCCAGCGGATGAGGAATGGGAAGGCAGCGTCTAGAGGGGAGAACAAACCAAACGTGAGTCCTGAGAGATTGAGTCCAACAGGGAATGCTAAGTGGTGACTTGCAGAGGGAGAAGGTTCTAGGAGAGTGAGGGGAGGTAGTGAGCCGGGGTGTAATCCAAGAGGGGCGTTTGGAGCTGGAGAGGGAGTGAGGAGTCGATGGAGAGCGGGTCGGTCAGGACGGGTGGTTGGATGAACGTAGAAAGGGAGCCGGTGCGGAGTCCTATGGAGTCTGGTTGAAGGATCCTGAGGCGTAGGAAGACCTGAGGTAGGTGAGCCAAAAAACATCCAAAAATTACACAAAGTCCAAATATTCACACTATACCACTAGAAAAACCTGGAGACAAGTACGAGGGCTGGAAACTACCAGTCAGTAGCAATCATCCGGCGTCCAGTAGTGTTCACCATCCTCCTTATGAAGCTAACCCCCTGATTAGCTGACAAGGTGCAGCTGCCGCTCCCTCTCCTGCAAACAAAGCACTCAGAGATGTTGAGAATGGGAAGAGTACTCACGTCGGCTCATGACAGTTCACAGTCTGACATCTCTCACTGAGCTGACGGGCAGCAAGGTGACCTTGATGACAAAGACACGGCGTTGAGTCAGGGGAAGAAGGAGCGGAGCTGTGGAGCCGGTGCAAGTTCACTACTGTGGTGTGTCAGGCTGTTATCAATGCTGCTGGGCTGCATTTGTGGGTTCAGCAGGGAGGGCTTGAGGATAAGAAAGACAGTGACGGAGTAACCACAGGAAAGATGAACAAAAGTAAAGAGAAGACGGGTGGGGAGCTATGCAAGGGTGGAGGTAGGAAAGGTGTCTCTTCCAGGGGGTGGTAGACACCGTAGGTCGGAGGGTACAGTTTGTTCCCCTTGTCGACTGGATGTCAGCCCCACTGTAATGAAGTTAAATGGGGCACAAGTCTGGCAAAATGCTTTTGGAAAATAGGTGATCACAAGTGGCAAGACGAAAAGCGAGCAACAAAGAAAAGTGTCCACAGGTGACTGGCAGAGTGCTGGGGACGCAGTGCTGCCTCAGTCAATCAATAACCCTTGTCCTCTTGGGTCGAAGATCCCTCACCAGCCTCATCAGTACCTCTCATCTCCAACCTGACAGGGGTCTCTTTCCATGTGCAGACGCACTGAAAAGAAATGTCACCTTCTGTCGTTTAATGGGATTCCTTAATAATGGAGAAATCTGGAAGCAACAAAAGAGACTTGTGCCTTTATCCTTTAATGGAGGCTCTCTCGATCACAGATGCAAGACAACTAAACATCAGGATTTCCATTATTCACATGGAACATCTCTGGTTTTGGATAAGGTCGTGGAACAAGTCATGGGGAATTATTCTGCACTGTAAAAAAAAACTTTATTCTGGTGGAAGTAAAGATTTTTAGTCACAAAATGTTAGAGAGAAAACACTTTTTTACTTGTAATTTTTTTTAAATATGGTCAGTCACTTTGAGTTCCACATGCAGGCTGAACATAAAAAAAGTTTAGTCACCAAAGAAAATTGATGGAGAAACGTTCAGATTAAATCCACACAGATCTACATCACACTTAAAATGAACATTAATGGACTCACCCATCTTGGCTCACGACGGGGAAGGCTGTTGTTGATCCAGGAGAGAGCAGAGCATGTTTCGGCTAGTAGAGGCTAACCATTAGCATTAGCAATGTTATCTCTAGCAATGTCTGACTGAATGGTAGGTAGGTGCAGAGCCATTGAGCGATTTATAAACCATTAAGATCATTTTAAAATGAATTCTAAAATGCACAGGCAACTGTTAGAAACTATGCAACGGCAGCCTGGGAGACCCCAAACAGTAAGCCTTTACAGTAGACCTACCTGTATGTGACAAAGGCATGGACTATGAAGGCAGTGCAAGAAACTTGTTGTGTCTACCACTAGGAGGCAGTATAGGATGGGAGAACACAGGTAGTGAGGGAAGTGAGTGAGAGAGTTAAGATGGATGCTGGATACTGCTACATGTGACACAGGTTTGAATAAAGCTTCGAAAAAAAACTTTTGCCTAGTCATGCTACTTTTTGATACATCTGGTCATAACATCGCTGACGATGACTTCGGAACCCCTGCCTACACTCTCATCCTATAGGAGGATCTTTTGTGACATCAGTGTTTATGTTTCTCGCATTACATCTCGGTAGTTTGTGGCAAGAAACAGCACATTTTGCCTATAATTTGGTTGTTTTGTACGTTTGGAGGAGGATTCAGCAAAGCAGATGGATTATTCTTGTTGTGTGGCTGATAGTTCAGCCCGTGGGAGGCTTGATAAAAAGTTTTATTGGAATTTCCTATGTAAACAACAGCAAAATACAAAAGAGATGATAGGAAGCGACCCGGACTCTCCAAAGAAAGCCTGAACTCCTGCAGCAACGAACAGTTTGTGAGGTTCCGCTGGTTCACGGCAGGGGCGGTGTTAGACCCGGCTACTTGGGCTGAAGCCCCGGATGTTTTATGAAAAGCCCCGAATCTAAATCACAGAAGTAACATGCAGTACCAAAGTCCAACAGAGAGGGAGCAGCTGGCAGTAGTTTGTATACAGCCTGCCTGAGCCTCCACCACTGAAGAAGAAGCCCTTCAGCAGCCGGCTTCTTCTACACTCTCTGCCTGAAACGCATGAGTGAAGATGGACATAAGAACGTTTTTTAGACAAAAAGCACAGAACTCCAGCTTTGATGAGACTGGTGTTGACTCAGGTTTGTGAGTCTTATTTGAAAATATTTGTTGTGCTGCTGGTTTGCCTAAAGTTAGCTCACCAGGTAAAGTTGATGGAGAAAGAAAGGGAATATTTACTATCATCTCACACTAAACACTAACAGGAACAATACTCTGCCCTGAAAATGCTTAACATATAGCTTCAGATTAAAAATTATGTGGTACAAGACAAATATATTTGATGTTGACTAGTGCGTGTCACGTGTGTGCGTGCGCGTGTGTGTGTGTTAAGCCCCGGATCTTCTTCAGTCCTAAATCCGCCCCTGGTTCATGGTAAACACTTGTGACAAAAGTATTTATTAATTAGAAAAGAAGCTTTTAAAAACAATCTCTATGCATTTTTATATCCATGGAGTCATGTTGTATTTGTGTGTTGAATCAGGTGTCTAAATCTGAAATCATTATAATAAATAAATAAATAAGGACACAGATTAATGAAGACTTACCCAGCTTTGCAGTCTCTGTGAGGATTTATCCATTTTATTTGGCCATAACCCACAGGTGATGTAAATATCGCTGTAGCTATGCTCGTCGGAGCTAACTGCTGCTATTAGCATGACCATGGCTTTCTGTTTTCAGAAGAGATCGGTTCAACTTTCCTTAAAATAAATTATTTGTAGTCCTCCAGGTGTTTGAAAGGCTTTTCACGAGTGAAGGGTCCAGGGGCCTCAACCGTTTATCAACCGTACTTACGCAGATCTGTGCGTATTTCGTCCGTAGGCACGAATTTACGCATTGTGTGGTATTTACCAATTTGTACTTGTGCGTGAACATGTTCCTAAATATGAGAACAGCTCTGACCATGTGTAGGAACAGCATCTAGTGGTAGAATGGGGCAACAGCAGTACTGAAGGTCTCAATCATCCACGCGTGTTCCTCATCCACCAATTATATTTACCCAGTATTTAGTTATGTCAGCGGAAAAACAGCTTTTGCGCATAAATTGTTCTAAAACCAATAAAAGACTAATTTGACCGACGGGAATCTATTATATCATGAGTGATCTGTGTTATTTGAGGATTTAACAGAGCATGCTCTCTGGAGGGAACACATTCTCCGTGAGGAAGAAATCCTTCTGCTATGCTGTGATTTGGGATTGAGACACTTTGTGGCACGACAGACAAACCTCGCAAATCCGATTCCAGTTCCTATTTTATTTAACAACTACGAAAACCCCCCAGAACCACTTCCTGCTCCCCGTTCATACATGCAATCAGACTGGCAGCTCAGAAGAGGCTGAGGCTGCACTCAGACAACATTTTTAAATGAAACTTCAAACACAACGACTCCTTAAATGTAAACAAGAACCTGTTCTATGACTTATCAAATAAACCTCTTCTCTGTCCCGGCTGCGTTTATAATCTCTGCAACTTGTTTTTTTGGGGGGTGTTTTTGCGCTTCTGCGGCCAGTGTCTCGATCTCGCTGTCATTACAGTTTTCTTTTTTTTTTTCTGGAAAAAAAACAGGGAATTCTCTTAAGTGCTGAGGATGTAGCATGACCAAATATGGTTAATTGAGGGCATTTCTGTATGTAAATGACGGTGAACGGACATGAGCACCTGGGTACGCATAAGTGGGATTTATCTTCAGAGGACTGCGGAGGAAAGTGCGTACGAGAGGCCACCGCACGTTTCATAAACCAGGAGTACACACATCCTAAATTTCATTTGTAGGAAGGAATATAGGAATGTTCGTACGTTTTGATAAATGAGGTCCTAGGGCTTTCTGTTGAATAGGAATAACATATCTCCCCAGCAGATTTGTGAAAACAAACACCGGCAAATCTGACCAATGTTTTCCGTCATCCCAGAGCTCACACGGATGACTTGAATTTTCTCTTCAATACAGATTTTAAGCTTCTCTCTAAACCTCCTCTTGTCTTTAGACATTGGAGTGTTTATATATTGGATATTTTGTCCTTCAACTCTCTTAAAATTGTACTTATGTATTGATAGCAGTTTGTTTTGCCACCTAGCTACTCGCACATGCACACAAAGATCCTCCTATACTGCCCCCTAGTGGTAGACACAACATTGCTGCTTGATCCTTTTGAGACACCCCAGCCGATAAAAACATGATCTCACTGCATAAACATCGCTGTCCAATTTCAGAAATGGTTCAAACTTTACTTGACATGAGAGACAAACATCAGATCGGAAGTGATGGTCACGTCCCTTAATAACCAGTTTACTTCCACCTCTGAAAGATGTGGGTTTTTTGTGAGACAAAAATTGTTTTTAAGACGTGAATCTCAAATTTAAAATATGAATAGAGCGTTCAGCAGGCCTGTAAAACATGCATTGCTCTCCTTTAGTCTCTAATTACCTTTGATCTGAGAACAATGTCTAATTAGCAGTAATAAGATTTTCTTTTTGCCACTCAGCTAGATGATGCTAATTTGTTTGCATTAAACTGATACAACACAGGTGTAATTCACACAATGCACCTCAAATGAAAGGTTCTTCAGGAAACACAAATAGCATCGTAGATGATTTGTTTCTTCAAGTCTTTGATGTTTTTTGGAATATTTTATTATCCTTAATTCGACATTCACGCAGCAGTGATAAGTAATCTCACGTCACTTGTCTCATCAACATTACTGTGGATAATATATTGCATTTTTGGCTTTTATTAGAAAGAATACTGCAATCTGCTTATGATGCGTTATGTCCAATACAGTTAATTATGTAAATGAATGGTGAAGCCATGATAAGTAAAGAGCACAAATTTGCATATTGTAATTGAATGTCACTCTTGTTTTTTCAGCTCTTTTAGCTGATGGATAGCTAGCATGTAAAACAAAGGCTTAACAGGAAGGAGAAATAACTCTAACACAGATGTGCAAAAGCAACGAAGAGTAACATGTGGTTTCTTTTTCTATAATAATACAGAGAAGAACATCCAAAAGAACAAAGGACATTCCCATGTTGCACAAAATAGGACCTCAACATGTTGCAAAGCAAATGATTTCAGATTTTTTTCTTTATACTCAGACTGTTAGGAACAATGACATTATGACCTTTCATCCATCCATCCATTTTCATCAGCTCATCTGGAGTCGGGTCGTGGGGGCAGCAGCCTAAGCAGAGAGGCCCAGACTTCCCTCTCCTGAGCCACCTGGACCAGCTTCTCTGGAGGAATCCCAAGGTGTATGGCCAGAGGAGAAGCACAGTCCCTCCAGCATGTCCTGGGTCTTCCTTTGGGTCTCCACTCAGTTGGACGTGCCTGGAAAACCCCATCAGGGAGATGAGTGCCCAAGCCACCTCAATTGGCTCCTCTCAATGTTGAGGAGCAGCAAATCTACTCTGAGCCCCTCCCGGATGACCATGCTTCTCACCATATCTCTTAGGGAGAGCCCAGACACCCTGCAGAAAAAACTAAGTTCTTGTATCCCCAATCCTATTCTTTCGGTCACTACCCAAATCTCTTGACCACAGGTGAGGGGAGAAACGTAGATCGACTGGTCAATCAAGAGCTTTGCCTTCTGGCTCAGCTCTCTCTTCACCACAACAGACCGGTACAATGCCTGCATTATTGTAAACTCAGCACCAATGAGCCTATCGATCTTGTGCTCCATCTTTCCGTCACTTGTAAAAAAGACCCAGAGCCACATTAACTCCTCCACTTGGGGCAGGACCTCGTCCCTGATCTGGAGAAGCCATTATACTCTTTTCTGACTCAGGACCATGATCTTGGATTTAGAGGAGCTGATTCTCATCCCAACTGCTTCACACTTGGCTGCGAACCGCTCCATCAAAAGCCAGAAATCACGTCCAGATGTGTCACGTTCAGATTAGGAGGAGTAGGACCCAATATGAAGAGCACCAGACGACATGAGGCAGGAGTAATTGAAAAAAAGAAAGTAGAATCCTTTATTTGGAGTCACGAAAACAGCCAGGAGTCTCAGATTTTACACGGGGAACAAAACACGCTGACAACAACAATGGACTGACAAGACAGAGTGACAAGACAAGGTTTTTATAAACAGAGAGGAGCAATTAGGGAAACAGGCAGCAGGTGTGTGGAGTGAGGTGTTACGTGCAGTGCCCCTTTTCGGCCACATGATGGCCTCAGTGGCTTCTGCCTCGCCTGTCTCCCAGGGCCCAGCTGTGTTTAATTATTGACAATCGCTTGACAGCAGTTAAAAGCTGCTCTCTTGCTCTCAGTCAGTGAGAAGGTACAGGGAAGTGTGGGCACGAAGGTGTTCATACTTCTCTCTTCTCCTCGTGTGTGTGTGTGTGTGTGTGTGTGTGTGTGTGTGTGTGTGTGTGTGTGTGTGTGTGTGTGTGTGTGTGTGTGTGTGTGTGTGTGTGTGTGTGTGTGTGTGTGTGTGTGTGTGTGTGTGTGTGTGTGTGTGTGTCGCACGCACGTTTTTCTCTGGTACTGTGACTTTGGACTGGCCTTCGACTCCCCTTTTGGATTTCCCCCGAGCGTCTCTGCTTACCAGGACGTCTCTTGATTAGTTTAGGGTTTTATATATATATATTGTATAGTTTAGTTCGATATTTTTTTCTCCTCCCAGCCCTTTTGGCGTGGCGCTTTATGTTAGTCCTTTTTCCCGTTTATAGTCTCTTTGTGTTTAATAAAAATCCTTTTGTTGGAGATACATTTACGCTGTTATTATTTCATCTACACACAACTTCTCTTACTCCCTCCTACACATCACTCCTAGCGAGCTGAGGGACGTAACATAGGGCTGGAGGGAAAGCAGGTGAATACAAGTATCTAAATGGCGAACAGATCCAGAGGAGGGCAGATAAACCTAAAACTATAAAACACAAAACTAAACCTAAAGACTGAGGGCCAAAAATAAACAACTAATAACTAGACGCAAGGGCGTCAGTTTGTTTTCAGAATTGCTGGGGACAATAACCATACACTTGAGTGGGGTTTAAAAATTGCTGGGGACAATAAAGTAGGCTAGCACAGGGGTCGGCGGCTCTGGAGCCGCATGCGGCTCTTCCATCCATCTGATGCGGCTCTCTGTGCTTGTAAAATAATGAATGGATATTTACATAAAATGCTTTATATTTTACTGCATTAATTTTACATCTGTATGCCAATTCTAAATGTAAAGATTGTCTGCGTAAACCTGAAATGGTCCAACCCAGTCTTACTGTGAGACCGGGTTGACGCGTCACGCTTGTGCGTAATCATAGGCGCTTCTGAGCTGCTTTCTGACCTTCCCCACCTACAAAGTTTAATTACAACAATCAAACGTGACAGAGCCCGGATTTGTATTCTGAACAGTCTAAACATGTTTTAAAAAGAATCGCGTGACAAAAGTGGCACCTGCTCAGTAAAACCACCAACAGGGTGAAAAATATCAAAATATTGTAGGCAGAGACGAGCTACAACTTCTGGATCCACTTTATATAAATTGTTTTATTGATTATCTTCTTACGAAAGATAACTTTGATGTACACGAGCGACCAGGCGCGTGGGATATGTTGTCTGTGCCTAAAATAATTTGATGTTATTCACCTTGTTAGTTTAATTTCCATAATAGCGGAGCAGGTGCGAATTTTAGACGCGTCACGCATGTCTCCGTTTTAAACATGTTTAAACTGTTCAGAATACAAATCCAGGCTCTGTCTCGTTAGATTGGTGTAACTAAAGTTTGTACTGAATGAAACTTTATATTAAACCATGTTGAAAAAAAAGGATCAGATTAAATCGTTTCCCCCTCATTTACAGTCACGACGTACAGCGCAGTGCGCGTGGCTCTGGGGTTAATAGAGTTTAATTGTTTCTCTTTGCAACAATCTTCACAAGAAGGCAAAACAGTTAAATGACAGGTTACAGATATTTCCATTTGACTGTTTATTTTGACGGATAAACTCAAGGATGTTCGTTGATTTCCTCCCACTGAAGCGGTCTGGAAACCCGGTCTCTCTGAGGGATGTGTCACTTGGAAAAATGTTATTTTTATGAAATTATGAAAGTTTGGCTGAACAGCGCTTGTTCCCGTCTCCAATATGGAGACGCATGACGCATCCAGTCGCCTCTTCAGCTCAGAAAGCTCCTGTAGAGACATTTGATCACGCACAAAGTTTATGTGGAGCAGAAGCGGCTGGGCCACGGCAGGTGAAACGTTCCTAGCCTACATGAAGTGAAACTGTTTAATTGTAACATTAATATGTTACTGGACACGCTGGTCTGGTTGTTTAGACCAGTGTTTGAAGTGGAAAACACACACACACACACACACACACACACACACACCAGATAAAATAATGCTGATAGCGTGGACTAGAAGACAGGTGATGGTTTACGTATTTAAATGATGATCAGGCTGATGTAAAATGTAATCTCCATCCACATCCAGACACAATTATCCTCCATTCTTTCTCTATTTGCTCTGCTCTTGTCTGCGCTGATCAGCTGACGGTGCGCGCGGCACGCCTATAGCGGCTGATGCACATTTTACGCATTTGGAGAGGTGGGCTGGATGCTTTGCGTTTACTGGTCCACTTAACGCACGGGTGTAGACTACATATTAATGACAAATGAATGAAAATTAAATTGGGAGTTTTTACTTCATATTTTATAAATAAAAATGACGGGGGAACACATTTATGACGTCTTTTTAAACGAAAATTTCTAGCGCGACCTGCCTGCTTCACTAAGCCACTGCTTATTAAGGTCCGTCCAGAATTACTGTGGCCCACCCAAAAATGAAAACCTGGCGCCGCGCCTATCATAAACCTCTGCAAGTGGTTGTTCTTCACTTTATCAAACTCAGACTTTGTACAGCTAATGTCAAGATGTAAAATTATTCAGTCGAGCTCTTCCGTCCCTCCCACTCCTGCTCTCCTGGAAACCCGACATCGGCTGTCAGAAGCGGAGGTGAAGAAGGAGATGAGGCAAACAGAGTGAGTGTGACGTAAAGAAACCAGACTGGTGTGGAGGTGAGCAAAACAGCTGGAAAAGTGTGGGTGTTGAATCCCCCACGGGTGCGACGCCCATGGTACCGGCCGGCTGCTGACTGTCACCTGTTGTGAGCAGCGCTCTGCTGTCTGAGGCTAGGCCCCGCCCACAACGATGTGACTGCTGCGGTGTTTTCATTACTGTGGGAAACGGGTAATAATGGCTCTTTGATGGGAACAGGTTGCCGACCCCTGGTAAAAGATCTGAGCTGGTAAAACAAAAATCCTCATCAGCAGGCTTTTTTTAAAGTGGGGGGGACACAGCTGCCAATCACAAATTTTGCCGGGGACATGTCCCCGGTGTCCCCGGTTAAACTGACGCCTATGACTAGACGGATACAGAGGACTAAATAAAGATTGATTAGGAATGGGGAACGATTAGACACCTGAGGGAAGTCTACAGAGGGCTGGGGATAATAATGGGACACAAGAGGAAAACCTGGAGTGGGAACTGGAGGGGCTGGGGAACAAAGGGACACAGAACATGACAAGATGGAGCCAACAGGATCACGTCATCTACAGAAAGCTGAATCTTAGGCCACCAAAATGGATCCCCTCAACACCTTGGCTGCTCCTAGAAATCCTGTCCATTAAAGTTATGAACAGAATCGGTGGCAAAAAGCAGCATGGCGGAGTCCAACGTAGTCCACTACTCAGCTCGACTTACAGCCGGCAATGTGGACCAAGCTCTGATACTGGTCAATCAAAAACCCTCCCACGAGTGGTTAGCCCCTGTGGGAAGGGGTATCCTCGTCTCCACTTCGGGCTGTGCCCAGCCAGGTACCAATGGGAAAAGCCTGGCCACCAGGCACTCGCCAACATGCACCACCTCCAGAAGGGGGCCCGGTGACCTGCATCTGGGCAAGGGAACACAGTTGCCATGTACATTTTCCTTCATTTTATTGATTTTATAGATTTTATGTGTTCTATTTTCATGTTTTGTCAGGTTGTCTATGACAAGATCAGCACAAATCCTGTTTTCTTTTAAAAACCAGCTAAATATCACACTAATTTTGCATTCATTAAGCTTCACATATAATTTAACTCACATTCTGAAACGAGAAAAGAGCAAACTTTGCACAATTCATTAGCCGCTAAACTCAGCCTCAAAACATAAAAAATATCCTTTGATAAGTTGTGATATATGTTGAAATGAAGCTGGGTGAGCGTTGAGTACCAAGCCCTGGGACATGTAAGCGGAAGAAAAGCACATTCATTCCTCTTTTTCTTGCAAAAGTACCTTTTTTTCACAACATCAGTATCACAGCTGAAGATAACATCCTGTAAAGCAGCAGCTCCATCATGAACACCGCTGCGTAGCCCGCAGACAGATTTAGGAGACAAAGGCAGGCGAGATGACTGCAAGAAAATAGAACAAACTTTTTTTTACGTGAACATAATGAGCAGAGGAAAAAAAATCAAGCTTTTCTTTTTGTTTTCAACACCTTGGGCTTGGGCAGGGGAAGGCATTGAGTCATTTCATGGCACTAACAGCAGCTGTCACCTGCATGAACTGGCAAAGATCATTTAGTAGGTAATGATGTCATTGATCAGTAAAAACTTAACAGAATACACTTCTAATTGATATACTCTCATTAAAGGGGCATTATGGAAGGTTGACAGCCAAAACATGTATAGAAATAACAAATTTCTTCTTCATACATTCTCCTGCAATGCCCTGGTCCTGTAGAATGAGCCCTGGCATTTTTACTGTGATTGCCTGTTTTTCTGTAAAATCACAGAAAAAGAGAGCTGCTCGGGTCGAGCAGGCTGCTTCATGCGCGTTCACGCTCAGGCATAGCCCGTAGCATTTGCTATCCATAGCTTTAGCAGCAGAGAGAGAGGCAGTGCCAACTCAGCGAATTTGTCGCTGTTCCTAACGCCTAGTGACAAACCTAGCTACATTTCTGAGGACCCTTAGCTACTTTCTTCTAAATATTTCCTGCAAATTAGCAACAAAATAGCCATTGTCGCTCCAAACCGTTCTTTGAACATTGTTTCAGCTGTTATCAAGGATATAAATATAAAGATACAATAGATGTCACTGGTGCTTTAGCTCATCTAGTAAGACAATCTTGTGTAAGAGATCTGGGTTCGATTTTCAATGTGAACATAGTTTGTTTAGAGTTTATTATTTACATTAATGGTATATTTTTTACAGTAAGATGCCCAGATTTTTATTTGAGACTCGCCGAACGGCATTGAATTCACACATAAAAAAGATGTGGGTTCAACTTTCATTTTGGAACAATTTTTCAAGCAAGGGAAGGGAATGATCTGAGCATGCAGGAGGACTGACCCATCATAAACCTTTGTCGGCTGTGCTGAAGAGAAAGGTACAGAACCAAATTATTTAATTGATTAGCTGCACGTTCTCCTGTCCTCTGTCCTCCGGGCCAGAAACCCACACACACACACACACACACACACACACACACACACACACACACACACACGGGACTGTCTCAGCTGTTATTTTCGTTAAGGAGTGTGCACGTACAGCATGCGCGCCTCGTGCACGAGCCTACTATTGAAGCTGCTGTTACGCTTTTAGCCTGAGGGGGCAATCGCGAGCATAAAAATTCAAAACTCCGTAAAGTCCCTTTAAGTAAAGGTCAAACCCAACAGGGGCTAAACTAAAATCATCATATTTCCAAACTTTGGAGAACATGGAAAACAAGCAGCCTGTGCAGTCGGTTAAAGTAACGATTCAGTAGGTCCTAATGTGTCTGAACTACGACATTAACCAACCAATGTAATGGCTTCTAACTAAAATGGCGGCCTGATCAACCTCAGCAGATTAGAAAAAAAAATAGTTGTAAAAAGCTGCTGCTAAACTTTTCTAACCACAGCATTTATTAGACCCGAACTGGCCCAGAAATGCCTTGGAGTCCTGCCGGAGGAGCTGGTGGAGGTGGCTGAGGAGAGGACGGTCTGGAACTCCCTAGTTGGGATGCTGCCCCAGTGACCCGGATCCGGATAGGCGGAAGAAGACGAGATACGACGAGACGCAACAAAACGAGATGAGACGAGAAGACTTTTGACCAGTTTCAATGTCTTCACACCGTCATCAAACAACGTAACTCGGGCTCCCCTGGGTGTGTCAGTTGAGGACCTCTGGAGGAGCCTGCAACCCTTTCGGGGGAGCCAGGCTCCTGTCATCAACCGTTACAGATCTCTGCTACATTGGAAACACTTGCATCAAACTAGTCATTGGCACTGAGAACACAGCTGTAATGACATGCAATCTTCTTAAAGCTGCCATCAGTCATAAATCTCATTAGTAACCATACTTTTATATGAAAGGATTTAATGTTTTGCCTTCAGGTATTTTCAATTAACCTTCAGCTTAGAAAAAAAAAAACTAGAAATAATTACATTCCTTTTGTTCCAGTTCCTTTAACATATAAGATCCCAATTTTCCATGATTCTGCAGGCCCGCCCTGAGCTATGTGGTTTTCAGAAACATTACTATTTGACATGTTAGCTGCAAAACAATGAAGAGCTATAAAACTATTAAAATTACCTACCAGCCACAAAATCCTTGCAGTCTCTAGGAAATGTGATTAACTGGATTTTTAAAGAAACAACCCAGCTTATTTTATTAGACCAATAAAAGCTCGTTTCTGAGTTTTGAATGTTTTGAAGAGCTAACAGTTCATCATATTTAAGGTTAAAGAATAGCTACATGCAGGCAGGAGTACTTCTGAGCATCGTCTGGGCTCTGCACAGTCCATAATAAATTGAGCAGACCAAGGTGAAGCACAGCAGGATGTTTTGAAATGGAATAATGCTCCCACCGCTTGAGGTTAACAGCTTGTCGCTAGGCTTCCTTATCAGATGGCCAAGATCAATGGCACAAACACATCTGCTCCCAGAACAATCTGCCAGAGAGTGTAGCTGGACACTGCTCTGAGAATGAAATAAAATCATCATCCATCAGCACCTGGAGCAATTGCAGACCTCTTTTTCTTCTGACTCTTGTGCAGCTTAAAAAGTATCATTAGTAGGACTTTGTCCTTTTTGGAAGATAAAAAATAAGGAACTAACATCCACAATGCTGCACATACAATGATGTACATATACATGAACTGTGACGTCAATACTACAAAATATTGAATGATGTAAGAATGCCACCTTGTGGTTAAATTTGGGTACTACAGTCCGTGTATCAAAACAAACAAGTACACTGTGAGCAGTCGTTGCCAGTTATGGATCAGCACCAGAACATTCTGGTCATACAAGTAAGTTGATAAGTTGAGAAATTAGGGCCGTGACTTTAATAAGAAAAAAAATGACGCACTAAAAAACATGTACGCATTTAATCACAGCTTGCATTTCGAGCAAGGCGGAACCTTTGCACGATTTTCTCGCAGACCGAATATCACTGACGCACACAACAATGCACAGCGCTAATGGCTACTAAAACTGAATAAAAACAGAAAGAAGTTGCCTTGCTTGGACTGATGCAGAATTTAGGTAACACGTCCGCCTCTTTTCTTAACTATGAAAAAATAAACTCCCAGACAACAACGGAGTCCGTGCTGCGGACATTTTTCAGAGATTGTCTCTGCTGCAGCTGCTCGGTGGCACCAGAAACTTTACAAAAGTTGCGGTAAGCCATATTTTTAACATTTACATAACATCTGTGCAGTGCTGAAAGCACCAGACAGAATAATTCCTTGCCCTAACAGTAGTTTGTGAAAGTAGTCAGACAAACGAGAGGCACCTGGCTGCAGCTGGGAAAATACTCCGTGTCCTCACTACTCTGATTTTAGTTGATTTGGGTCTTGTTTCATACAAGCCCCCACAATGCGGCTCTAAAATTGGGCCCAACCCGGAAGTACCAAAAATTGCAGTTCCACCCTCATCCGCTAGCGGCTGGTGTCAGAAGCGAGCAAATCCTCATTGACTCCCATGTTAAAAATACCAATGTCACAGCAGAAATAAACATGTTTACAGCCTGGTTCCAAAACATGTTTTTTGTTTAAATTATCTAGTTTACACTCATGACAACTCTGAGGGGGGTGGATTTTTTTCTCACTCTTCTGTTTAAGTGTATTAAAAGCCTAAAATTCTGTATAATTAATGAGCATCAGACCCACGTGACCGCAGAGCTAGCTCCGTGGAAAGGCCTCAGTAGAGCCTCGGTCTGGCTTGCAAACTGCTCCGGGATTTTGAGTCTCTGTGTTTGTGTATTCTTTTTTGGATATTATTTGTGCAATTGTTGGACAAAATGACTTGATGTGGCATTAATTTCACTAATAGAGCATCCAAGGAGTCTCCACTTCATTTTTTTCGGTAAGTAAAATTATATTTCTGTATTTTAGGTCACTGCAGAGCTGAGCTTAGATTTTAACATGTACTGTTTAACCATGAAATTTAAATGTAATAGGGTAAAACCCAGTGCATTTAACATAATGCTGCACTTTAGAAAATGGGTTGAAATATAACATGTTGGTGGAGCTGGGTTCCGACTATCGGCTTGTGGAGCTCTCGGGAGACCGATGTTTTCCACCCGTTCTCCCCTCCCCGCAGCTCGGCGCATCTCTGTCTGATCGCGGCTTCTGTTTGATGCGCGGGCTGACGGCTTGTGGAGCTCT
Organism: Nothobranchius kuhntae; assembly: GCA_006942095.1. Lineage (NCBI taxonomy): Eukaryota > Metazoa > Chordata > Actinopteri > Cyprinodontiformes > Nothobranchiidae > Nothobranchius > Nothobranchius kuhntae. Next base: position 48,132 of record SSNQ01034325.1, on the reverse strand, counting down.
GGGATGGAAACCTTTCCACCCGTTTCTCCCCAGCGGCAGCTCTGCGCATCTCAGATTGCAGCGGCGCTTGTCTGCTGTGCGGCTGCCGGCTTGTGGAGGTCTCGGAGACCTCTGTGTTCCACCCGCTTTTACCCAGCGGTCAGCCCGGCGTATCTCTGACTCAAGGTCAAGGTCAAGGTCACATTTATTTGTAAAGCACACATTATTGCTTCTGCAACCCAAAGTGCTGTACAACACAGAAGATAAAATCGCAAACAAGTATAACTAAAAACCATAAAACCATAAAAATCAGCAAGTTTGGATAAAAACAACATTACATCATACAATTATAAAATCAATAAAAATGAGAAAGAATGGCAATGACAAAATAAAATCATCCTACATAAAAGCCAGGTTGAATAAATGAGTTTTAAGCAAGGTCTTAAAAACATCCAGACTTTGTGAGGTCCTGATCTGCAGAGGAAGACTGTTCCAGAGTGTAGGACCGGCCACTGAAAAAGCCCTATCTCCTCTCGTCTTTAGGCAAGCCTTTGGAATTGATAATAAAAACTGTGAGCCCGACCGCAAATTCCTGGTAGGATTGTAGGGTGACAATAAATCATCTATATAAGGAGGGGCCAGACCATAAAGCGATTTATAAACACAAAGCAGACTCAGAAGCTCTGGTGTTGTGCACAGTTAACTCCGGTTGTAGCTAGGTTGCTACCTCCGTTAGCTTAGCTCCCACCTCCGCATTAGCTTTGGGTTAGCTTCAGGTTAGCTTGTAGCTAGTTCGACCGGGTGTCGTCAGTTGATCCCAGCCTTACAGCCCCAACCTCAGCTCCGCCTCTCTTCCCTTTTTTGGAATTGTCTGGGCTTGACGGAACCTGTGACACGGTCAAAATGGCGGTGGTGGCCACCTCCCATTTTAGTACAAAAACGTGATATTGGAGCCTATGGAAAGGAGATTTCCAGTATATTTAAGTCGATGGTTTCATATCACACAGTGACATTTGAATAATTAAAATGCATTTTTTAAATTAAAAGCTTTAGTTTACAGTAAAAACCATATCTAATGTTTGATTCGCTGTCTCATAATTGTTATTAAAAGTTTTGCTTTGAGGGCACATGTTTCTGAACGATTAAAATGCGATTAATTTAGATTAGTTAATTACAAAGCCTCAAATAAATTAGATTAAAAATTTTATTGAGTCCCGGCCCTAAGAGAAATACATTTCACTTTAATATGGAGTTGTGGTAAAGTAGCATGAGATATTTTTAGAGCCAACAATTTCTTTTCAAATTTACCATTAGCATTGTTAGCTCAACACTAGCCCTTCTTTACCTGATACTGGTGTAAAGGGATAATATGTTGCTTTTAAGCTTAATATACTACCTTTACTTATGACCAATAAGATGTGATATTCTGTGTAAATATGGGATATCAACCTGCATGATCTTTGAATGTTTAATCAGAAGAATTAGGATTCTTTGCTTTTTCAGTGATCATGGTCCACTTCGTATTAATTCAGAGTCAAGTTTATAAAAATAAGGAATTTATTTTCTAAACAAATTATAAAACATGACCAGCTATAAACAACTTTATTTGATGGAAGAATGTAAGCGGATGGAATGATGATGGAATGGTGTGTGATGTTTATCAGAACCTTGGATCTAGAAGAAATTGAGTTATGGGTGTGAAAATAATTTGTTGTTTGTTATAAACTAGTGGTTGGTTATTTATAAAACAACATCAGATGCAATCTTGCTGTGTCTACGTACCCTGTAATCGGAGACTCTCTTTCGGATCTGAGATGTCGGGGGTCAGGTGACCCCAAGGAAATGAAGTTCGTAGAAACATTTTAGTATGACCAGGTCGGTCCAGAGTCATCTCCAGGTCACAACAAACAGGTGGACTCGTTTTGCATCTCAAACGGTTGGACTCTTATGGAGTCGGAGCGGTGTTAGCTTGGCACCGAAGGAACCGTTTGCTGTGTCAGCTTTGCAGCATGCAAATAGGTTTGACAGCTTGTCAAGAGATGCAGTGGTTCAAAGAGTTTTCCTCCAGTGGCCAGTCCGGAGTTCGGCTCAACTGAATCACTCAGGAAGTGATTTCTGTTTTAATAATTGCCATATTAGGATTACATGGCCAATCAGAATTTGACAAGTAAAGGGGTTTTACCAACCAACTTCAGATACCACACCTTCCTCAGATAGAGGAGCTCTGATTTGTGGATCAGAAAGCAATGTGCCATGAGATTACTTTAACCTTATTATCTTGCCATGTGTATGAGTGTGTGCGCTGTCAAGTCACGTATGCTCATTATCAGACAAATGGACATTTGCAAGGACACATTTATTTCATCCATTAATTTAAGCACAGATTAATCGACCTTATAAATTTAAACACAGATTAATCAAAACATTTCATTTAACACCTTGTCTATTCACTATTAATTAACTCATATTGTTCATTTCATTATTATTTAATTATGAAAGTTCATCCTTTGTTTTGTGAAGCAGTGGTCTGAGATAAGAGGGAAGCTGTAAGAGAGATTTCTGGTGAAGCAACAGTTTGTTGGCAATATGTTATCGTGTGTGCCAAGGCACTGCAGAATCTTCTTGCAGCTTGGCAGATTAAAGGCACCAGATGCAGACTTATGCCTCCATATGACAGAATACTGAAGAGGTCAAATTGTAGATGAAAAACTAACCATTTCTGGATGCTACACTGGATTAAAACAAAAAGATGCTGTGGCTTCTTAGGGGTACAAGAAATAACGTATGTGCTGCTCTTTTTACTGGTTAACATTCTGTTCACAGTGCTGGTGTCGAATTTCAAATTGCCCCGCGGGCTCACGAATAATTGGCTCTGAAACTAGGAAGTATTTTAAACAAAGAAGACGTCCCTTTTGGCAATGCCCCCAACTGGCTGAGAAAGAAATCTGTTTCAAGGTATCCTCCATATTTGAGACATTAGACCGTTTTCTGATTATTTCACTGAAGATTATAGATTATAGCACTAAGTTCATATTTTCTTCACAAAACTCCCCAAAACAGCTGTTTTGTTGGCGGCAGAAGGAGAGCCTGCATTCAGCAAGGGAAGACGGTTTGCTGCTAAATGAAATAACCAATCATAGGAGAGCCCCTCTAGCCAGTCAGGGACGAGAAAGGCATGACCTTCCTTTAACATCCTACTTTTCCAATATTTGCATCTAGGAGAGAGCAGAGTACGTGTCTGCTTGTAGAAGTAGATCGATGCCATTAGCAGCTCCACCACATGGCAAAACTCCTCCAGGCTTATGTTATTTGTGGAGATAAAACATCAAAGTTGCAAAGCAAACAGTCATTAGTAGAGTTGCGTTGACGTTAGCCAATCCGAGATGAGATGTCCAAATATCAGGCAATAGGACTCCAAATCCTGCAGTGTTCTGCTCCTCTGGCTCACCTTTAGTATCCTTGAAAGGGCTGCTCCTCTTCCAGCAGCAGCTCTCTATTCTAATTTCCTCAGTTGTGACATCACAAACAGGAACATTTTGAAATGGCTTGTTAAAGGCATGTAATTCTTAAAAACACTGACAGAAAGCAAATGGACTGTTTTTTTTGTTGTTTGTTTGTTTGTTTTAGAGGAAGTAGAGACCCACATGGCAGCGCAAAAAGATGCAAATGGTGAGCTTTGCATAATATTTCCCCTTCAAGCCAAATATTTTATTGATTCTTTTGGTTATTTATTTATGTAGCTTTAAATTCAAATGATATACCTAGACACTCCATGCAGTTCTTTTACGCAGCTTCACGAGGAACCTCTGAACAGAACAATCTTACATAAGCTGAAGCTCATTTTGAATACAGTTTGTGTTTGAGAACCATCCATGCGGTGCAGATGTTGATCATGCAGGATCAGAACAGCCAGGTAGTCCGGCTGCAATGAAAAGGTCACCTGGGAGCGCACAGTGGTAGAATCCCATAAAGGTTATCTCCATCGAGCTCCATCAAATATTAATGGATTCAGAGCTCTTGACAGGACCCCCTGGTGGACACACATGTATTTAGCCGTTTTAGGAAGCTGTGAGCTTTTTCACGCAGGACTGGATGTTTCCCTATACCTTGGAATCAGGCTTTCTGTTAGGTCCTGTCTTTCTGCAGCTGTAGCTGCAAAGCGTTTGCCAAACCACAGCCAACCTGGCAGCCTAAAGTGCTTTTGTTTTTGTTTTTAGATGCAACTTGTCTGGATATCTTTTAAAAGGTCACAGGCAGGTGGATTGTGACTTTTTGCCCTCATATTTCCAGTATTTTGTTTAAAGTTATTGATTCAGTTTTGTCAACATGGGTGGTTTAAAGGTTAGACCCACGCATCCTATCTCTCTTTCTACTCACCCACAACACCACATCACCATCCTATTAAAGATGGGAGTTGGTCTACAAACAGTCTACAGTATTGTGAGAATGTATTTAGCCCTTACAGATTAAATTGAACAGAAAATGCTAACTCCATACATGCATGAGAAGAAAATGCTAACTTCACACAGAAAGGTAGCAGCCAGCATTGAAACCTTCAAACTTCTTGTAACAGCACCACCATAGAGCATGCTGAATGCCATGATGTGTTGCTTTTTGAGATCTTTTAGCCTTCTTCATATAGTCAGACAGTGTCAACAACTTCATTGAATAATCATTAGTGAACTCGTTAGTTTTTTGAACTTGTTTGTATTTTGCCTGATGAACGTTACGTAAAGTGAGTGTGTTCGTTCCAGCGTGCGCGAACGGGTTTGTGAACACATTCTTTCACCGTTCGAGCTCCAGATCTTCATGGAACTAAACCCTTATCTAAAACATCCTGTTTACCATAGACTTTATAAAATGTAGAACCCGCAAATGTGGCCACCATTGGCAGCAGCGGTCAGTGTAGCGTCTACTCTTCTATGCCTGTGTGGAGTTTGTAGACTGAATAAGTAAAATAGCCTTTATTCCGTTATTAACAGGTTAAAAATATTTTATTAATTTCATGGTTAATCTGGTTAAAAACATACAATTTTATGGTTAAGCTGGTTAAAAACATACTTTTATTGAAATGAGTGATTTGTTGAAAATATATTTCATAATTTAGAAGACAAGTTTATCTAAAATGCTGTTTTGTTCATGAGTGAGAGTTAAAAGGCACTGCAGTTGAAGATTGAGTGATCTGTGATCGATTATTCCTGCCTTGTCAAGATGACACAAAATTTGCTTATAAAAAGTGCTTCTGATGTATTTGCCTAAGTAATACCTTTTTTGTTTACAATTCTATGTATTTTTGGGAGACCAAATGCTATTCTACAGTTTGTTATTAAACGTTTTTAGCTGGTTTGGCATTGACTAGTCAGGTCTGAGTTGGCGCGAGGGGAAACGCAGAGCTTCCGCTCGTTCATTACAGTTTTTCTCAATTGCTATAACACTAAAATCCATTGACTGAAGAAAGTTCTCAGTTGCTTGAACTCATTATAGTTTTTCTCAATTGTTTACACACATTTTCTGGTACTTGAGCCACAATGACCACAACATGTAACCAATTCACCAAACCCCCTTAACCAATTCTGCTAAACTACAAGCACAATTCCTGCTTTGAACTGAAATTGCGAATCTAAAACACACTTTTTCAAAACACTACACACAATTCTTTGCTGTTGGCACAATGTTCATTCAGAAAATATCTTGTTTTCACAAGGAACACACTGCTATTCAAATATGCACACTGACTCATCACAAGGGCAAACACCCGTCACACAGTTTTACAATCAGCAATCAGAACTTTAGCATAAAAGGGCAACAGGTGAGCTCTTCTGTTTTGGAGCATTGGATGCCAACATTGGAAATACAGAGCCAGAGGAGTGAGAGTAAGGGAACATCACAATGTGTGCAGCGCTTAGCTACCAAGGCTTCATCCATCACCATGCTACCCTTGGCCCCTACAGCTCCGCTCATCTGATCACATTCCTGGACACCCTACACAACACACTCATTCCACCAGATCAGGTAGATGGTCCAGAACAGCCCAGGTACGTTGTCATTTGGGACAACGTAAGTTTCCACAGGGCTGCTGTGGTTCGTAACTGGTTCACTGACCACCCACGCTTTTTAGTTGTTTATCTCCCTCCATATTCTCCATTCCTCAATCCCATTGAGGAATTTTTTTTATCTGCCTGGAGATGGAAGGTGCATGACTGACAGCCACAAATGCGTATACCTCTTCTCCAAGCTATGGAGAATACATGTGGAGATACAGCAGCTGATTCTTTTCATGGCTGGAATCTCCATGCTAGGAGATATTTCCCCCGCTGCTTGGCCAGGGACAACATTGCTTGTGATGTGGATGAGGTGTTGTGGCCAGACCGCAACAGAAGAGAGGATGCACCATAGTTTTATATACTGTAATTGTATACAGTAAATTCTTCTGTTGTATGTAGTGTAAGTGTGCAACTTTGTGTTGGTTGGGAATGGGATAAACATTGTGTGCAATGTTTTGCGGGAAAAATAAAATAATTTTAACCATGTATTTGTGTGTTCAGAGTGTAAAACCAATATTCTGAAATATTTTACAATACATGTACTGTATGTACATACTGTCTGTAGTAAGTGTAACACTGAACCAAAAGGGCTTAAGTCATTATGATGAATGGAGAAGTGCTTTCCATTCATCATATTGTTTTACATTGAGCACATAAGTGTTCTGCTGGTTCTTATAAATGTCTATTCATATGATGGTTTGCGTGTGTCATTTGACAACAAAATCACATTGTGAGGAGAAATAACATTGTTTTGAACGTGAAGTTTCATTTTGCAGGTTAATTGAGGGGTTTTGCCCATTGTGTGTGTTTTTTTTTTTTGGATTTGTGTGTAGAGTTCTGAGAATATGAGGCATGCTTTCAGAAAATGTGTGTAAACAATTGAGAAAAACTGTAAGTCTGTTGTCAAAACCTTAAACAATTTCACACGGTTTAGCAAAACTCTAAATGCATTCTCATTCTTAAAACACATTCTGCACTCTAATGTGCATGTCGTCCATAACGGTAAACACAAGTGGCACGCATTTACCCATAACGAGAGCACAAATGTCATTGATTGAACACAATCAGTCAAACTAGATTTCACTTGTTTCAAATGATGTGTGTCAAGGACCGAGCAGTAAAACTCCAGGACAATGGTATAAAAAGAATATCTTCTCCATTTATTTTATAAAGAATTAACCAAAATCAAAACAAAAACGGGCCCAAAGGAAAAAATAGCCACAAAAATAACCTTAACTAAAAGTAACAAGCAAGACTCTCCCTAAACTGAGACACACAGGGGAATTTATACACACAGAATGGCTGGAGGAACCTCCACAATGTGACAACCAGTATAAGCAAGTTCAGAGAGCAAACCGGTTGTTGGTTGGTGGCGGTAATGCACCATTCGTTGTTTGCCAACCGCCAATAAAACACCAAAAAAAGAAGAAGAAGAAACCGGTTTTTGAAGGTGGGAATGAGAAAGTGTGACAATGGATAGAAGAACTCATGTGAGAGGACGGGTGCATATGCGAGGTGGGGGATGAGGAGGAGGGCAAGAAAGAGAAAGCGGAGAATGAAGAGGAAGATCAAGACAAAGGGTGGAAATATCCAATGAAATTTGAGCAACAATCATAGACCATGTTGTTGTCCATGGGCTGACAATGAGGGAAGCAGGACTTAGAGTGCAACCCAATTTGAGCCTCAGGAGGGAAAATATTGCATGTGATGTCGATGAAGTGCTGTGGCCTGACCCAGCCCACAGACAAGGAGGCCCATTGATAACATGTTTAGTCCTTTGACGTTTTTCATTTTATCTATTTTTTTTTCCACTGTCATTGAACACTGTAGCACAATGGACTGCAGGCTGTATATGGTACAATTAACAAATTGTATGGCCCTGAACATTGTGCTTTCTATTTTTTGGGTGTATTGTTTACTGACTGATTGATGGTGTATGTAATTTTGAGTAATCTGTTTATGATTTGAGAGTAGTGTCTGATTTTGAGCACAGCTATTGAGGCGAAAGTTTGATTTTGCAAGAGGAATGAGGTTTTGTAAATCGTGCTTGAAGCTGAGGTTTTGTGTTTAATGTTTTGAGAGAAGGGAGCAAGGTTTCAGGAATTGTGCTTTAGCAACTGAGAAAAACTGTAATACAGTGGAAACGGCTGAACTCACCGTGTCTGCGTGGTTCCTTCTCTATTCCCCTTTTACAGGTAAAAACTCAGACTGTAATCCGTTTAAAGTTATATTTAAGTTTTCTAAACACGGGAAAGGTCAGGGAAATGTTTGCAGGAAAAACTGAGCAAATGAAGCCAGGTTAGAAAGTCCCATGTGCTGGAGTGGTTCCCCTGCTGGCTGAGTTTCATGATGGCGGCTGTAGGGAAGGCTCTGGGTTCTATCTCCACATTTTCCATTGAGGTAAAAAAAAGGTGTTAAAAAGCTAAACTGTGCTTTAACTTTTTTTATATAAAGAAAGATCTTGTTGTCTATATTGCTTTCATAATTCCAGAGAATAAAAAGTAATGTGGTTTAGTTTTATTTTGTATAATTTTCTTGCACAAAGAGTAATTGTAATGCAGATGTTTTGCCTTATGTTCTGAAAATTCATTAATACAGTGGAAACGGCTGAACTCACACCGCGTCTGCATGGTTCCTTCTCTATTTCCCTTTTACAGGGGTGTAACATTTTCTGGTGGCCCGTACAGCGATTGAGTGAGGCGAGGTTGATTTCTGCCAGGACCAGACGTCTCCAGCTCTCATTCAACTCCCCACCTTTAATTCATCCCAACAGATGACAACTAGTGGATGGCTGTGTGGCAGTTTGATTATCGACAAACGAAGGCAAGAGTGATCTGAGGTAAACCCAAGGTACCAGGAGTGCTGCCACCAATGTTTCAGCATATCAACCACTGCTACAACAAAGTCACTGTAAACAAGATGGAGTGAAGTGAAGTAGAAGCGTTGCAGCTGGAAAAATTAGAACTTTTGTGCACGATGCCGGTCGGCAGCCTTAAAGAACTGTGTGATTTTTTTCACAATTGCTGGACCAACATTTGATCATGTGGCAGGGAAAAATAGAGCATTGCTCATCATAACAATAAGCAATCATCTGCAGAGTGAAGAGTTACAGAAATTAGAGGACATGCGGATGGCAGACCTCCTCTGCTTTAAAGACAAAATAACAGAGCTTCAGGCTGAGGCAGCAGTTTGCCAAGTAAAGGGACTTCAGGCAGCACAACATGAAGGGAAAAAGGAATCCAGTGAAGCACAGGGTGATGCATCAATCGAAAACAGGTTTTCCCCATCACGTTTATTATCCCAAAAATAAAGTATTTGTGAGGAGAATGAGTACAAACATCAGACTGCAGTACCCACTAGTGATGGGAATTCCGGCTCTTTTTAGAGAGCCGGTTCTTTTGCCTCAGCTCACCAAAAAGAGCTGGCTCTTTCGGCTCCCAAGTGGCTCCTCAGATTTTCTGTTGTGTAGAGTACATTTATAACCAAAATAATGCAAAACTATATGTAAAATGATTTACTAATGTAAAAAAATGCAATATATCAAGTATTTATAATTTCTATGGATTTAATAACTGAACACTTTAAGAAATCTCCACTTTCCGACTGCTGGCGCTTATTTTCTCACCAACCCATCACTGACTCACTCAGCTGCAGTTCATCATTCCATATTGTCGTTCTTTTTTTAAAACACAGAAACGGTTTTGTTACCTGTTGACGCTACGTTTCGCTGATGGCTGTCGGCTTCTTCAGGCTGACGCTGATGGTGGCGTGTCACTTCCTTCTCTGTTTATCTGCAGGCAGCAGAGGACGTTGTCGCCCTCTACTGCCCGCTGTCCCCTCTCCGACGACGCAGTCCCATGCATGGTCCAGCGTGTAAACTCCGCCGTCCCTGTTCATGGTCCCACATCCACGTCTCCTTATCTCGATTGCTTCCTTGATCCATCTTTTGTACTTTTGTTGTTCAGTGGTTATGATCCGTGTGCTGTCCCAGTCCATAATATGGTTTTCTCTTAAGCAGTGATCTGTTACGGCTGACTTTTTTTATTGTACTTTCTGCTTCTTCTTTTGCTGCTCTTGTGTGTTTACGATTTGTCTCTTTCTCGCACTCCTTTCTATGTTCTATTGTTCAAGTGTTGAGTTGGCGTCCGGTTTCCCCTATGTATGTTTTATTTCAGAGTTTGCATGGGATTTCGTAAATGACTCCACATTTTTGTCCAGCTGATATTTTGTCTTTTGGGTGCACTAGTCTGTTTCTAACTGTTGTGTATGGTTTTGTTGGTGTGTTTATGTTGTGTTTTGTCATTGTTGCTCTTATTTTTTCCGTTATGCCTCTGATGTATGGTAGGTTTATCACTGGTCTTGGTTCTTGTCTTTCTGGGTTTCTGGTTCTTTTTTTGGGTTGTTCTTTGCTTTCTGTTTTTGTTTGTCGTTTTCCTTTGTTTATTGCCCATGTCGGGAATCTGCAGGTCTTTAAAGCATATTGTATGTGTTTGTCCTCTTGTTTACGGTCTCTCTCTTCTGTTATTATGTTTGCTCGGTGATATAATGTTCTGATTACTGACATTTTGTGTATGGTGGGGTGTTCTGATGTCCATAATAGATATTGGTCTGTGTGTGTTGGTTTCCTGTATGTGTTTATGTTTAGGGTCCCGTCGGTCTGTCTGGTGATTTTCATATCCATAAAAGCTATGCTGCCTTCTGTTTCTAACTCATAAGTGAATTTTATGTTGCCCGTGTGGTCAATATTGTTTAAGTGTTGTGTTAGTGTTTCTGTTTGACCTTTTGGTATGATTTCCAGTATGTCATCTACGTAGCGTTTCCATAATTATATTTTGCAGTTTGGGGGGGGGGCAGTGGCTATGGCTTTTTGTTCCAGGTCTTCCATGAAAAACTCGCACAAGGTGGCTGATAACGGGTTACCCATGGCGAAGCCTTCCAGTTGTTTGTATATTGTGTCATCGTATGTGAAGTAAGTGGAGTTAGCTACCAGTCCTATCAGTTGTGCTATGTCGTCTGCTGTGAGGTTTGTTCTTCTGTGTAAAGTCTTGTCCTGTCTGATTCTGTTAACTACTATGTCTATGGGACTGCATCGTCGGAGATGGGACAGCGGGCAGCAGAGGGCGACAGCGTCCTCTGCTGCCCGCAGATAAATGGAGCGTCAGCGTCAGACTGAAGAAGCCGACAGCCGCCAGCGAAACGTAGCATCAACAGGTAACAAAACCGTTTCTGTGTTTTAAAAAAAGAACGACTATATGGAATTAGAACGACACAGCAAGAACACACCTAAGATGCAGTTCATCATGGTTATTCTCAACCCCCTCCAGCACAATACGGCTACATGCAACCACCTTCAGCTGCAGCACATCCCAACTATTCACCATCCGTTTTAGCACAGCATGACTGTCCTCCACCCAACCTTGTGTATGGACATAAACATTCCTACTCCACAGCTGCACCACAGCCCAGGAGGATTTGCTACACCTGCCAGCAGAACAACATGGAAAACTGCATTCACTGTTTCCGTTGTGGCAGCGGCGAACACTACTCAGCTGGCTGCAGAATGAGGAGATCAAGCCAATTCAGAGAGTCCTTTAAACTTTTTTGTTTTTTATAGACTAGTCTTATTCCGATATCTCTCTTTATCTGTAATAGTGTTTGCTTGATATTTTATGATTTTATGTTTTTATCCTGCTTTTATGCCCATGTACTGGGAATGTTTTTCCTTTAATGATGTTGTTCAGCACCTTGGGCTTCCGATAATGTTGTAGAAGGTGCTATACAAATAAAATTTGATTGATTGATTGATTGATTGATAGCCAAGCGGGGTGCAGCAGTGGCAGTTGCCGAGGCAAAATCTCGGGCGTGGGAGGAGTTTGGTGAGGCCATGGAGAAAGACTATCGATCGGCTCCAAAGAGGTTCTGGCAAACTGTCCGGTGCCTCAGGAGAGGAAGGCAGCAACTCGCTCACACTGTTTACAGTGGGGATGGGGAGCTGCTGACGTCAACTGAGGCTATAGTCGGACGGTGGAAGGAATACTTTGAGGACCTCCTCAATCCCACCAATGCACATTCCGAGGAGGAACCAGAGCTGGGAGGCCTGGGGATGGACTGTCCGATCTCGGGGGCAGAAGTTGCTGAGGTAGTCAAACAACTACACAGCGGCGGAGCCCCGGGGGCGGATGAGGTTCGTCCTGGGTATCTCAAGGCTATGGATGTTGTAGGGCTGTCATGGTTGACACGTCTCTACAACATTGCGTGGTCATCGGGGGCAGTTCCTAGGGAGTGGCAGACCGGGGTGGTGGTCCCCATCTTTAAGAAGGGTGACCTGAGGGTGTGTTCCAACTATAGAGGGATCACACTCCTCAGCCTCCCTGGAAAGGTCTACTCCAAGGTACTGGAGAGGAGGGTCCGATCGATAGTTGAATCTCAGATAGAGGAGGAGCAATGTGGTTTTCGTCCTGGCCGTGGAACTGTGGACCAGCTCTATACCCTTGCAAGGGTGATGGAGGGTGCATGGGAGTTTGCCCAACCAATCCACATGTGTTTTGTGGATTTGGAGAAGGCTTATGACCGTGTACCCAGGGGCACCCTGTGGGGGACGCT
>SSNQ01034325.1:6403-28078 GCA_006942095.1 Nothobranchius kuhntae | reverse complement strand
AGTCCTGACTTAAACCCCATTGAAAACATGTGGACAGTGCTGAAGAAACAAGTCCATGTCAGAAAGCCATCAAATTTAACTGAACTTCACCAATTCTGTCAAGAGGAGTGGTCAAAGATTCAACCAGAAGCTTGTGGATGGCTACCAAAAGCGCCTAATTGAAGTGAAAATGGCTAAGGGACATGTAACCAAATATTAGCACTGCTGTATGTATATTTGTGACCCAGCAAATGTGATCACTTTTCTCTGTTAACCCATAATAAAGACATTAAAGAACCAAACTTCATGAATGTTTTTTGTGACAAAGAAGTATCTGTTCCAATCACTCTATCAGAGAAAAATCAGAGTTTTAGAAATAACGGGACTTTCAGTAGAGCCATTATATTATATTTTTTACAAGTGTATGTAAACTTCTGACCACAACTGTAAGTTAATAAGACTTTTAGTCTGTTTCAGAATAAACACACACATTATGCCTTTTTAAACTATTAGTCATGTATCCTCAGTCCAAGCTGAAGGATCACAAAAGTTTTTTGCAACAAAAACAGCAACAAAACGCCAAAGCTCCACATCATGCTGATGATGTAAAATGAATCGATTCCTCTATAACCCACTGAAATAACCTTGTGAACTGTGTCGACCCCTGCAGCCCGCAGAGGCCCTCACCTTCCAAGTGTTTTGATCTGATGATAAATAATAGATTGTGGTTCGCTAGTCAAGTTTTCGTCTAGCACAGGGTGCCCTCGAGGCCTACGGTTTGCTTTCCTGCATCATACAGCGCATGAACACAAAAAACTGGCTTCCCTGCCCACGGCTCCTCACTCTGCCCTCCTGTTTGTATCACTTCCTACTGTAACTTAGCCAGTGTGTCGAAGATTTGCATCGCCACTTTGGGGGAACTCAGAGAGGAACAATAAAAACCCCACGTGAGGAAAATGAACTGAGAAAAATAACCACAAGGACTTATTTCATTTAATCTCCAAAGTCTGAGTCTGCATACTTGTTTCATAGAGCAGTAAACAATATGCACATATTTTAGCACCGGAAGGTGCGTGTGAGAGTGTGTGCGCATCCATCCGTGTGTGTGTGTGTGTGTGTGTGTGTGTGTGCATGCGGTGTTGAGGAAAGTAGAGTCAGGGAGGGATTTGTAATACCACTTCGATATTAGAATGTGAATATTACAAAAAAATCTGTTTTTCACAGAGAATGAAGACCAATTTTTAAAAAACGCCCTAAACTGAAATTGATGCTAAACATCAAAATAGCTGAAACAATCCACCATAAAAAAGTAAGAGCAGGGTGACGGACCACAACAACCTGACTTAGGCTGACACTGATGGTGTGATGGCGTCCTAGGCCGTCAATCATAGCTGTGTGCAGATCTCAAATCATTGATGTGTTACCGCCTGAGACTGATACACTCCGATCACAACCATAATCCCATGACGGAGGATTCCAGGGCCTTTCCAACAGATGCATAAGTGTTGCGAAAGACCTGGAATTTACTTGCTGTTTATCAACGTGTACACGTGTTTAAAATGGATGCCACTTGTAACTTGCGATGAGTTACGTTTATGTATTTAACAGACGCTTTTGTCCAAAGCGACTTACAAGTGATAATCGGCATGTTGCCCTTGAGGCTAACAACAACAATAACAACAACAACTTGACATCAGTCATGGAGAGGAGGGAACAAGGAGTGGACAGTAGCGAGGGGGGACGGGTGCAGGAAAGGTGCTAGTTAAGAAGATGCTCTGAAGAGCAGGGTCTTTGGGAGTTTCTTGAAAATTGAAAAGGAAGCCGCTGTTCTTTTAGTGCTTGGAAGGTCATTTCACATTTGTGGAACGATGCAAGAGAAGAGTCTGGATTGTCCTGAGCATGGTGTAGGCACTGCTAGTCGATGATCCTGTGATGACCGGAGCGGCCGGGCCGAGACGTACACCTTTGCAAGAGGATTCAGGTAGATGGACCCGTACCATCTCGGACTTTGTATGCTAGTGTTAGCAATTTGAATTTGATGCGTGCTGCTAGCGGTAGCCAGTGGAGCTCAATGAACAGAGGGGTGACGTGTGCTCTTTTTGGCTGATCGAAGACCAGACTCGCCGCTCCGTTCTGGACCATTTGAAGAGGTCTCACAGTACAGGCTGGAAGACCAGTTAGAAGGGCATTGCAGTAATCGAGGCCGGAGATGACAGTAGATTGCACCAGGAGCTGGGTGGCATGTTGTGTTAGGTATGGTCTGATCTTTCGTATGTTATACAGCGCAAAGCGGCATGAATGAGCATCAGAGGCAACATGATCTTTAAAGGTCAGGTGTTCATCAATCACAACACCCAGATTTCGAACTGCCTTTGAAGGAGCCAGAGATAGGAATTCATTTTGGATTGAGATATTGTGCTGTATGGATGGGTTTGCTGGCTGACAAGTAGTTCAGTTTTAGAGAGGTTGAGTTGGAGACGGTGGGATTTCATCCATTTTGATATGTCAGAGAGACAGTTTGATATTCGTGCAGAGACAGTGTGGTCGTCCGTGATTTGAAGCATAATTTGTGCGCGTCCCCCGAAATTAAAGCAACTCATTCAAACGCTGCAATATACAAGTAACCAGTAGGTGGAGTTAACAAAACGAGGGAGACACACTCGCTGTGGTGACTCCGTCTCTAGTTTAAAGGTTTTTCATCCTTTCTACGATACCGCTGCTGTCTTTTTTAATGCCATGATCTCAAAATTAACCAGTTACTGATCTCTTCTCTTGACGCCATGTTTGTTTGGGTTTTACCCTATAAACCCTCTCTATTTGGTCTGAGATCTCAATTCTGCCCCCTAGTGAAGTCCTCCAGTACTGCATGCAGTGCGGAGCCATGCAGCAGCAAGTATGTGAAAAGAGATGCTCCCTGCACCAACGCAAGATTAAAAGGCAAGTATATTCCAGCCCTAACATCTGTGAAACCTAGTACGCATCACGTAGCCATCGTTTGAATGGATGGGTCCGTTTCCACCAGTTGTAAATCACATTTTGGAAGTCTTCCAGAAGCGCAGGGCTTATGCTTCAAGTCTACTTTTTACATGCTACAATTCCAGAACACATCAAGCACCACACTTCCTATTGGGACAGACAGGAAGTCAAACACAAAAGCAGTGTAAAACAGCTGGAAATTTTGAAAATAAAATAAAAGTCATGTGCAGGTTTCTAGTTGCTTAGCTGGTAAAAAAAAAAAAATATGTCACTTCATGTGAAACCTCCGTAGCCGAGGTAAACTGAGCAGAAAACAAACCACGGACCTTCTTGGGTATGTGCTGTCACCTTTCTCCTCGATTTTCTCCTTATTATGGTGTGAATTGGACCAATCGCATGTGGTGTTGCATCGGAAAACACTCCCAATAACTCTTCCATAATGTTACATGCTGCTTACACATCCAGTGGAAAGCCTGGGTGAGGATTATTGAGGAAGCCAAACAGAAGGAGAACACACTTGGGTTAGAGTCCTTGTCTAGGACGTCAGTAGTACTTTTTACAAGACCCACCGTGCCGGCAAATCAGCTTAATGTTACCGCAGCTGTGTTTCTTATAAAAACTCTGTGCCAGCATGGCAATGCATGGATTTTACGACATTCTTTCCACCTCATTCGGTGGTAATATCGCGGTAATAACGCGGTAATTGTCTGTCTGACCACTTATAAACAACCTGGTGCAGCTTCAGCATTGCAGCAAATTGATGGCATTGTTTTGTAAAAATGGCTATTGTTGCATTTTTCACCTTTAAAAAGATTTTAAAAATGTTTTTATTACTGTCAAATTTATAAGATGAATAAAAATCAATGTTTAGAAGTATTAGATGTAACTCTATCTATTGCAAGGGTTACAGAGTTGTCTCTGAGAAATTAGCATGGAAGCTTTTACTGATGTAATGCTGTCCAGAGACGTCAGGCTCTTGTCGGATTTCATTCTATGATCACAGTTACATAAAATAATAAAATGTACAGATAGCAAGCAGCCATGGTGTCACTGCTCCTTTTAACCTCACTTTAAGTTCAGATGGTGATCCATTCAAAGAAATTTATAATAACAGAATTTTATATAACTAGCCTTTGGGAGTTTTCTGTGTCTTTTATTCATTTTATGTGACTGATCATGTCTCGTTACGGGCGTCTTTAGGTTCATTCATTTAAGTTTTGCTTATTTCTTTACTTTTTTCTCTTAGATGTCTTAGGCTGTACGTGAATTGCAGCCAGGGGATTCTTAGGCTTGTCTCAGATCATTTTAGGCTTTGCTTAGCACACAGTTAAATCTTCTTTACATTATCACACTCATTGGCATTTTAGCTGGATGCTATTTTGTGACTATGATCGGTGGAAGATCGGTGAGAGAGCCCTGATGTATTGATGTTTGAGTTAAGGAGAAGCTGCACCATGGGAAAACGCTAGCAGCGTCCTGTTTACTTGAGAATCAATAGTGCTACAAGTCTAAATTGTGAGAAGCATCCAGGTGACCCTGAGGAGGAGGAAACCTGGATGAGGCTGTATTAAATACATGAGAGGAGGCGAGAGGACGCTGTTTCATAAATAGATTCAGCTTGAAAAAGAGAGAACAGTGCGCTCTGTGCCATCCAGAACTAAGTGGTGTGATAGAACACAACATAAACATGAAAAAGTGCTGTGCTGGCTGGCAAAACACAGGTAAATTATAGCAATGCATACAGGTGTATGTGAGCATAAAAGCCATCAGGGCCAAGGTTCAGTAGGAACATCTATCGAGTGCCAAATGCATCAAACTCTAAAGGCTTCAGAAAGCAAAGCGAAATCTAATGTGAGTTTATGTTTCAGGAAGCTTTCATCGAACATGAATATTTAACAAAAGAACAGTTTTCCCTATTTTAAGCATCTCTTTTACATCTGTCCTTGAGGAATTAGAGCCCAGTTTGATTTAAGAAGGCCTGTTTTCTCTGTTGCTGCACAGTGTTGCAGTCGGTAGCACTGATTGCCTTGTTGCAAGGCGGTTGCAGGTTCAACACCCGGTTGCTACCTTTTTGCACAGAGTTTGCATGTTCTCCCCATGCATGTGTGGAGTTCCTCCTGGTATGCCAGTGCTGAGGAACACCAGTGTGTTCAAAATTAAATAAATAAGTAATATATTATGAAAGGTGCAAGGAGCATGATGCAGTTGCCCCAGAGACACCTGCTTCCATAAACGCAAATGCACATGTTAGCGAACTGCCATAAAACACACACACACACACACCCTTTGTGGATGTGCTTTGCTTTTCTCCATCATAGATCCCATAATAATGCAGGAGTAACACATCATAGGCACTCTGCAGAGCTGTTTGTATAGTTTGCTAACAGTTTTACGGTGTAAAGATATTTAATCAACTTAATTCCTCCTGTCTATGCAATGCAGATGGAACAATTTCTGCATTTCATGGCTGCAGGGGGAACACGGGTCATTCAAAGCCATTTATTTTGGATTACTAGACAGGAGGAGCAGGTCCAGGTAGTAGGTATATATCAGCTTTGTTTTTATTGATTGGTCAGTAGGTCTCCTTTCCTGCAGAAGGCTGCACCGGTTTATTTATATAAATTATATTAAGAAATTCATGTTATTCTTTTGACTTTTTTAGTCGATTGAAGCTTTATTTTAAATGATCTAGATTTAAAAAAAACTATATCATAGTTAAGGCTGGCTTTGGTTTGCACAAGCTGCTGCAGCATTGCTTCCTCCAACTCAACCGTCTATATATATATATCGTCTACATATACACACACACACACACACACATATATAATATTTTTTTCTCTTTCCTGTGATGTCAGATAGTTCAGTTCACTGAGCTCGTTCCTGCTGGAGTTCTACTTTCCACCAAGATCATCTAGAGGAAGAAAAGCTAAAAGAAATCCACTAAAACAACTCTAGAACATTTCAGGATGGTACTACAGCCGTGAAAATGATGGAAGGTTGTTTTATTATACATATTTCAGAGATCTGCCCTGATTTGCTGCAGGTTGTTGGGATGCTGATAATTACTCTGTCCAGCATTTTAGCCTCTTTCAGGTTATTATGTAGGTTGCTGTGACCCATAATGTTGGTCATAATGTCCAAAACCAAAGTCCAGTAGACCATTTTTATAGTAGAAGCTCAGACTGAAGAGCTGTAGATTGATCTTGTCGATTCCTTGTTTCTACAGTCCAGACATGGACAAGCGTCAAGCTTCAAATCCCTTGGCAGCATCAGTGTTTATCACTGAGGTTTTGGCACAAACACTTCTTTTTTCCCTTGATGAATCTGTTATCAGGCAGATTAGATCCATTTTACATTAATTGGATGGAGATACCAACTCATTATTTTCTCTAAATGGGAAATTAATGGAGAGCTATAGGCAGTTTTGGCTTGCTTTTAGAACCCCTAGAGTCCATTTAGTAAAACCAAAAGTGAAACTTATCTCCTCGCTGTGCGTTCGTCTTTTTAACACCTTAATCTAACAGCTGAAATGTCTCCCCAGCCTTCCTTAGTGTCTAGAGGAGAGATTCAGCACTAAATTAAACAAACCGGCTGTGCTCATGATCATGCAGGAGACATGCTGGAACCAGACTGCAGCACCAGGTATGTCATCTCAATTATTTCTAAAGCCGGGCGTACACTGTGCGACTTTTTCACTTTTTTGAGCCGATTTTCCAGTCGTGCGAGAAGCCACGACATCGGGGCGAGTTTTGCGCCGAGCGGTCGTGTAGTGTACAGGGGCTTACGAGAGGCGATTAACACCACGTGACCAGCCGCCGATCAGCAGTCGTGAGGTCGCAGGGACTTCTGGTGTGTTTAATATTTCGCTCGTCCCTCGTGAGGGTATCGCACTGTTGAAGCGGCGCTGCGAGCAGCTGCGAGCAGCTACGATCCAAAAAGTATCAGAACCGCTCACGGCGCATGCGCGCGCAATCCTGCATCAACGCCGGCTGGTCGCTCGCTATTTCCCTAATAACACACGCTGTTCGTTTTTGTTTCTACACGTTTTTTTACTCACAAAGATTGTCAAGAAAGCGTGTTTGTCGTGTTCATGTCAAATTAAACTGATCACAAAACACAGATTCGCTTTCTTTATTTCGTTTTCCTCATCCAACCCCCATAAATCCCTGTGTGTCCTCCTGCAGCACTCCCGAAGGACAACAGGCAAGACAAAAAAGTCTGACGTGTTGAGTAAAAACTGCTAATTTTAGCACATTTTTAGGGCCGACGTGTTGCTACCAGACGTACAGTGTGAGCAGTCAGGTCGCATGCGAGAACTGGGTCGTACAGTGTGAGCACACGACTCGTGAGATCTGCTCTGCGAGGAAGTCGTACAGTTTGAGCTGAAGCTGAACGCTGCGAGTGAAAAAGTTGCACAGTGTACGCCCGGCTTAAGTCCCAACAGACCCCCACCCCCACCCCACCCCAGTCTGAAGTTGCAAGTGGAATGTTTTGGCCACAGGGGACAATAGAAGCTGGATGGCCTTTCATTGACCCTTTAAAGGGTAATTTTAGCACATACTGGCTCAAGAAAATGAATTAAAAATATGAAAAAGTTGTGTAATATCCCTTTCAATCAGCCCAACACAACAACAACACCTGAACACAGCTGCACCAGTGGCATCTTACAGCTAAAAGGCAAGAAAAATACTTTTTTCACACAAGTTAATGAAGAGAAATATAAAAGGTATAAAAACCTCCAAGTTTTTTTTGCAAAGTTCCCAGAGACAGAAAAATGAACACTAACACTTTGTGTCTCTTTGAAGTTGCTGAAAGCTCTGCTGTAGATGCAAAACAGGTGGTGTTTATTTAGAAAATTAATCCTGTAAAACTGGGAATAACAAGAACTAAATATAAAACAACTGGAACATAAACTACAAGACCTTCAACCACACAACGAGCTGCCTGCATCAGAAGATGAGGTTAGTCAAGAACAAACGTTTCTTTATTCACGGAGAAAAAAATAATACCTCATCTCTATTCAAGTATACGTAAGAAAACTCAGAGTATAAAAAACCAATAGTTTTTAAAATGGACATGGTTATCTAAAGTCGTCAACTTTCAAAAAAATACAAAATATACCCCACTGTGAAAATTCGAATCCATACTATTTTAAAAAATGGCAGTTTTTTGACAAAAATTTTAAAACAAATTTTTGAAAATTATACATTTTGTATATACATAGGTGGATTGTTACTGCATCTGTGGCCGTTGAGCCAGAAGACAAAGCTCTCGAATTACCTGTCAATCTACGTTCCAGCTCTCAGTTGTTGTCACAAGCTTTGGGTAGTGACTGAAAGAACGAGATCCCGGATACAAGTGACCAAAATGAGTTTTTCCAGCAGGGGGTCTGGGCTCTCCCTTAGAGATAGGGTGAGAAGCTCGGTCATCTGGGAGGGGCTCGGAGTAGATCTGCTGCTCCTCCACATCAAGAGGAGCCAGGTCACCATCACAAACGTATGGTGACCTGGCTTGGTTCCTACTTCACTTGTAAGATATTTTTTGTCCAACAGTGTGGATCATTGTACTCTGTGGCTTAGTTAAGTATTAGTTGGCCCATGTTAGCACTAGATTGTTTTTATGCTAGCTACAGCAGGCTGTGGCAGGGTTGTTTACCATGGTTTTAATTCCACTTTCAACCAGTAGGAGAAAGAATCTCTGAATGGAATGGATGTTTTTTGGAAGCCGTATGGAAACCAGACTGTGCCTGTTCCGTAGACGAATGTCACTTTTTTTCTTTCTCAAGACCGATTCTTTGGGTTTTAATACACAAAGGTAGCCTGAAGTGAACACAACCTCAGTGCCCAAGACTAGTTCAAGTGGTAGTGTTGGGAGTAACGGCGTTTAAGTATAACGGTATTACTAACGGCGTTCTTTCTTAGGTAACGGAATAATCTTAGTAATTACTTTTGCACTGTTGCAACGCTGTTACTGTTACTGGGGATGGAAGGTTGTGCGTTACTATGCGCTTGTCGAACGTTGAGCAACAGTGTGAGGCTTTCTGACCGCCACACTTCAGCTGCAGCCAGGGAGAGAGAGGTGTCTGTAACACACAAACACGATGATGATTGGCGGGGTGGGCGGGAATATTACACAACCTCAACTACTTTAACAAATTACAAAGGAGATAGTATGTGATGACATATGAGAAGATCAGCTTGTTATGGTTTGCCTTTTGTTTCTGGTTTAAATTTACACAATAACATTATGATCTGCTTTTTCACTTCACATGCCTCCCCATCTGTTGTTATTAATGCTGAGTCCTCCTCCTCTTTTGGACTCCGCTCTTACACCAGCCAAGATTCTCCAACAGCACGTTTGTTTCTACAGAGATGAACTGAATAAAATCGACAAATGGTCGTTTTCTACACAAACGTTACACTGCCAGGCATGAAGAAGTTTCATTCTGTAATACTTTCTTGGATTGTCTTTATGGTGCACGCTCACACAGTAACGGGACTTTTCTAGTAACATTTATTTCTATCCATAATTGCTTGTTATGTCTTTGCTGAAATTTTGTGTCAAGAGTTTGAGTAATGTGGTAAAATTAAGTGTGTTGTTATTATAGACAGCTTCCTGAACAGCCTCTGTTCACAGAAATGGCGCTTACAGCCTACAGGACTAATGAGTGACTAATTATTTGTCTTAGAGACTAAAACGGACTGCGTTATAACTATTTTAGATTTTTGAATGTGGTTGTGATCATGCTCACTGCTGTTACTGTTACTATCAACATTCAATCACCCCTGTGCAATAACCACAGTAC
The DNA here is from genome assembly GCA_006942095.1 of Nothobranchius kuhntae. Taxonomy (NCBI): domain Eukaryota; kingdom Metazoa; phylum Chordata; class Actinopteri; order Cyprinodontiformes; family Nothobranchiidae; genus Nothobranchius; species Nothobranchius kuhntae. The sequence continues at coordinate 18,318 of SSNQ01034325.1, read as the reverse complement.
AATATTAGCGTTTAGTAGGTTGATCAGTTCAGTTAAAATAGGTCAGTCTGGTTTTTTATCTCTTTATTCTTGTTCTTTTTACTATTGTGCATAGGTTTTTAGAATGAGATGGTTTTTTCTGTTTTATTTTCTATGTAAAATTTTGTGCCTGCAAGCTGAGAGCTACCAACAAAATTTGCTCATGCTTTTGCATGATGACAAAGAAGAATTCTTACGTCATCTCCAATCAAAGAGACCACCAAATAAAAATGCAATGTCTCTTTTTTGAGGAACATCGTGCAAAACCTAATTCTGACTACATTAGGCAAAAAATATTAATAATAATTTATATATATATATATATATACATCCAAACACCACAGCAGGATTCATGTCGACCATTGACTGTAAATATAAGATGGATAAACCCTCCGCACTGTCCCCAGTAGTTGTTTGAGGAGCTGAATTGAAGCCTAGTGGGCGGTCCCTACCACCGCCATCTTGGTATTGGTAGGAACCGCCCACTGGGCTTCAATTCAGCTCTTGATGGGCAGAAGATTGTCACCCATTAAACTCTGAGCCGATGTTGCAACAAGCTAACTTATCTAACCAAAGCTAAGGGAGTTGGCGGCTGCTTTTAGCCAGAAATCCACAGTTGAGCAACTCTGCAACTCTCTTCCTTCTAGGCTGTTACACTTTTAACATGAGGATGAGGATTACCTGTCAATCAAAAGGACACTCCCCAATAATTCAAAATTTCAAGCTTTAACTCATTCACTGCCTGCCGTTTCGTGATCAGAAAAGCCCTGCGTTGCCAGCGTTTTCAGTTTTTTAAGAGTCACAGAACGTTGCGCTCTAGGAGGATGTCAACGCAAAAACTACCAAAATAAAGTGTAGACTCATTTCTTACATCAGGAAGAATCCATGTGTTTCAAGCTTTATCCGTTCTTTCATAATCTGTTGTCGAATTGTGATCGGCAGAAGCTTTTCTGGTTCGCACCTCTCTTTTTTTACAGCAGCGGCCCAAAACAATTTCCTAACACGTGGATTTTCTTCTTCCTGATCACGTGACGTGTGACGTACGCAGATGAAGATTGGCTTGTGAGCTGTGATGTTTGCTCTCACGGTGTGGGGGCTCGTTCCGACGCCCGCACAGTAAAAAAAAATGCTAAAAATTAAATGCAAGACTTTAATCATCAATGGCAATGAACGGTTGGATTTGAAATGACGACTTTTGTCGTTAATGGCATTGAATGAGTTAATTCCATCTAAATGGTTGAGGCTCAAAGAAAATTCACCCGCCTCAGAGTTTTCAGGTCAGTAAACTTGACCTACTAAACAAGAAATGTGTTTTTGAAGCAAGCTACACACATTTATTTACACTGTGAAGTTGGCATTTTTAACATGGAAGCCAATGGGAACTTGCACCATTCTGCAGCCCCTAGTGGGCATTGGCTTCCCTTTTGGCAAACAGCGTTTTCTCCTTGATGTTGACACAGAGTTGTTTTCGTTCCATCATCACTTTTAACAAATCTGGACTGAAGAGACTGAAGAGACTCGATTTCTTATATACATATACATACATGTTATGTTGCAGACATAAATTAAATTATCTAATCAGCTTCAAAGGTAGGTTTTTTTTTATTTCCAGCAGAGATATTTCACCAAGCACAACTGTTCCAGAAGGTTTGCCATCCAAATTTATTCCAATAAAGAGGCAATTTGTTGCTACCTTTCCAGGTTTCCATAATGCCTTAGAACTGTTCAATCCAATTTTAGCAGTTTTAGCTTTAGTTTTAGTTGATTTATTTACTTTCACTTTATAAAGTGTCCACTTTATACTTTGATTTTAATGAATCACAGAGTACTCGGGGTAGAGGATGTACAGAATTACTCATCTGCAGATGTCCTCAGGGGATTTCCTGGACTTCAACACCTTCACGTGTTTCCATGAGGGGGCAGAAATGGAAATGAATGAGAATGTAAATTGGCTGGAGGGAGAGGTTGCTGAGTAAATGGGTGCAGATGGTTGTGTCAAGCTGCCAGAGGACAATATGAAGGAGTGGTGGGAGGCACTTGTCTTGCTCCGGGACGCCAAAAGCATCTGGCAACAGAGAGGAATTCTGTTATTCCCACTAACACCAGTGCCTCCCAATGCCATATCTCTTGCTATTTGGTTTATCTCACCTCCCAGCATCCAGTTAGACAATGGAATGGAAAATCCTTTGTGTTTCCTCGGTGCTGAGCTCCTTCACGTGGCTCGAGCTTTATGATAATCTCCTCCCAGGACTGATGGTGTCTCCGGAGGACCGGGTGGTCACATAAGCGAAGCACAAAGGAGCTGCTGTAAATGGGAGATTCTGTAGAAAAGATGAAAATGTCACTCGTGCACCAAAGCTTCTGTTTAAATGAATTGATTAAGAGGTGGAGCCTCCTGGCAGGAAGATATCTTACTCTTTTATATTTCATCCTGCTGGGTTTCAGGACTGAAATTAGAGTGTTCTGTACTTATTAAGTTGTGGAACACCATTAAATGTAACATTTATGGTCTGGTCTCAAATGCACAAAGGGCAGATGTATGAGAAGCTTGCATTCAACATCTCAAACATTGTTTAAAATCTTTTTTAACTTTAAGTAACACTTTAAAATCCGGCTGCACCACAGGGCTGGAAATAAAACTGACATATTTTACAGTATTTGCTTTTAGATGAAAACTTAAGAAAACTCACATCTGCTCTGCTGCAACCAAGTCATTTTTTGTGAGCTCAGTAAATGAACATTAATTCTTACAACCTAAGTATTAGTCCTGCTGCTCCAGTTTTCTGAAAAGTATACTTGCTTGCTGAATTTTTCACAGACAAGATCGATAAACATTTCATCCTGTGCAGTCTTGTTTAACCGGCCTTTGCATACATTCTTGATTAAATGAGGAACTACCCAAAAGTGCTTTTCAACTTCTATGTATGTTGTATTTTTAACTAGAGTGGATAAAGAAATCTGAATTTTTCCACATGAAAAACCGATCTACGTGTTTTCCAGTTCGGCTTTAGTTGATTGTATGTATTCAGTCATTTTTATGTTTCTGAAATTAAAGTGACAGTGTGTATTTTCCCTGGTGATGGGGGCAATACCTAAATCATTGCAAGCAAGCATTATTTTTGTGTTCAAGTAAGAACTTACCAACAGATGGCTATTAGGGTAAAAAATCCCTGGGAGTGCAACCTCCAGCAAATTAACAAGAGCATCAGACCCCCGTTTATCACTTGCAAAGAGTGAAGAGATAAATGTGTAAAAGAACAATGTTTATTAATGCTGAAAGTTTTGTAACCATTTGTTACAAATCAATAAATGCATTCTGTCCTCACGGGCTTCCGTAGAAGGAAACATGGTATTCAAAATGGCGTCGCCCAGAGACTTTCACCTGCTCATGTATTTTAGACCTGATTTTATCGTTAAATGTTATGAAACCGCCAATATTTTTCCACTACTAGGCATCATTTAATCTGTTTACAACTAACTTTCAATGGATATTTCCAGAGATTAATGATAAAAAATACACACTGTCACTTTAATAGCTTACATTTTACTCTTAAAATCAACAAGAACATTTTTAAAGCCATGCTATGCAATTTTTTCATATTTTAAAATAATTTTCTTTAAACATCTTTGGTGTGTTCTTGCTGTGTTGAGTTTCAAATTCCATCTTTCGGTTCTTTTTAAAACACAGAAAAGGTTTATTTACTCGTTGGATCGCGCATGGGACTGCATCATTGGAGAGGGGAGAGTGGGCAGCAGAGGGCGACAACGTCCTCTGCTGCCCGCGGATAAACGAAGGAAGTGACGCCACCATCGGCGTCAGCCTGATGATGTTTGCAGGCGTAAACGAAACGTTGCAGGTAATTAAACCTTTTCTGTGTTTTAAAAAGAATTGAAAGATGGAATTAAAATACTTTTGTTGAACCAGTATGTGCTAAACGATCCTTTACAGAGTTAATGAGGCGTTCCCAGGCCAGCAAGACCGGAACTTGTGAACAAGACCCCATTGCTCTACTTGAGGCAGGACCTTGTCCCTGACCCGAAGAAGGCATTCTACCCTTTTCTGACTCAAGATCATGGTCTTGGGTTTAGAGGTAATTCTAATGCTCAATGCTAATTCTCATCCCAGCTCACACTCGGCTGCAAACTGCTCGCCAAAGTGAAAGCTGGGAATCACGTTGTGATGACGCAAACAGGACTACATCATCTGCAAAAAGAAAGTTCTTTTTCTAACTTTGTTCGGTTTTTCACTATGGGAAATCGCCCTGGCGACCAACTACGGAAGCTCCAATGACATCACGTCTGTCCCTGACAGACTGGTTGCGCCGTGCCCAGGCTCCGCCCACCCAGTATATACACGGCCAACCAACCCCTCCTACTCATTCTCGCTTTCTTCCCGTGAGAAACTACAATTTGCTCCCTCAGCGATTTTCAGGCTATCTTTGGTTAGCTGCTTAACTGTTCCCTGGCGTACCGTCAGGATACGTCGCCGAACGCAGTACCAACGCAGTCTGGATTTGAGCTGAGTAAGTGCTTCTAGTCACTTGTCACACTTCAGTAGGAACAGTCAACGCATCACGGCGAACTGCTCCTACTGCTACTCGGTTGTCATTGACGGAGTAGTATTAGCGAGTGTGGCTCAAGCTAACAGATTGAGGCGAGCTTGTCCTGTGCTTATTTAGCATTTATTTGCTAATGAGCTACTTTGGTGCGGCTAACGTGTCACGACGAGTTGCCCTACATATGTAATATAGCTTTAGTTGCAGACTTACACCTGCTAACTAGCTTGCTACGCTTTTTCAGCCTAACGTGTCACGACGAGTCAGATTGTCAGCTATGGCTTCCACCCCTGCCCCGACGGACGGGTCGGAACCGAAGGCTAAACAGGCTGCATCCCGCCTGTGCCCGGTGTCATCTGGGACTTCCATTTCAGGCAGGGACCCTCATCCTATGTGCATAGCTTGCATGGGTGCTGCTCACACCCAGGCATCGCTGGCTAACCCGCAGACATGCCCTCACTGCTCCTCCATGCCGGAGAAGATAAGGGAAAGGAGGCTAAGAGTAGCAATGGCTAACGGCCGGGACCCAGGCCTCGGCTTGGGCACGCCTGTTGATACAGGTGACAACCATCAGCCACGAGCCTCCACTAGCTGGGCGGATATGATGGAAGAGGAGCCCCCGCTACCTCCTCTGTTCGAGGGGCTGGTGGACAGCGGGCTGCTCAATGCGGGTGATGACGAGGCTGGAGGTGATGCGAACTCAGACCTCCTCGACTTGGACATGGAAGAGGAGGAAGAGGATTCCACCTTCCCAGCTCAACGCTCTAGGCTGTCTAGCGGCACTGGGGTGGCATCGCAGGGGGACGCCGATCTACGAGGTTTGCAGACGAGCGGCGGCAAAGCTCAACATTCAGTGGCCTGCAGCCCAAGGGGCAGAAGGGGTGGAACGAGACCTGTATGATGGTAACATGCTCCCACTATCCTCCGCTCCACCCAAGCAGCTCTTGCTGGCTGTCCCAGCATGCATGAGAGAAATGAGCCGTTACTGGTCCAGCCCATTTAAGAGCAAACTCCCCACCAAGGGATGCTCTAAACTGGAGGTGCATGGAATGGGGGACTTGGGGCTGGCCGAACCCCCAACGGTGGAGCCTTCAGTGGCATACCACCTTCACCCCAACCGCAGATCCATGTCAGCATCATCCAGCACCTCTCTCCCATCTAAAACAGATCGTCTCATGGCATCCATTTTGCAGAGGATGTACAAATGTGCTGGCCAATCTGTGTGTTCCCTCAATGCGGTTACTCTCTTGTCAGCTTATCAAGGAGAAATCTTGGAGGAAATGGGTCGTCAGCTGGACTCTGGGGCACCTAACCCGGCTTTATGGGATGAAATCGGTGTGGTGAATGATCTCATACTGCGCTCCTCTAGAGGAGCAGTCCAGGGCTATGGACGTGTGATGGGTTTGGCGGTTTCAGGTGAGAGAGCCTTGTGACTAAACCCGTCAGGCCTCGGTGACATCCAGAAAGCTGATGTCATGGATGCAGCATATGACCCTACCAAAGGTCTCTTTGGCCCTGCCTTGGAGAAGATGACTGAGACAAGTACCCGCAGAAAGCAGGAAGGTGAGGCCTTCAATCTCTGCTTGCCTCGTAAACATAACCATCAGCCACCTCAGGCACCAAAGCCTGGATTTGCGGCTGCCGCCTCAGCGGCAAAGGGTCGACAGGGTGGAGCCAGACCACAGCGATCAGCAGGTGGTCAGCCAAACAAGGCGGAGAACCCTCGCCCGTGGGGAGGCACTCTTTTGCAGCAGCAGCTGCCAGGAACTGCTCATCTCACCCCAGCGAGGGCAAGAGGAAGAAGACATCCTAGTTGCTCTTGCTTCTCCTCTCCAGAAGAAGAGGAGGTTTTCAGAGGTACAAACAGACCTCTGTGTTCAGGGTTCAGACACTTCTGTGGTTCCCAGCCCAGCAGGAGTTTTGTTAGCTCCTCCCTCGCCGGTTCAGAGAGATGAGGGTGTGGAGCAGAAAACGCAGTGTCACCAAACACTTTTCAGTTTTTGAATGAGCACACAGTCAGTGTCACCAAGCACTTTGTTCCCAAATGTGTGCAAACATGTTCAGGGGGATCGTTTAAAAATAAAGACAGCTTTTCTGCAGCCAGGCATTCAGCCAAGGGCAGACAGCTCCCCACAAAAAATAATAAACAAACCCCATCAGGTCCCTCTGCGCCCAGCAGAGGGCCCTCTCGCTCTTCCCACGGGACGAGTCGAGGCTGCTCGGGTGATGTCGTCACCCAACAGCGGCGCGCTTTTGGCATGGGGCGAGAGGTGGCGCGCATGCGCAGTTCCATCGTGGGTTCTGATGACAGTTTGTCGGGGTTACAGGCTTCAGTTTACTTTAAAACCGCCCCGTTTCAACGGGATAATACGGTCAGTGGCAAGAGAGGATTCTGCGCATATCCTGGAAAACGAAATTGCTTCACTGTTGGACAAAAAAGCGATCAGGATGGTGCAGAGCAACGAGGCTCACCAGGGTTTTTATTCACGCAACTTCCTCATTCCAAAGAAGGATGGGAAATCTCTCCGACCCATACTCGACCTGCGTGTGTTAAACAGACACTTACGCAAGTACACTTTCAGAATGTTGACTCACAAAACACTCTGCCGTTCCGTCCGCCCAGGAGATTGGTTTGTCAAGATCGATCTCGCGGATGCCTATTTTCACATCTCTATTTATCCTCCACACAGGAAATTTCTCAGGTTTGCCTATCGGGGCACAGCCTACGAGTTTCAAACCATCCCGTTCGGGCTGTCATTAGCACCGAAGGTGTTCACCAAGTGTGTGGAGGTGGCGTTGTCCTCACTGAGGACTCGTGGGATCAGAATTTTCTCTTACATCGACGATTATCTGATTTGCGCTCCCTCCCGGGAGCAAGCAGCCAGCGACACGCTGGTGGTGTTGAACCATCTAACCAACCTGGGGTTCAAAATAAACTGGACAAAGAGCAGTTTATTCCCCAGACAATGCACAGAATATCTGGGTCTTCAGATAGACTCTCTCTCTTACCGCGTTTCGCTGTCAGAAGAGAGGATTGCATCCTTCACACAGTGTGTCGCACGTTTTCAGTTAGGAATCTGTGCGTCATACAGACTTTGCCTGCGCCTTCTCGGCCTCATGACGTCGATGATTTCTGTGGTGCGACTGGGGCTTCTTATGATGAGAGATATTCAGAGGTGGGTGAGGTAGTTAAGACTGTGCCCCTGCCGTCATCTCCACCGCAGAGTGAAGATAACTCCGGCGTGCATGTCGGCTCTCCAGCCTTGGAGAGACCGAAAAGTTCTCACAGTTGGGGTTCCGCTGGGGGCGGTGGTGTCCAGAGTTACCATGACGACGGATGCGTCCCTTACAGGTTGGGGGGCAACCTTGATGGAGAGAGCAGTGAACGGCGTTTGGTCACGCAGATTGAAACGGGTTCACATAAATGTGCTTGAACTCCTAGCGGTGGTTCTTGCTTTAAAGCACTTCCTGTCCCACTTAAGGGACCGTCATGTCTTAAAGCACTTCCTGTCCCACTTAAGGGACCGTCATGTCTTAGTGAAGACGGACAACACCACAGTGGTAGCTTATATCAACCGTCAGGGCGGGACACGCTCCCTACAGCTGCACTCACTAGCCAAGGAAATAATTGTGTGGTGCAGCTCCAAACTCCTCTCAGTCCGCGCAACACATGTGATGGGCAGCTTGAACAGAGGAGCAGACCTTCTGTCCAGAGGAAATCCTCTGTATGGAGAATGGACACTCCACCCCCAAGTGGTGCACCAAATATGGCAGAGATTCGGTCAGGCTACCGTAGATCTCTTTCATGGGAAAGCACCCACTGCCCACTCTTCTTCTCCCTGACAGACGTGGACGCACTTCTGGGAGTCGATGCATTGGCTCACCAGTGGCCGAGAGTGCTGCTATACGCGTTTCCTCCTCTCAGTCTGATTTCCCCCATTCTAATAAGAGTCAGAGAACAGAGCCTGTCTTTGATCTTGGTGGATCCATTGTGGCCATCCAAGCCGTGGGTGGCAGAAATAATCCAGATGCTTTGGGACAAACTGTGGCCCCTGCCTGTCCGCAGGGATCTCCTGTCCCAAGCCAGGGGAGAGATTTATCACCCTCACCCAGACCGCTTGTCTCTGTGGGCCTGGCCCGTGAGAGGTCGAATCTGAGTGTGGCAGGCCTGCCCCCAAGTGTCATTGACACCATTCAAAACGCTAGGGCCCCCTCAACTCGCTCTCTTTACAGCTGTAAATGGAGGGTTTTTGAGGGGTGGTGTGAAGAAAAACATGTTATCCCATTTCAGTGTTCATGGGGGATGTACTCTGTTTTTTGCAGAGTCTGGTGGACAAGGGTAAAGCTTTCTTCACTATTAAAGTGTATCTGGCTGCAATTTCTGCATGCCATGTGGGGTTTGGTGACAAACCAGCGGGGCAACACCCATTAGTGAGTCGCTTCATGAAGGGTGCTCGCCGTAAGCTACCAGTCTTTAGGCCACTGGTACCACTGTGGGACCTCTCTCTTGTTCTGGAGGCCCTCTGTCATCATCCTTTTGAGCCGATAGATGGGGTTGGATTGAAATTTCTCTCTTTAAAAACTGCACTGCTCTTAGCTTTAACTACTGCAAAGAGAGTAAGTGACCTTCAGGCATGGTCAGTCAGTCCCTCTTGTTTACAGTGGGCCCCTGGTTACACTAAGGTGTGTCTGCGGCCCAATCCAGCTTTTGTGCCTAAAGTAATGGAGTCGTCTTATAGCTGCTCCCCTGTGGAGCTGCTGGCTTTTCACCCACCTCCTTTTTCCTCAGCAGAAGAGCAGAAGCTTCATTGTCTCTGCCCTGTTCGAGCTTTAAGGGATTATATGGGCAGGACTGCTGGTCTCAGAAAATCAGACCAGTTGTTTGTTTCTTGGGCCACGGCCCATAAAGGCAAACCTGTGTCTCGCCAGAGACTGGCACACTGGATTGTAGAAGCAATCAGCCTTTCATATAGGTGCAAAGGTGCTGAACCCACTCTGGGGGTGAAGGCTCATTCTACAAGGAGCATGGCCACATCTTGGGCCCTGTTTCGTGGGGTGTCAGTCCAGGATATCTGTGCAGCAGCTAGCTGGGCCACGCCGCTAACTTTTGTGCGGTTTTACAGGCTGGATGTGTCTCAACCTTCGCTGGCGCATTCAGTGCTGGAGGCAGGATGCACAGCATCTGCTTAGTGGTTCAGCAGAATTTTTGCTGCAGCTCGCTTCGGGAGGGACATGCAATCCGGGAGTGGGCCATATCTCCCATAGTGAAACACCGAACGAAGTTAGAAAAAGAACGTAGGGTTACGTTATGTAAACACCAGTTCTTTGATAACAGAGTGAGGTGTTTCACCAACAGTTCCCTTCTTGCGGTGATGGTAAGAAATCGTCCGAATGAGTAGGAGGGGTTGGTTGGCCGTGTATATACTGGGTGGGCGGAGCCTGGGCACGGCGCAACCAGTCTGTCAGGGACAGACATGATGTCATTGAAGCTTCCGTAGTTGGTCACGCCAGGGCGATTCCCATAGTGAAACACCTCACTCTGTTATCAAAGAACCGGGGTTTATATAACGTAACCCTACAATCTGATCCTTAGGCCACCAAAGCGGATCCCCTCAACACCTTGGCTGCGCCTACAAATCCTGTCCATAAAAGTTAAAAAAGGGCTCTCAATTCCTTTTGTGGCTAACAAGAACATTTGCATGTGTTGCAGTTTGTTTATCATATGTGACCCATGTAACAGGATGAGAAAGTGTCAGTCAGTGTGATTCCAAGTGATATTTGAAATTTCTTCCTGCAATCTTTTCTTTAACTTGCCACTAACGGTTATGGGCTAAAGGGGAAACACTTTCTACTATTTCTAATCAACAAAAAAAGTCTCATAAATCACGTTTATCCCGGCTTCTAAAACTTTACTGGTGGAATTGTTGAAATAAAATCAGAAAGGACCGAGTGGGGACCAATGCAACCTTCAGAGTAGTTTGTTACCATTATTTTCAACCTGCTAGCGATGATGCTTGGGTTTCAGGCGGCGGTAGATGACAGTTTCTGATGAATGTAGTTAAAAGTGGGAGAGAAGTTCATCTGTTACTTCAGCGTAAACAAAACCACCGCCGTGATCGCGTCTGCTTTGTTGTGAGAATGATTTATGAGAAACGGTGCTGATTGAACATTTTCACCGATGGAGGCTCGTGTGTTTGTAACAAAACATCAAGAAAGGGCACACATACACACACGCACACACACACGATAACAATGACCATGGCCTGGCTGCAACCCTGTCTTAAATTACCTTTTTGTAATGCAACTACCCCTTGCTGCGAAGGGTGACGTTGCCTTTTTGTTTCACTACAATTTGCTCTCTGTTTTTATCCTCTGTGACCTTGCCAACCATTAAGTTGTTGCATTCCAACTGTAAAAAAATAATAAAGTGTTTTTTGAAGGATGGATCACAACTATTGAACATTTCCCACTTCCCAACGTAAATTTTAAGGAGGAAAATTAAAAAATTGGTGGTTTAATGGTCTGCAGAGGGTTGCACACACAGAGTAGATTAGTCTGCCACTTTGTGCCTCTGCATGGGTACAAGAAACTTTAAGAAATGACAAAGGAAGGCATTTAGATTTTGTGGTCACTGTAAAGTTACATGTTGAGCGATGATGCCTCAGAGAAAAACTGCACCTCTCAACACTTCCAAATAAATATCGAAATAAAAGCTCTAATCCTAGACTTGCTTAGTTCATGCTCTTTCCCTGCCACTTCACACACACACTGAGAACGCTTTTTTATGGCAGAAATATCTGCTGCAGCCACTTGTGAGACCTTCAAATGAAAACTGATGAATCAGCACGAAGCCAGTTGATCTGAAAGGTGGGTAAGTGTTGGATTGCTGCAGTTTGACTGAACTAATCAGAAATCACATCCTGGCTTTTGTTTGAAATAAAAACACATTTCTTGGCAGGATTATCACCACACTTCTAAATTATCTGCTTTTTTTATTATCATCATCATCAAATGTATTTATTATGCACCTCCCATCAACCAGAGGTCAAACCAAAGGGTTGTAGCCTACGCCACATCAAAATTAAAACACGGATGAATCCTGAGAGGGCCAACAGAGATATACATCAAACAAAACAGAGCATGACTGTGTCACGTTGAGCGCTGGAGGAGTTGGACCCAATGCGCAGATACCCAGAACAACACGAGGCAGGAGAGGATGTAAAAGGAAACCTTCTTTATTTAGAATGGCAAAACCAAAACCTAGTAGGGCACAAAGCCAAACAAAAACCTAGTAGGGCACGTAGCCAAAAACCTAGAGCTAGGGGGAGGGGGGGGGGGGGG
>SSNQ01034324.1:545720-556602 GCA_006942095.1 Nothobranchius kuhntae | reverse complement strand
ATTCAAGTTTGGTATTCGCTCCTCTTTGTTGTCACTGGAAGTGTAAATCTAAAGAGAGACATGTACTAAAGGCTCGGATACTTACTGCTACCAATTTCTAACCTAAATTTAAATAAATGACCCAAATGAAGCAAACACAAAGTCAGCTGAAAAACCTGGTAAACTGCTGCCTGTTCTAGCCCGAACCCTGTAGCACTCGGTCAGGCTCCACACACACTTCCTATTCGACATTAATCCTGAAACGGAAGCCTGGAGGTTTCTACGCTAGCTGCGTTGTGTTTAGAAGGCTCTGAACAGCTGGTTTGGCAGGTATCCCAGGTGGAGGAAGGACGTCTGAGCTTCCCTCTCTAGAAGGGCCAGCTCCTGGACTGTTGGGGCCAGGACATCCACATGGCCCTTGTAGTTTCCACCTGGACAGGGGCGACAGGTTTGATGTGGAGCTCAACACAAACACAGCAAGTATAATAAAAACTGTCCTCGATACCTCCTAAAGCCCTGCGCTGTCCGTAGGTCACCTTCCCATCAAACTCATCCACTGGTACTTTGATATCTGGCTCACACTGAGTGATGGTGCACTTCAGGTGCTCCTCGATGTCTGACAAGAGCTGAGGTAAGAAGGAAAACAGCCAGATGGTTTTTTATTTCAAAAGGCACTTTTAACTTGCTGAAATAGTCCTAGTTCACCTCCTTCTCGTTGTACCAAATGGTGCAGCCTCCGTCTTCCTTCAGCCGGGTGTTGTAGCAGCCTCTGCCTCTGTTCGGGCACACGTGGTACCACACCTGCACAGGTGAAGGGGAGACAAACAGACTTCAGCTGGTGCAATCAAGAGATAACTCTAATCAACTTTACCTTTTCTTTCTCCATGGCGACCAGAGAGATAGCAAGTCCCATTCTGAGGGTGAAAAGAACAAATTCATTTATTAAAATGAATGAATTAGTCCAAAAGGGAGGATGAACACATTAATAATCTCAGTAGAGGCGCTCACCTCTCAGCTCGTCCAACTCTGCCGATGCGGTGGACGTAGTTCTGCTTCTCGTCTGGCAGGGTGACGTTTATCACTGAGGCAGAGGGAGGCAGAAGGTCAGAGCAGAGCAAAAATGGCTGCACGTGTCTATGAAACACATCACTCCGTTACCATAGGGAACGCCGTGGATGTCGATGCCTCTGGCGGCTACGTCTGTGCAGATCAGCAGCCTCACTTCTTTTCTCTGAAGACACAAAAATCAGACGAATCAACGTTCCTGCTCACAGGAACGCTCCACGGGCGGGACGCTGGAACGCTAAAGGGTTACAAAGTCCACCAACCTTGAATCGCTCCAAGTTGGTTTTCCTCTCATTGGGCTTCCGATCACCATGAAGACAAACGCAGGATAACTGGTGACCTTTGCTGTCGGGGCCTGCAGAATCACAGCAGTGTGAGAAATGTGAGCCGACTGGAAACCAGACGGTTAACCAACGTCTCACCTCCTCCATGCTGGATGAAGTACTGCTCCATGTTGTCACAGTCGATCTTGGTGCGGCAGAAGATTATGGCTTGGTCCATTTTGTGTTCTTTAATTGCTCGGATCGTGTACTCGCCCTTCAGCACCTTTATAGCTTCTGACCACATTTCTACAGCGCACACGTATGAACACGATTAGGAGGTAGACATCCCAAACTGCCCGTGTGCCATCAAACCAAGAAAACCAACGGTACCTGGAGAACCGACTCCTGGTCGGGTGTTGTCTTTGGCATGGACTTCATCCGTCTGACCCAAGAGGAAAATAACTTTAGAATGAAATCAGTTCTTCACTCGGGTCCGTAAGATAAACACGTTCTAGCATCAACAAGCGGAACCTGGATGTGGTTCTTCCCGAGGCGTTCCCACAGACGGTCGGTCTTTGGGTTGACGGGGACCACCACATGATGGACGGTCTCTGGAACCGAGTCCTCCCCTTTCAGGTCCACCCAGGTGGGAAAGTGCATGATGCGTTCAGACAGCTTCTTCACATCAAAGGAGTGAAGTGTGGCCGAGCACACGATGACCTGGGAACAGAAACCAGCTGTCAGTCGTCACTAGTGAGAAATGAACCCTTTCATCGTCTCACCTGCAGCCTTTTGCCATCGGATGTCACCTGAGGGATTTGTTTATGGATCCTGTTGATAAAATCAGTGTAGCCTGCAATCAGGAGGCCATCCTGAAAACACAAGCAACACTTTAATGTTTTTATTCAAATGAAGCGTTATAAAAACTATTTAGTACATCGTCCGAACTCTCCGCCTACAGGAAGTGCTCCTGGTTTTCTCTCCACGTTGGGGCGTCTAGCGTTGATAGTAAACATTCATGACTTCAGTTTGTACTTCGGTGGCGCTTCAAGCTCGTCTCACAGCTGATGCTGTTTCAGCACGTCCTGGCTTGTGTTGCGACCGCTTTCCTGTACTGTGCCATACTACGTTTCTAACTCTCAGGAGTCATTGGGGACAGTTTTGCCTTTTCGTTCCGTTCTAGCGTTGTTTGTGCGGACGGGATAACATGTTGTCCCAAAACTTCTTCTTACCACATTTGAAATTCAATTAGGAATTTTGAAGAAGACCAAGGGAACGCTACGGAGAACAAAAATGAGCCAAAACAAAACACTCTTGTGACCTCTGAGGACGTAAACGTCCGCTCGTAAAAGTGGCTAAGAATATTTTTATGCTTTTCTTCTCAGATCTTTTAAACAACTTCAGCTCAAATCTATAGAAGCTGAGTCATGTTTGAGGAATTTAACCCTTCACGTTTCAGTTTGATCACTCAGGGTCATTGCTGCAACTACCCCCCCCCCCAAACAAAACAAAAACCGACTTCACCGGCGTCTATCAGGACTACTGAGGACAAACACATCCCACTGACTTCCATTCAAACCGCAGTTTCTGATTCTGTAACATCTGCAACAAACAGTCACGTGTTCTGTGAGATCAGGGTTTCGTTTGGGAGGAAAGCAGCAACATTTGTGATTTTTATTGTTCACCACCAAAATCAGCCATTTCTCCAATGGTGGCCCAGAGAAGACACTCTTTAGACCTTCTGCTGTTTGCATTGAAGTCAAAAGGTCAACCGGACCCCTGATAAGTACATAAAACACAGTTTCACTCTCTTACTGAACTCCAAAGTGTAGAAAACAAAAACATTCATGCAACCAGCTAGAGGAACATTGATTTTCCATAAACTACAACAATAAGTGAGTAATCAAACAGGATTATGAAAGGCTAAACGTCTCTAAATGACAACGTTTTTATAGACGTGAGCAGGACGGAAGTTGTTTAACAGATCTATGAAAAAGCAAAAGCAGACGTTTACATTTTAAAGCCACTTTTACAAGCGGACGTTTTGTCCTCTCGGGTTAACGGACACGGGCTTGTGCGGTATATTTGAAATGAAAGAGGCGTTTGTGTGTTTCGCTCAGACACTGCAGATGCATCACACGTACACACTCATCCAGGACCAGAAAACGGACTTGGGCGAGACTCAGCTTCCCGGTGGAGATGAGGTCATCCAGCCTGCCGGGCGTTCCCACCACTATGTCCACCTGGTTGAAGGAAAAACAAAAACAGACCAACAGTTTGTGTTTATTTTAGTGGGTTTTAACTAAACCAGCATTTGAAGGCTTTACATCACTTACCCCCTGTTCCAGCACAGCCAGCTGTTCTTTGGCTGCCACACCACCGATCACCAGAAGCTCCCTGCAGTGACAAAACAACAACCACACTGGCTCCACCTACTGGTCATATATAGGAATTACTGCAGGAATCACACACAGTCCGAGTCTTCGTGTGTTTTTATCTCCAGTCCCACCTTAATTTAGGATTATCCACGTATTTTTTAAACTGCTTGACGTTGTTGAAGGTTTGCTCTGCCAGTTCTTTAGACGGCTCAATGATCAGGGCTTTGGGAGCGTTTGATGACGTTTTCACTTGACTCACTTTGGCACTGCCTGTACATTCCCAGAGCACAGAAAACTAATCAGCAAGTAGTTTTTTATAGAAATATATCAACCTTGTTTAAAAAAGGTGGCTTTAATGGTACCTGTCTGTGAAGATTTGACTGTGTGGCCCTCCGATGCCTGATCCAGAGCCACAAACCCTTCCTTAGGTGGGAATTTAAAATGTTCTCCTCCAAAGTTAAACTTCAGCTCAGCATTCTAACAAAACACATAAGAAGTCATATTAAGATGCTTTCTTCTATTTCACGGTGGGAGTATTTCGTCAGTGGAAACCTTGAGAACGCAGGAGGCGAAGAAAGCCTGATTCCTCAGGTTCTGAGGGATTTCAAATGCCAAACCCAGGTCGTTTCCTTCATGAATAAGAGAGCAAAAGATTAGTTCAAACTTCTTATTTTTTATAACCAAATCATTTAATTATAATCAAACGTTTGACCACTTGCACAGCACCATTTTTAGAGAATGAAATCTGATTCTTGTCTAGATCCAGGTAGCACCCGATCGTGTCATGCATGGTGAACTCCTGCAAAGTGGAAGTGAAAAGATGGCTGAAAGTGTTTCCAGTATCCTCTATGAGTCTTAAGGTAGGTCAGATTTGGTACCTCTCCATAGCTGTCAAACTGCTTGTTGTTGGACTTCTTTCCAGTGCCGCCAAAGCCAAAGCCATACTTATCAGTTCCTAGTTATGTAAAAGAAAAAAAGTTTCTATTTAATGGAGACAGAACAGAAGTGGGTTCTGATGGATTATGACTCTTTAGAGCTCACCCAGATCCAGTGCTGCTTGACTGGTGGACCATCCGATACGGCACAAACCCTGGTCGTGACAGCTCACTTCATAGTAGTACTTTCCTACACAAATAAGAAAAAAGCTGAGTAAATTACACCAATAACGTACCAAAAATTAGTAGATTTATTCAAAAATATCTGTTATTAAAATTCATTTTCAGGTAGTTCTTGGCTTTTCACACCTTTTGTGACGCCTTTAGTGGACCGACAGCCGTGCCACTCTTTAAACTCCCTGCTCTGACAGCACAGGCCATCAGGTCCGATAGCTATGAAGATGCATCAAAAATAAAAACAACAAATACAAGCAAATTAAGCTGAAAAAAGACTGTAATTTTCTAGAAATTCATCTGATTGTCTTCAAGTTGGGTTATCTAATTCAGGCTCACCAAACTGTGTGCTACGATCATATGGGTTCATCTGCCAGGTGTTGAAAACTGGAACAAAACAAAGATTTTCAGCAGTTCTTTCACAAAAGTATTATCTTCCTATCTGTTTTATAGCATAACAGCCACATAATTTTACAGTAAGTGATTATTTTATTTTATGACAATGAAGATCTCACTAGTTCCTCCAGTTTTGACTGGAGCTCTGCCCTTCTTGCCCTCCTGCTGATCCTTTATGGTCTCATACACAATCTGAATCACTGGGATACTGAACGCCTTGTGATAAAAAATAAAAACAGCAAATTGTTTGCATCTGATGCAAAATACATTCTATAAATTGCTATTTTATTGTTATATTTCAGAATAATGCGGCTTAACTTACTCCTGTTTTGCCACTTCCGGTTTCTGCAGCCTTAAAAGGAGAAAGAGGGTGACTCAATTGTCAAAAAAGCAGTTATTTGCATTTGGAAGAAAGAAAATGTGTAAATAATCTCACCATGAGTACATCTCCTCCACCGAGAATCAGGGGAATAGACTCTGCCTGGATGTCCGTGGGTAGTCTGAAATCACAAATGATCAAATAACATATAATTAGTTAAATGTTAAAATAACAACAACAAAAAGAACATGGTTAAGTTCAGCAGTTTCTACATATATATTATATATAGTAACTCACAGCCAGTCCATCTCTTCCACAGCCTGCGCTATTTCAGGCATAACTCCCATTTCTGTCAATAAAAAAGACAAGTTTAATGTTTCCAGATGGGTGGTCTTTAAAAACCGTCAGCTATTAAAAAGTTAAATGAAATTACAGCGAAGAAAAGAAATTAAATGCAAACATTTTACCAGAAAAGGCTGCCATTATTGCTCCGAGTGAAACCCAACCGGATGTGGCGTGTACTAACTACGGTGCAACTCGTTTAATGACCCAGCAAGATTGGTTCCGCATGGTAAACTACTGCGTAACTAATCACATTTAATATAACACTGAGCTGCAGAGTCTTCGCGTGTAAATTAATATTTATATTCAAAATTTATATTTCCAGACGAACTGTGAACCTCACTTTTATCCCGTTGGATAACGGTTTAACGCAGTTTTTATTTATTTTTCCCCTCGCGATTCGCCGTAGTTGCTCTGACAGTTGAGTTATCATGGCTGACAAAAGCTTGATAGAAGACGAAGATGAAAACATTTTGTATGACTTACTGGTTATAAATGAATGGCCACCAGAAACCGACACCCAGGTGAGACATACTAACAGTTGGCATATTTTTATGGTTCGTAAGATACTTGTTTATGACATTATCTGGGGAAAATCGTCAGCGAACAAACCATCATTGGAGGAGGCTAGCGACGCAAAGCCACGTAGCAGAAATATGGAACACGTTTCACCTGGTTTTTGTTTTAACACGAGTTTCACAGTCTTTCATAATAACACAGCAAAGTGTTGAGTATATTTTGACTCTTTATGAACAGTAATCCACTGGGAGAAAAGGTGCATGAACAGAAAAAGGGACAAAATCAAAAAATGCAATGTTTTATTTTACATTGGAGCAATTAAGACAGCAAAATGCAAACAAAGCATGCAGTTTTGTCATTATTTAAAGAGCAAGTCACCCCCAAATAAACTTTTTTTGCTGATAAACTAAATAAACGAGTGTCTAATCGTGCTGCAGACACGTGTCGTCAATAATTTGGCACTTCAGTGCATCTTAGTTAAAATTTAAATATTCTGCCTAAAACTGGCAGTGTTGTGCCGTTGTCAGGTAAAAACTCTGCACTGTATTTTAATTTAAATCTGCCACCGCTATTGGCTAAGAGGTATGCTATGATGTAAACTGGTACATTATGATGTCACAATGCTGCTGTGAGCCTGTGTGTGTATTTGTTAGCAGCACCTCCCTCTCGGTCTGCCAGTCAACAGCATTTGTTGCATTTTTCAAACATGAAGTGGGAGTGGAGTTAGACTGTGGTAGGGGTTGACTTGCTCTTTAATAAAAAGATAGATAATAATCTCTAACTTATTTATTTCAGTTAAGGGGCAACAAGGAGCATAGCACTTCCCTAGTAGCAAAAGCTGTGACAGGTAAGGTCTGTTTATTGTTGAATACGAGTTTTATAAACACCTAATTGGGTCCTTTTTTACATTTACTTGAAATATGTGAAATATTATGTGCATTTGTGTTAGCTTACACTAGTTTACCTTAGATAAGGCAACTGATGCATCATAAAACACAAGTATGTCTATGTGAAAGAGCTCAGAAAGGGCCAAGTGCAAAAATATAACGGAAGTTACGGCGTAACTATGGTTCTGTGAGTTCCTGGATGACTGCCAGTGGCAGTAAACAGAGTGGATGTATCTCCTCGCGCTCTGCGCAGGTCGAGTACTAATGTAAACAAAGTCACGCACATGACACGTAGCGCACCTGGTCGCCTGTTTGGGGCCCTGGGGGGGGGGCGGTCCTGCCCCGAGGATCCCCGGGGCGGTGCCTGACCTGCCCGCGAGCGTCTCCCAAGTCCCTGCCGCGGTCTGCTGGGTGACCTGCAAGGGGGCAGCCGTACGAAACCAGCGCCGAGGGTCTCGTGCCCCTCGTGGCCTGGACTGTGGCACGGGGAGGACCCCTGCCCCGCTACGCCCACTCCAGGCCTCTGCGGACTGTCTAGACTGCCGCCGACGTTCCAACGCCCTCTCAGCCTTGGGCCCGAACAACTGGCCCGGCACCATGGGCAGCCCGCGCAGGTTCTGTCGGCAGTCATCCGACACCGGGGCCTGCCGGCGAGCCACTACCAGTGTGCCCAACAGCCGACCAAGCTCCCTGGAGATCAGCCCAAACGCTTGCATGGCTGCGTCGTTTGTATTGCCCAGTGCCGTCCCCGCTGCGTCCGACTGCAGCATCTGGGACTGGGCTAGCAACAGCACCGGCAGCAAATTGCTGGTGCGCGCCATCCTTTCCCCGATGTCGTTAGCCCGGCACAGTAAGCTGTCGGTCACCCGACACTGGGTGCTCAGACAGCGAACCCTGTCCCTCAATGCCTCATCCGGGGAGAGCACTAAAGAAGCAACACAGTGGTCAAATGGGGGCATGCTTTCCAACCCGTAGGTTCCTGCCTCCCGCATCGATGCCAGGGTCCTGGCATCCCTACCGTGGTGGGAGAGCTGCCTCGGGTCCCCCCAGCACCGCTGCAGCTCCTCCACAAAGGCCAGCGATGGTGGGACCTGACACGGGGGCGCCGCCGGAGCCCGGCGGAAGAAGGGATTCCCTACCGGACGGGCCACAGGCATGTCATCCAGTCCAATCCTGGCCAGTGCCGCTCGCAAAATCGCCCGCAACTGACAGGGTTCCTCCGCGAGCTCCGAGCTTGCTGAGCTATGGAGAGACATCCCTGAGTCCCCGTGACCCCCCACGCCCGGGGGCTTCACTACCAGCCCCTGACTACGACCCAGAGAGGGGCCCTCCTCCCAGAGGGACTGAAACTTGGAATTTGAGGCCCTCATAGAGATCAGGTCGTCCGAGCCCCCCTCGTCCGGGGCTCTGGTCAGCAGCGCTTTGAGCTGTTCCACCTCCGCCCGCAAAGTGTCCACTTACTGGCGAGAGGGGTGCGCCACACGCCGCTTCTTGCGCCTCGGGCTGCCGCTTTCCTCAGCCGATCCATCCCTCCATCTCCCGGAACACGGATGAGGGATACCAGAGGGCGGCAGGTCTGACTCAAACAGGAGGCACTCTACTTGACGTAGCCTGTCCTCCCGCACCGCCAGCGGCAAAATGCTGCAGTTCATGCATGGGTCAGTCAGCGCCTCTCAGAAGTGACCGACGCCCAGACAATTTGGACACATGTCCTAGCCGTCCTCCACCTGGAGGGGAGCCCCGCATGATGTACACGCCAACATCCCTGTGGGAGACGCCAGCGACTACACAGGAACTGAGCGAGGACTTCAATGAAAACTGAAGAACGCGATTCAGTCCTGGAGTTGTTAAACAGCACACACAGTGTGTGTGTCGGCTGGGTAATCTGAGCGTGACACCTCCATGGTCAGAACGTCCAGCCCCACTTACCTGTAGCGTTCGCCGGCCGCACCCCCCTCCCCTTTCACACGGGGGAAAAAAAACGACGGCCAGCGAGCCCTGTCCGAGCCCGCAGCGGCGGTCCGAACGGCGCTGGCCGCACCGCCAGCTCTTGGTAACGATCGACAGATAACCGGGTCAATCCACCGCCCCAGAGGGCTCCTCTGAGCGCTCCAACCAGCCGGTCTTGGGCAGGATGATGCCAAGTAATAAGTGTACTCACCTCTAGACCGACAAGATCCGAATCACGGACTTACGGAGTGATTGACCCGCGAAGCACGTCGCCAGGTCAACAGCGAGAAGATCAAAGAGACGCAAACGTAGCTATCGGCGCGTAATTTATAGACTCGCGACCAGGTGCGCTACGTGTCCCGTGCGTGACTTTGTTTACATTAGTACTCGACCTGCGCAGAGCGCGAGGAGATACATCCACTCTGTTTACTGCCACTGGCAGTCAGGAGGGAACGAAACAGAACTAGATGTTGGGGTCATCTGTTCCCAGGGATGCAGCTATTTTTCTTTAGGAAGTCTATGGAGTTAAAATAAAACTCAGAAATTAGAAAGTATTTAATCACAGCTGTACCAAAAAAAATTCTTGCTGATTTTAGTATATTTCTCACAGGACCATTTCGACTATTCCTTCACTATCTGTGGTACAGGTGAGTTTGTCATTGTTTTGCTAATAACTCAAAATAATGATTGCATGCATTTTGACTCTGCAACCACACTTTTGCTGTTTATATTTTAAAATAGAAAATAATCCCGATTGCATTTTTTAGGATTCATGGTAAATTATGTAACCCTTGCCTAATTTAGAAGATTTACAAACTAATTCAGACTGTTTTTAGTGTTGTTAGAAGGGGAATCCTTTTCAGAAAACTTATTGGGTCAAGTTCAATTTACAATAAAACAGAGATTTTACTTAAGAAATTACGAACTTTGGCTGTGGTGTTTTGTATAAACACATCTACACCAACTTTGTTCATTTTGTTTTGCTCTACATTTATTACATTAGCTAATGAATCAGATAACAGCAGACACGATTTTCCCTTAAAGTGACAGTGTGTATTTTTCCTAGCGATCGGGGGCATTAGACACCTAAATCATTGCAAGTAAACAGTATTTTTGTGTTGGAGTAAGTCCTTACCAACGGATGCCCATTAGGGTCAAATCGCCCTGAGGAGTGCAAACTTCAGCAAAAATAATAAGCACATCAGACTTCCTTTCATCACTGGCAGCAAGAGAAGAGATAAATGTGTAAAACAACAACTTTTAAGAATGGCAAAAGTTTTTTAACCGTTTGTTACAAATCAGTAAATGCATTTTGTCCTCATGGGCTCCCGTAGAAGCAAACATGACATCTAATATGGCGTTGCCCAGAGACTTAGACCCACTTCCATGTATTTTAGACCTAATTTTTATGTTTGTGTGTTACAAAACCGCCAACATTTTTCAAGACTGGGCTTCGTTTAATTCACTTTCAACAACATTTTGATGGATATTTCCAGAAATTAATGGTAAAAATTACACATTGTCTCTTTAATGCAAACTTTGTAGATTTATTAAGTATAGTCTGAAACTTGGGAAGCAAGAAATCTGAAACTAATGGATTTTCTAGGTTTGAAAAGGGAACAAAAAGTGTTCAGTTTTTACAACAAGTGAAAATCAACTTGTTTCATCTAATATC
>SSNQ01034324.1:515336-540665 GCA_006942095.1 Nothobranchius kuhntae | reverse complement strand
TGCGTGTGTGTGTGTGTGTGCGTGCGTGTGAGCGCGTGCGTGTGTGCGTGCGTGTGCGCGCGTGTGTATGTGTGTGTGCGTGCGTGTGAGCGTGTGTGTGTGTGCGTGTGAGCGTGTGTGTGTGTGCGTGCGTGTGTGTGTGTGTGCGTGCGTGTGGGTGCGTGTGTGCGGGTGTGTGTGTGTGTGCGTGTGTGTGTGCGTGTGTGTGCGTGCGTGTGGATGTGTGTGTGCGTGCGTGTGTGTGCGCGCGTGTGTATGTGTGTGTGCGTGCGTGTGAGCGTGTGTGTGTGTGCGTGTGAGCGTGTGTGTGTGTGCGTGTGAGCGTGTGTGTGTGTGTGTGTGTGTGTGCGCGTGTGTGCACGCGTGTGTATGTGTGCGTGTGTGCGTGCGTGCGTGTGCGCGCGTGTGTATGTGTGTGTGCGTGCGTGTGAGCGTGTGTGTGTGCGTGTGAGCGTGTGTGTGTGTGCGTGCGTGTGTGTGTGTGTGTGCGTGCGTGTGTGCGTGTGTGTGCGTGCGTGCGTGTGCGCGCGTGTGTATGTGTGTGTGCGTGCGTGTGAGCGTGTGTGTGTGTGTGTGTGTGTGTGTTCGGTCAGCTCAAGGCCTTATTCTGAGAGTGAATACAACTCACCCTCATTTGTCAGCTTGATCAGCTGAGCCTTGTTAGCAGAGGTGTGAGGATTAGGGTGAGGGTTTAACCCTAACCCTAATCCTAACCCTAAGCCTACTTTATTCCGGGTCACATGGGGTGTGTGTGTATGTATGTTTGTATTCTCCTGAGTAATTTCTCTTCTTTTCTGTATTTGAATGAATTTGTGTCATCCTCAGGTCTGTGAGAGATGACTTTGGCTCAGTCATTGGGAAATGTCAAGGTGAGACTTTTTCCTCTCGTCTGTTATCAGTGAAGTCCTGCACTTCCTGCTTATTACACCCACTGAGCTCAGAAACGCTCTGTTTCGTCATCGTTCTGGTTCATGTTGTGCATGAGTGTGTTGTTTATTTGTTTGCTTTGTGTGTTTTTGTGAGAATAAAAGAGCAGAGAAGAATTTTAAATCAGCAAGCGGGTTCAAGTCCAGGCCGATGGGGAGCGTTTACGGTACTGGCACTCAGTGACCTCATGAGCTCTTGGAAACACGTTACATACATGGCTTCATGGATGCGAGGACAATAGTTTTCCAGGGAATGGGCTGTAGATGAACATGGCATGCTGACAATTTATTCCAACATTAGTAGTTTTAGTTTTGTCCAGACCACCCTGGCTGCTTTATGAAAGGCTGTAATGTTCTTCAGCCACCACAAGGGGGCACTAAAGCATTTATTAAACTCCTATTTCCAAATAGGATTTTTTTCTTTTGAGATAGAAATAAAAATGAGAAGAAAAACAGCTGCTGTGTCCAGATTCCGGGTCAGCATCCTTGTAAGTCCTGGCCTACCAGGTCGACGTAGGCCGGCTGTGCTGTCCACCACGAAGACTGGAAGTTAGTAGCCCTGAAATCGGACAGTCTTCGGCTTTATTCCCGCTCTTACTTTTGTTTATGCACGAGACTTTAATGCACAAATAAAAAAGGTGCCTTTTATTCCTGTTTTAGAGATCCTGACCTCTGTGACCGCCGGTGTGAGCGGAGAACCTCACACCGGCGGCGTTCCGTTGCTGAATACGTGAGTGCGTAACAGGTGGAGGACCCTGGGAAGTGCGGCGGTTGGTCGAGACCGACAACCAGATGGTCCAATAGTTGCTTTTGGTCCGAAACGTGTTATTGGCCGATGTTTTTAGACAAATGTGAGACACCCACTTTATAATTGTTTTCTTTTATGTATTTATAGCTAAGTTAGGACGTCGTTAAGAGGCTCTTGTTTTCCATGTTGGCCATTGTAGCTCCAAACGGCAGCGTTCTGGCCTTCTGCAGCTAAGACGCTGCTGGGAGAGCAACAGAGTAAAGCGTTTGTGGACTTGGCGACACCTCCTCTTCCTCCCTCTGTGACATTCTCTTTTGTCTGGATTTTGTATTTTTCCCTCTCTCATCCCGTCTGCTTGCTGTATTTGTTCTGCTCCAGCTAGCCGTCATTGTGGGCCGCTGTTCTTAATGCTTCACCGTGTGGATAACGGTAGCCCCCAGGCGTGTGCACACTCCAGCCCGCCGCCTCCTACCTCTTTTTCTCCCTCTTTTTCTTTTCCATTTCATTTCTCTTTTTCTCATACTTCATTTCATTTCACGGAGATTTGTCCTAATGGGTTTCGCTGTGATCCCTGCCTTTAATGGCATCTGTCTGTTAATGGATGCTCGTGTGTGGGTGCATGTGTTCTCACGCGTCTTTCATCCACACCTATGTGCATCACTCATTTCCTCCCTGCTCCACCTGCCTGTGTTGCAGTAAAGTCGTCTCAAAGCCCCGTGCATAATTCATAAGTGTTGAGTTCTGATAAATGCATCTGCAAGGCTTTAGATAGAAGACTTCTGTCGGGTCACTGGGTGTAATTCTCCCCAACTTCCGCCTCTCGCTTGAAGGAGAGGAGGAAGGGAAAAAAGATGGTAGCATCTAATTTTCTAGCTCCCCCCAAAAGCCACATCTATGTGGAAATGGAGCCCTCTGAGCAGCGAGACAACTTAATGGCAGACGAGAAGGGAAGTCAGGCTGTGAAGTGAAACAATAATAAAAACGGGTTTAAACAGCAGATGCTGCATTCCCACGGCTCTCAGAGACTCTGAGACTTTTCTAACCAGTTGCCCACCTGAAGGACTTCGCCTTGAGGAACCACTACTTTATTTCTTCTCGTTTCCGGTGGGATTCGTTGTCTCGTCCCTCATCTTTGTGTCTTCATCTGCCTCGCGTCCCACTTCTTCCCTTTGTTCTTCATTTAAAACTCAAGTCATACAATGTCCCGACGCCTCCGTTCGTTAGCCAGATTGCCCACCAGGGGTTGCGGCAACGTTACGCAGCCAAGAAGATCCAGCACAGCGAATGCCAACGGCGCTGTAACGGGACGACAACCAGAACAACAACCCCATAACTTCCTGTTTCTGTTATTTCCTTAATAACTCCTCGGCTTGGGCCGGTGCCGTCAGACGCCTCACGCTGTCCTCCAACAACAGCAACGGACTGGAGCCTGTGGGAAATCCCGACTCTGGTTTAAATGCTTAAGGGTGATTAAATATTCAGCTCAGCATGTGCAAAGTCTTGTACATGCACCCCTCTCCCCACTTATGCTGTTGAATTTATTTGAGGATAATTAGGGATTGAACGCGGGCTCGGTATCAGAGGCCTGCCAGCCTGCCCCAGCTCCTCCGTCAGGGGGAAGGATGACGGCGGACGCTTGAGCTAATGCCAGCAGGCGCGGGTGTGCTTTATCATAGCGATACGGTTACCCGCCAAGCGCCGCTGAGCCAGCAGATTCCTAAAACAGAAGCCCACACGTCAATAAAAGCTCAATTTACGATCTCTGTTCTCCTCCCTCGGTTCTCTCTCCCTCTCTTTTGCCCCTCTTTCCTCTCGCCGTGAGCTTTGTGTGTGAAAGTGCCGCGTCTCTGAGAGGCAATTATTGAGACGGCATTCGAGCTATGGCTCACAGATGCTTTGGATAAACCTTAGACACGTTGTGTTAATGTGTTGCCTTAGCTTTATCTCTCCTCTCCCCTCAACTTGTATTCGTCATCGGCACATCACATTACACCAAGGATTATTCCTAGAGGGTTCTCATCTTCCTTAATTTGCAAGCTTTCATTTCTAGACTATCGTGTCATTCTAGATGTTTTTCCCCTCTTGCAGTGCCGAAGGACCCAAACCCACAGTGGAGAAGAGTGGCTTGGAGCTATGACTGCACTTTGCTGGCCTACGCCGACAGCACAGGCACCGTCCGGCTTTTTGACCTCATAGGCAGCGAGCTCTTTGTCATCCCGCCGGTAACTATGACGACACATGCTTTTTAGCCTTTTTTTCCTTCTTAAAAACAAACTCTGACTGGTTCAAAACAAAAACAAATGACTCACTAACCTCATAAAATACTAAAAATTAGTGATGCACCGATATGAAATGTTTGGGCCAATATCAGTGTAACTGTCATGGCCGATAACCGATTCCGATGAACTGACATTAACTTCTAAAATCAGCAGATTTTGTATAGAATGAACATTATTAAAGCTGGAGTGACGTTATGTACGCACACCGCACACATTTACAGTTCTGAGATGATTACAATCACTGTCACATGACTAAACAAATACCCCCCCCCCAAAAAAAAACGATAAATAAACAGAAACAAGATGGAAAAATAATCTGCTGTTAATATCGGCCCAGTTTTATTTATCAGACCGATACAGACTAACATCTGCCGATACCAATATTGGTGCCGATATCTTGTACATCCCTGCTAAAAATAATGATTTTTTTAGTAAACCTTCTAAAAGCAGGCGACGCAGCACACTTTCATGCTTAGTAGTCCTTGAACGTAACAACTGGGTGATCTTGTTAAATGCATAATTCTTTATTAAAATGTATGTTTTGAAAGTGTGGAACCCTGAAAAACCGTTTTCAGTGATTGTTTCTGAGTTTTTCATGCAGGCTGAACATGAAACTAGTCTCCTAGACCTATCTCCTGTGTTAGCTTCTGATGAAAAATAGACGGCGAAACTCTTAAGATGATAACATCCTGACAGATGGACGTCACACAGTCACTTAGCATTTGTGAACTCCCATCTTGACTCACGACGTGGAAGGCTCTTGTTCTTTCATTGTCTGGGACTCACCAGTCAACATCTTGGCTAGTTTAAGCTAACCATTAGCATGAGCAACTTCACCACACTGCAGGAACTCCTCCAAACGTGTGTTATTTGTGGAGATAAAACATCAAGGTTGTGAGTCAGCGGTAGAGTCGCGCTGCTGTTGTCCATTCTGTGACGATGTGTCCAAATATCAGGAAGTACAACTCCAAAACCGGTCGCCTGAAGCTCAGCTGTGATGTGGGCATCTTTTAGTTCCTAGAAATGATGCGTCGGTATATTTTATTCCCTCAAGAAACGACTTACAAGGCATTATTTTCTACTAGCGATCACTGCACATCTTTAAAGTTTAAACCTAGTAAAAGTTTAGTTCATGTCTTAAGATAATAAAAAATCATAAATGTCTTTTTCACGTATTTTTTCGATAAATCGGTTGTGAAATCTAGGATAAATGAATGCCTTGTGAGTCGTTTTCTGTGGGGAAATAAAGCTCTGGTGCTTCTGTTTCACGGGATAGAAGTTTGTCGGGGAAGTGGGGAAAGAAAACGGTAGGCTTACGAGTCTCATCTCTGATTGGCTAACTGCATCACAACTCTTCCCCGCCGTCATTCGCTTTTCTTCCTTGTGTAAAAAATGCTACGTTCATGTTTTTTCTCCAGAAATAACAAGTTCAAACGTGTTCCGCCATGTTGTGGACTGCTATTGGTTAGCTTCTACTAACCGAACTAACTCTCTGTTGGCCACAAACTCGTCTTCCGTGGTCCCTAGCCAAGGTGGGCGGGGCTACAGACACTAATATTTTCCTGTGGCGTAGAAGGAACTGTCTTCTTCGGGACCAATCATTTTCCCGTCTCTTTCCTATTTTCAGCTGATGCAGGTGATGGGGTCGTGGACCGTTTGAACGTATTGGGCCCATAGTGGCGGGTCATATGAGATTACGTATTATACGGTTTTTCACTGAACGAGACCTTTTAATAACAAAAACGTGAAGTTCTGTTCGTTTATGTATGAATGTTAAAAGTGGGATACCACAGGGTTGGTTGTAACGTGTTTGGCCGTCTCTGATCTCTATAGTGTGTTTTTAAATTTTGTGTAGAAATTTTAGTCTGAGCTAATATTACATGACATTTGACCTTTTCATTAACGTAGAGCCTTGCAGCTGGAGGAGAATCAGCTGTTTACCCGTTAGACCTACTGGTCACTAACGGCCTGTTTCTACTACTCAGCACAGCGTGGCTCGGCTCGGCTCGACTCGACTCGGGCTTTAGTGGGCGGGCTCGTCATAGCTGGGCAGACCTGAGGTCTAGATGTAGCATGAGGTGAAGATAGAAGCAGCGTTTTGCTCCTGTTCAGTGTTCTACTAACTCCCTGAAGAAAAGAGCTGGAAAAGGCTGCGGGCAGCTAGGCAGAACTCTCTGGACCACCCGGTGACTCCGCCCCCTAGATAGTCAGTTACTGGCGTATTCTGACTTCGTGTTTTTGCTTCGTTTGGAACCACGATGAGGCAGGAACCGTTAAAGGAGTAGCAACCAAGTCGCGCTGCGTCCAGTAGTGGAAAAGGTCCCGTAGGACACCAGAGTTTAGTATCTTATGGAAACACACACTAAGTTATTGTTACGGTACCACATGTGTGTGTGTGTGTGTGAATGGGTGAATGACCGGTTGTGTTGTAAAGCGCCTTGAGGGGTTCCAGGACTCTAGAAGGCGCTATATCAAATACATCTGTGCGTCACAAAGTCAGACCAATTAAAAGGTCACTAGGAGAGCACGCAGACTGCGCCCAGCTGGGAATCAAACCCGGCACCTTCCTGCTCCAAGGAGCTAAATAATGAATGAAGATCCAGCTGTTTACCCGAGTGAGTTACAGTGGATGTAATCCCAACCCTCTCCTCCTGAGATGAGTCAGGCGAAGGTCCTCCACTTTCACTGAGCACTTTCAGCAGCCGTCACATCGAGGAGGAAACGTCTAACCCTCCTGGTCAGGAACACTCTACTCTTAGACACGGGGCTTTTTTCAGTTCTAAATTCATCATCTGTTACTTCCTCCTCTCCATTCTGATCTCCGTGTCCTCTTTAGCCCGTCTTCATCACCTTCCATCTTTAATGTTTCACATCTGTGCTGCTCTTACATCCCTCTCATCCTCGCTCGTCTCCCTTTTCTCCCATCAAATCCATTCCTGCCCCCATTTCACCCCCCGTCCGATTATGCTTCCATCATTATTCCCACATTTCTGCCCGTCATTCCTCCGTTTCTTTATTTGCTCTGTCAGACAGCGCGAGCAGACGCTCGTCCATCTCCCCGGCCACATTACCCTCTGAAAGTCTGCTCCTTCGGCTCCCCTCAGCGCCGCTGCACTCCTCCTGTTGTCGCCGTTAAGTGCACTGGCTTGCTGCTATTTCTGGAGGAGATGATAAAAAAGTCAAACTGACAGAAAGTGTGAAGAGAATTCAGATTTGCTCGTCTCGTCTCTTTAACTTTGTCTCTTATGGTTTGTTTCCTGACTGCCTGTCTCCTCTCTTCATCTTTTTTCTTATTTATGTTCATTTCTTGTTGCGTCTTTGCTGTTTACCCTTTTAAAATCCTGTTGAAAGCACAAAATATGTTGTTTTTTCCCACACTTCCTTGTCTCCCTCTGTCCTGATCCAGGTGGGGAGTTTTCCTGGAGATTTCAGTTGTGCTGTCGCAGGCCTCATCTTCTTGGAGTACACGGCGAGTGCTCAGTGGTCAGCTGAGCTTCTTGTGATCACATACGGTGGTGGACTCAAGAGCTATCTAGTAAGGTGAGAGACGCGAGGAGCTGCTTTTCTCCCTGGAGATAACAAGGTCCAGGTAGACCTGTCATGTCATTGTTGTTTGTGGAGTTTTGGGGATCTTTTGCTTGTTGGAAAACTCGGTTGCTATGAAGTTTCATTTGGTGCTTTCTATGTTTACTTAACTACTTTAAAATCAAGTCTTGTTCATTAAGATTTGCTTAATCTACACGTCGTCTGGCTCCTGATAACGGTAACACCATCTCCTTGATGTAATACTTGGTAGTTTTTGAGATTGGAGCCTTTACCAACACGAAAATAGCTCACAGTCACGATCATCCATACTGATGTATAAACTATATTAACCAGGGCCGCTGTCCTACATGCTTTAGTTGTTTATCGGCTCTAACACACCTGATTAGAGTCAATTGGGATTCTAGAGAAGCTGGAGATGAAGAAGTTGAGCAATAACCTCGGAAATGTTCTGCGTGCACCCCACCCCCTCTCTCACGGACAAATCACGTTTGATATGGCAGTTTGATGTCATGTGATGTTGTTTCCCTCCACTGCCAGGATGAAAGCCATGAAACACACTGTTGCACTTTCCAAACGATGCTGGGCGTAAACAAACGGATGCTTTGGCGTCATCTACATAGATGACATCGCGTTGCTACGATAGTCTTTCTGAGGTTTTACGTCCAAAAGGGTTCAAATGAAGGCGACTGGACTTTGGGTTTCGCTTCTCACCCGAGGAGCTTTGCCAATTCTGACTGGAATACGGGAGGGTCAAGCTTACAAGCTGTAGCTGTCTATTGTTGCTTAATGAGCAGAAACTCACTCTGAAGGCCCTCCTCCCTACCCCTGATTAGCACGCGACTAAACCGTCCTGCTGTGGGACTACACTCAGCTGAAAATCCAGTTCACCTTCTTGTAGCTGGACTGTTCAAGTCCTTCTATAACTTCCAGACCAACTCCGTTGACTCCTCTGCTTCTGCTCATTAGATCACAACCCTGCCACTTTGCACATCACCCTCTTTTACTCATTGACATTTTCAACACATTAAATGACATTTAATTTCTTCCTCTTCAAAGGAGCTTCCCTGCTTTCGGCTCTTGCATGTCTTAACATTTCATCTTGGCTAATTTCTTTCCGAGGGAAAAGATGCTGATGGTTCAACTCCCCTCAGACACACTCATGCTTTCTGCCTATGTGTATGTCAACTGGCATTTTGATTGGCCTAAAAATACCTTTTTTTTACAGTTAAATCCAACAAGCACATTTTTCTTTGTAGCACATTGAGTACAGCTGATACAACACAGACAGGTCAAGTACACACTCGAGTCAACGGACTCCTTTATTTAAATAGTTTATGTTACTCTGAACTCGACCGCATACAGGTGCTAGTCATAAATTAGAACATCATGACAAAAGTATTTATTTCAGTAATTCCATTCAAAAAGTAAAATTTGTGTATTAGATTCATTCATTACACACAGACTGAGATATTTCAAATGTTTATTTCTTTTAACGGTGATGATTATACCTGACAACTAATGAAAACCACATATTCGGTCGCTCAGGAAATGAACATCAGTTAAGACCAATGCAAAATAAGACCTTTTAGAAATGTAAAAGTATGAGCATGTACAGCAGTCAATGTTAGGCTGGGGCTCCTTTGGTCTGGATTTCTGCAGTGATGCGGTGAGGCATGGAGTCCATCAGTATGTGACACTGCTTGGGTGTTAGGAGAGCCCATGGTGCTCTGATAGTGGTCTTCAGCTCTTCTGTATTGTTGGGTCTGGCTTATTTAATCTTCCTCTTCACAATAACCCATAGATTTTCTATGGGGTTAAGGTCAGGAGAGTTTGCTGGCCAATCAAGAACAGGGACACCATGGTCCTTAAACCAGGTACTGGTAGCTTTGGCACGGCGTGCAGGTGTCAAGTCCTGTTGGAAAAGGAAGTCTGCATCTCCATAAAGTTGGTCAGCAGCAGGAAGCAGGAAGTGATCTAAAACATCCTGGTAGATGGCAGCATTGACCTTGGACCTCAAAAAACACAATGGACCAACACCAGCAGATGTCATGAGACCCCAAACCATCACTGACGGTGGAAACCTTTCACTGGACCTCAGTCATTGTGGATTCTGTGCCTCTTCTCTCTTCCTCCAGACTCTGGGACCTTGATTTCCAAAGGAAATGAAACATTTACTTTCATCAGAGAAGAAAACTTTGAACCACTCGGCAGTCCAGTCCTGTTTGTCTTTAGCCCAGGGGAGACTCTAGTTCGAAAGTGGCTTGACACAAGGAATGTGATGGCTGAGACCATGTCTGTGTCTGGTGGTTCTTGAAGCACTGACTCCAGCTGCAGTCCACTTTTAGTGGATCTCCCCCACATTTTTCAATGGTTTTTGTTTCCCAATCCTCTCCAGAGTGTGGTTATTCCTTTTGCTTGTACACATATTTTCTACCACGTCTTGTCCTTCTCTTCACCTCTATTAATGTGCTTGGATGCAGAGCTCTGCATAGCCAGCCTCTCTAGCAATGACCTTTTGTGTCTTGCCCTGCTTGTGCAAGGTGTTAATGGGTGTCTTTCGGACAACTGTCTGGTCAGTGGTCTTCCCCATGATTGTGTAGCCTACAGGATTAGACTGAGAGACCATTTAAAGGCTTTTGCAGGTGTTTTGAGTTAAGACGCTGATTAGAGTGTAGCACTGGGAGTCTTCAATATTGAACATTTTCACAATATTCTAATATTCTGAGATACTACATTTGGGATTTTCATTAGTTGTCAGTTATAATCATCAAAATGAAAGAAATAAACTTTTGAAATGCAAGTTTCACTTTTTGAATAGAATTACTGAAAAAAATCAAGTTTGTCATGATGTTCTAATTTTATGTCCAGCACCTGTACAGGATAACTAACCTGAGAAACCCAATTTGTTGAATCCAAATCAAACCAAAGCGCCCTCTAGTGTCTGGCTGCAGTATGAGTTTTAAGTCTCACCCTCTCCAAGTAACCAAACGAGACTATTCCTAGATAATCTTTCCCGTTTGTTCGATTTCACTTCAGTTCATGTCGATAGCACCAAATCACAACAAGAGTCATTTTGAGGAACTTTACAAAATAAACATTTAGACTGAGCTTACTAATCAGTGCATGAAGTTCAGTTCATTTTTTCATGAAGTTTTCTGTCAAAGGAAAGCCAGCAGATTGCATCGAGTCACTGACTTGTTATTAACTTTAGTTGATTCCCATAGGTTCTCAACAAGAGAAGAAAGTGGCGGTTGCTTTATTTCATCTTTATGTTGTTGAGGACAATGATGATTCAGTGTTATCCCAACAGGAAATTAGCATGTTTTATGCATCTCTAGGCGCCAGCAGTGTCAGCCCAGTCGTAGATGGGCTTAACCCTATCCTGGACCATTGAAATCCCACCCCAGCGTTCGTAATTAATTATGTACCAAAGCTGTTTTCCTTTTCAGTTACCAGTAGCCAAAAATCCGACCTCATAACACACCTAAACGGTGATTTCATGATCCGTCTTTTCCATTCAGCCTTTAGTAAGCACTTGCTTGCTCAAACTAGGCGGTTGACTTTAATGTGTTTATTAATCTGAAAATCTGTTAGTCAGTGCGACTGAATTGGACCCTTTTCCACCCACAACCCTCGCATGTCTCACCTTAAAAAAGCTACAGAATTCGCTAATTGTTGTCAACCAGCGTAAATAAAGTCAGGTGCAGCAAACATTTAATCAGGAGTTTCAGTTGGCACTAAATTATACTGCTGCAGGATTATTTCTTGGCCAAAATCAGAATTTTAGCTGCATTTTCTGTATAATGTTGTTTGTGAGGCGAGTCGATGCAGCACACTAGTATTTTTATTTTTTTTTACCTAAATGTCGAAGGCAGGGATGGCTCTCTTTGAATACCAATTCCAGTGCCTGAATCTCCTTCCTCAGACATACATGCTAAATATTTTATCACATCTGATTTATGTATGCTCTCTCCTCGTGGCTCCTATCATCATCACATTTAAATGTAGCTTTAGCTCTTTGTTTTTTTCTCCCCCTCTCAGAGATTTCTCATTTGTTTCATTGCAGTTGTCACACCAGGCCATGGTGCAGTGACGATCCCAATGCACAGGATGAAATTTAGCAAGTGTGTGTGTTGAATCTTAATTAGATGATGTCCTGCACTCCTCCTTCAGTTTGGGACCAGTACTGATGTTTGCAGAAAATGGAGGAAAATGCTGATTTATTCTCATATTGCAGGCGGAGAGATTGTGTTAGCTGCCTTTGAGGTATAAGCGTGTGTGTGTGCGTGTGTGTAATTAAGATGTGGAAGAGCAGATTTCCTCAGGAAGTGTGTTTTTGAAGGTTTAGCACGCAGCTCGTGTTCCCTTTTCCTTTTTAGCGTGATGCATTCTAATAATGTTGCTAAACACTTGAAATTAGAGTCTCATATCTACAGCTGAGGTGGTTTTCTCTCCCGGGGACTTTGGTGCACGTTTTAGCATGTGCACATGCACACACACTCTTGCTGGCAATGTCAAAAACAACCAAATGTTTGGACGGATCTAACCTGTCAAAATTCCTTAAATCCCCCGCTTATTTCCATTCCCTCCTTATCACCTCCTCTCCATACATTTCCACAGATTTCCCCTGTGAGATGTCCCAACACAGTTACACAACACGTACCAATCTAGTTTAAATCACTCCCCCAGCCCTTAATTATATTATATATTTTGCCATGTCTCATTTTAATTGCAGCTGGGAGAGAAATAGCTCTGTCATCTTCCTGAAAACCTCTTTGCTGCACCGGTAACGGTTTTCATACGAGTGTTTGTGATTCCATTGTTTACGTGCCAGAGGTTAATTAGATTTGATTGTCTTTCCTGCTGTTTTTCAGCGTGGGAACCAATCAGACCTTTCAGGAGAACCACACCTTCAGCTTCTCCACCCACCAGTCCCACGGCATCACCTCCGCCGCCTACCTCCCCTCTCACCGGTACGTTTGCAGCATTTAGCCTGGAATGCTTGTCGAATGTTACTTAATATGATGATTTATTTTCTTCTTTTTGCTACTATTACGCTTTTAATCCATCAGTGGCAGCCTAATTAATATCTGTAGCCTTCACTTGACTCCCTGGAGAATTTATTTTCTCTTGAGTACTGTACAGTCCAAGACTGCTTCCATTACTGCAGCGTTTGATCACAAGTGTTTTTCTTACATTTATATTCAGGCGTCTGCAGGCGTCCTTACAGATCCTTAGGATCAGTTTTCATCCTGAAACCTGTTGCCAATGAAGCCATGCCATATAGCGCTTTAAATATGTGGAGCTGAAAGTTGTTGAGGTTTCCAACTCTTTCATCATTTCTTATCTCCTCATCCCAAATTATTTTTGTTTTGATACATGTGTGTGAACTAGATTAGTTATTCCAGTTCGATGTGTGTGAACTAGATTAGTTATTCCAGTTCGATGTGTGTGAACTAGATTAGTTATTCCAGTTCGATGTGTGTGAAATAAATTAGTCATTCCAGTTCGATGTGTGTGAACTAGATTAGTTATTCCAGTTCGATGTGTGTGAAATAAATTAGTCATTCCAGTTCGATGTGTGTGAAATAAATTAGTCATTCCAGTTCGATGTGTGTGAACTAGATTAGAGTTATTCCAGTTCGATGTTTGTGAACTAGATTAGAGTTATTCCAGTTCAATGTGTGTGAACTAGATTAGTTATCCCAGTTCGATGTGTGTGAACTAGATTAGTTATCCCAGTTCGATGTGTGTGAACTAGATTAGTTATCTCAGTTCGATGTGTGTGAACTAGATTAGAGTTATTCCAGTTCGATGTGTGTGAACTAGATTAGTTATCCCAGTTCGATGTGTGTGAACTAGATTAGTTATCTCAGTTCGATGTGTGTGAACTAGATTAGAGTTATTCCAGTTCGATGTGTGTGAACTAGATTAGTTATCCCAGTTCGATGTGTGTGAACTAGATTAGTTATCCCAGTTCGATGTGTGTGAACTAGATTAGAGTTATTCCAGTTCAATGTGTGTGAACTAGATTAGAGTTATTCCAGTTCGATGTGTGTGAACTAGATTAGAGTTATTCCAGTTCGATATGTGTGAACTAGATTACCTATCCCAGTTCGATGTGTGTGAACTAGATTAGCTGTCCCAGTTCGATGTGTGTGAACTAGATTAGTTATCCCAGTTCGATGTGTGTGAACTGGATTAGTTATCCTAGTTCGATGTGTGTGAACTAGATTAGCTATCCCAGTTCGATGTGTGTGAACTAGATTAGTTTTTCCAGTTCGATGTGTGTGAACTAGATTAGCTATCCCAGTTCGATGTGTGTGAACTAGATTAGTTATTCCAGTTCGATGTGTGTGAACTAGATTAGTTTTTCCAGTTCAGTGTGTGTGAACTAGATTAGTTTTTCCCGTTCGATGTGTGTGTGAACTAGATTAGTTTTTCCCGTTCGATGTGTGTGACTCTTTTTATTTTTGAGGAAAGAAAACAGGTTTTTTGCAGGTGATTTTTCACCAGCTTGTAGAAAGTGAAGACATTTCTAAAAAAAGTGACCATTTGTCAAAAAAATGTCTGCTGCACAGTGGCGATACTAGAAAGTTTTCAAAGGGGGCCAGTGAAAATTTTGGGGTGGCACACCAAATTGGTAACTGCTCTTTCATCGTTTTTCATTAAAATAGCATCTTTACCTCAGCACAAAGTTTTCAGAAAAAAGACAAAATTTCAAACATTTACTTGAGTTGTTGTTTCAAGTTTTATGGTTTTAGATTTTTAAAACGGTTTAATTTCCCCCTTGCTGTTGTTGTGAATATTGGGCAAACGAATAATTTGTAAGCTTTTACTTACTTTTTGGATTCTTCAGTAAAATTCGTAAATATGGAGATATTTATTGATTTTATTATGTAATTAGGATATCCGCAGATATGCCTCGGGGCACCACCCTATATAACAAGGGAAAATGAATCCACACCTCTTATCAGTCTGTCTTAAAGTTAGTAAAATTCGTTTACGAGCAGCAGTTATAAATTCATATCACACAAACAAACTCACCTGAGACAAAAATCTTAATTGGCAATACATTTATTAACTAATATAATTGCTTCAGCTCCTTCTGAAGCATTTAACCAATCAATATTAACCAACTGATTTTATCAAATGAATCACAAACAATGAAACAATGAAATGATACTGTAAAACAATCTGACCCAATGGATGTGTGTTTTAGTCTTGTCCCCTACCAACACTAAAAACAAGTATGTGTGTGTGTGTGTGTGTCCCCAAACAGGGAAAACCAGAATGTGTGTGTGTGTGTGTGTGTGTGTGTGTGTGTGTGTGTGTGTGTGTGTGTGTGTGTGTGTGTGTGTGGGTAGGCAACTTGCACTTTAAACTTCCGAAGCACGTTCAATCACAGTAGAACTTAACAGACTTCAAAACCGCTTCACAAAGATCAATAACCAACACAAAAGATCAATCATAAATGAAATATCTAATAGTTTGTCAGCCTGGCCACAGCATAAAAACTACTTAAGATATTAAACAATGGCAAAAACACAACGGCTTACTCTTAAAATGATCCGATGGCGTTTTTGGTACGGAGAAGGAAAGCCGTCTGTTAATTTGAAGCAATTGCGCGATTTGATTGCTTACTCGGAACTTATTAGAGAGAAACGGAAGGAAGAGAAAGAGGAGAGAAAAACTCTTGTTTATCGAACCCGAAGCGTCCCCCGGTGTTCAAACGAACCAGATGGCGGTTCCGTTGCTTTTCAGCGGCTCGGTGTTCGATCCACTTCAGCAGCCAGGCCTCCCGCGTGCTGTCCGGAGCCGTAGCAAACGAGTGCGTCTTTCAACGCCAGTTGAACTGAACAAGATGGATAAGTTTCGTTTTTCGCTGGGATTTATAGCTTTTCAGCGGTCTGGCGGCTGGACTCTGTGTGGGTCAGCACATGCGCGGAACTTGCTTTGGTGACGTCATCACATTGCTTCCGGGTGCAAAGAATCCTGGGAAATGAAGTTGTTGCTGGCGCAGATTTTTAATCTGCTTTTTCAGAGTGCAGTATTTTGGAGAAATTACTGCATAGTAATTTTCTCATGAGGGCAGACTCTCAACACTGTTTCAATGAAAACATCCACAAAGTACTTTTGGGATTTCTACTTGAATTTGAAAAATGGTTAGCCTTAGCAACATACATGTGTGTTTAAATTATGATTTATCAAAATAAAATAAAATAATTTATTGCTTTAACATTTATGTTGTGATTAAAGAATATGAATGTGTGGTTTGTGCGAACATGAATGTGATCCAGGGGGGTGGGGGATGATTTTCCCTGAGGGGGCAACAATTTTCTAGCCATATCCCCCCCGGCTGTCCCTTGGGAGCACCACTGCTGCTACAGTGCAGAATTTTGTTCCCTTGTCTAAAAACACAGTTTTCTACTTGAAAATGGTCACAGTCTTGGAGAAATAGCCAGTCTACGGTGAAGGACACATTTTTTTGGGAACTTTTATTTGAGGCTGTTAAAGCAATCAGCCGAACCCAGTCTCACATAGGCTGGTGGGGCTTTCTGTACCTGAAAGCATGGTTGAGTGAAAGTAGTACAGTTTGGAAAAAAGAGGAAATGGAAGAATGCCAAAGCGAGTCTGTGGAAGCGGCAAGCGCCTTATCTCTTATAGATACATCCTGCACAAGCACGAGATGTTCCAGAGTCAAACGAGGCCGGGGGGGCCTCACTTTGGAATAAGTAACACATCTCTGTAATACCTGCAGGAAATCACTGCAGCGGTGCAGAATGTCCTTCCTGCTGCCTGCCATTCAGAGGCTTCTGATTGATTATTTGGGGCTTATTTTGTGTGTCCCCCAGAGCTTTCGCCAGGGTCTGCATAAACCAGAGCTCACTTTGGCTCGGGAGAATTCTGACGTGGAAGCATAATGGATTTTGGCAGCTATCGTCAAATGTTGGCCAGCTGATAGATGAGATGAAACTTTAATGATCCCCGTGTGAAAACTGGGTCGGCATCGGAGAGGATAGGAGAGAGAAGAGGGGAAAGGTTGAGAAATCAGTTTAAACAACAACGGATCTTGATAATGAAGATAATTGAGTGTGTGAGAATGTGTGCACTCATGCAAAGGTGCATCAGAAAAATTCAAATGAATGAGTGAGTCTGATTCATGAAGCCATGCGACTGCACAATGTTAGGCATGATTAACTGTATTATCACTCCTATTAGCTCCTCATCATTTGCAAAATAACCCTTAGAGTAACTTTCCTTTTTCACACACCAGGGGTCAGTGTTGAGCTGGAGAGCCTGTTTGTTTACACCTTAAAGACAGAACCACTGACCCATGTGCTTTGTTTAACCGCCACTCTAACCAGATCTTTCTCCCTGATAAGCAGCCTTTAGTTCTTTCTCAGTAGCAGCTTGAGTCAGGGTTAAAGGTGCAGTCAAGATGGTGTGTGTGTGTTTGTGTGTGTGTTTGTAGATTGCTGCTGATAGGTGGCTGTGAGTCGGGAGACGATGGTGCGTCCAAGGCCTCGCGCAGCGGCATCACGGCCTGGAGGGCGCTCTCTAGCTCGCCACACTACAAGCAGGTCACCAGCTATGAGGACGACGTCAGTCCGGTGAGGAGGATGCTCACCTGTGCACCTTTTCATGCAACAAATCAGTATTTCAACAAACATGTTCTGTTCTTTCGTCTAGAAACAGAAGAGGGGCTTTCTCAAGATCCCCAGCTTTGGATTGTTTTCAAGAAGAGGAGACGAAAAGGTAGAAGAAAATGAAAGCTTGATGCTTTTTGCTTTTGATTCTATTTAATGAAAACACCTGTGCACCTTTGTGTTGTCCAGGACGGCGTGTTTCGCATGAGTCTGAGTCCAGGTGGGAGGCTTCTGGCTGTGATCCACTTCTCCGGTCGTTTGTCTCTTTGGGACGTCCCGTCCCTCAAGCAGAGGGTCACGTGGAGCCAGGAAGAGCAGGTACAGGTCCTGTTGCAGCCGTGACTTTACACACTGCAGCGGTGTGTGTCAGTAATATTCTGCACGTTAGATGCTTGACTGACTGTATTAATGTAAGCTCTTCGTGCCCTGTTCGTGCGCGCGCGCGTGTGTGTGTGTGTGTGTGTGAGAGAGAGAGAGAGAGAAGTGGCTTATGGAGAACCCACCTTGGCAGAATGTTTTGCAGATGAATGCGGCGTATGTTCTGCTCTGCCGCCGGTGGAGCCGCTGCAAGTGTAAACAGGGTTATAACAGATTAATTTCTCCCCCCCCCCCCCCCCCCNNNNGTCACTATGGCTGCCTCCATCCTTCCATCACTCCCTGCAGCCTGGATTTGAGGAGATCAACCCAGAGTGGAGGACATCACTGGAGAGAAGGAAGAAAATAAAAGGTATTTGGGCCTGAAGGGTTAGAAAGAGAGTGCACTTTGGGTAGTGGTGTGATGTTTGAAAAGGCTGATTCATTGATTCACACGGTTATTTAGACATTTAAAGCTTATAGAGTATGGCCAGGCTAGTAAACATGTTTAGTAGAAATGCTTTAGGATGTTGACTATAATCTTATTTTGACAGTTTCAGGCCAGTAGTGGTGACGGCTATGACGCCGTGTGTGAGCAGTAATCCATGCATAAGTGATGGCTCATGTCTCCACCCATAACTGTGTCTCAGCGGGCAGCAGTTTACCAAAGAATGCACCTTTTTCTGGGTACGGGGAGGAAATGCCACAAGGCTACACAATGCTTATATTTATTTATCCCAGATAAGGAGCAGTATTATCCACTGGTGGACGTGAGCTGGTGGAGTGACAACGCACTGATTCTGGCTCGCTGCTCCGGGTCGGTCACGGTCTCATCTGTGAGAACGTTGCGCAACCTTCTGGGGAAGTCTTGCGAGTGGTTTGAGCCGTCACCGAGAGTCACCGTCGCACACGATGGGGGCTTTCTCAGCCTGGAGGTAAATGTTACACCATCTTCAATGATATTTATGAGACAAAGCTTCTTAAATCCTGAAAATATATGAATGAGTGAATGAGTTCATGAATGGCGCTGCTTTAGAGCAGCTTGATTATGTGAAAAAATGTTAAATACGTTTTCTAATCCTGTTTGTTGTGTGTCATGGATTTCACACCTGATGTCTGTGAATTTCAGTAGCGCATTTAGCCAAGAATGCACTTAATTTTGAACGGGGGAGTTATTTTAGGTTTTGTGTGAAAACATATCTAGGTCTACAAATGCGCATCACCACGTCATTAAACCAGACATGGAGAAAAGCAGAGGTAAAGTGGCTGCGAGCTCAGCGAACTTCAAATATTTCTTTCAGGAGGAAAGAACCACCATAAATCACGCAATATCGGTTAAGAAGCAGCTACTCTAGGAGAGCGGAGATTCTGTGATGTCATATATGCGACGTGCCGACGTCTGATTTGTAGTCATGCTAATTCCAAACAAGCTGTAAAGGTACGTGACTGGCGTGGTCGAAACACACAAGTGCGATTCAGGGTGTAAGGCAAAGCGAATTAGAAAATAGCTCTTTTAGCCCAACTGGCTTGCATTCATGTTTTTGTTCTTCTGGGAACCCGTGAGTCGACTGGAAAGGGAGGAGACTTAGGCTCCATGGAAAAATATTATTGTATGTCATTGATGAGTCGTGTTGCCAGTGTGTTTTGCCCTCGATTTGCCATCTTGATGGTTATTTACAAGCAAAAACATCACCAGCAGCAGCAAAGTGTAGCACATTCTGGCCACCCAGGGGTCGGACAGTAGTTCTCTCAACTGAAATGATGTGATGCAAAACCTGTTGTGGTGTAAGTGCTCATAAAGTAAAAGCACTTTAGTATCTCTTTAAGGGCGACGCAGGCATGCAACGTGTCCAGAACACCCCGTTGGATAGGAAAAGGCAACACGGCTGTTGTGTTATTAACACTATTAGAAGAGAAAATTGCTCTAAAGTGAAAATTTTCATATGATGCAAACAATAAATTAGATTTATTCTTCATTTTTGTGGTTTGTTAGATGTTTTGTTTTCTGTTTTATTCTGGAAACTCTTAGGGAGTGTTTCACCAGCCAGTCCAAACATTGTGGAGAGCGTGTGTGTGTGTGTGTGTGTGTGTGTGTGTTAGGCGTTAGTATTCTGTTGTTTCTCCCTCAGGAGTGTCTGAGTCGTTTGTGCCATAAACACAAACTTTCCTGTGAAGGTGAATTTAGACTTTAGTTTGACCCCATGATGGAAAGTTCTTGCAGAAGAAGGTAAAAGTACAGGTTGTATTCTAAGTGTGCAGATGTGGAACCCTGTCTGAGATGATCACCAAAGACTAGAATAAACAAGTGTTGAAGTACGAGGACGGCTCGGATTTAGAGCAGCGTGACCTTGCTGCCGGTCCGCGGTCTTCCAGCCTGCTGAGTGGGTGTCAGAGGGTTAAATTCAGTGTTTTCCAGCTTGATCACAATTGGATTTAAAAGGGTTACAATGCTCATTTATTCATTTGCCATCTACTGTTTAATGCTGTTGTATGATTTGTCCGATGGAAGGGAATGAGTGGGAATCCTCTAGCGTGTTAGTTGATGTTTAAGGACCACTTTTAAGGGAAATCTCCTAATCGTTCCTCTAAAAGGTATCCTGTGGTTTATGAAGCAAATAAACAAGATTCCCAATAGAAAAGTCTGCATTAAGCAGCATTATCAGCACCTTTCCTTCTTCTGATGGTTCATAAAGATCATCAGTTTAATAATATGGTTAAAGAAAAAAGCCTTCCTCATCCACACTTGGTGGTGATAAAAGATGCAAATTTGGTTTTATTTCATTATAAAAGGAGTTTTATTGTGAAAGTGTTCAGTTTTTCTCTTTGTGGACCATGTTTAGTTCCTCTCCTTCCATCCCCTCATATTGTGATTTGTTCACTTCCTGTTTATCAGTGTGAGGTGAAGCTCGCCCACAAGCGTGCCCGCTGGCTCAGTGACGGAGCCAGTGAGGATGAGGAGGGGGACGATGGCGACTCGGATTCGGATGAGGAGTCGTCAGCGAAGGCCCGATACTTCGGCTACATCAAACAGGGTCTATATTATGCCACAGAAATGGAACGCTTTGCTCCTCCTCGCAAGCACCCCCGCACCGTCACCACGAACCACCGCCTGGTCAGTCTGAGGTCCACCACACCAGAGGAGCTGTATCAGCGGAAGGTAGGAGGAGTTCAGTGCCTTCTCATCATTTCTGCAGGAAATTAGAAATTTATTCTGGAAACATAATAAAAGCAAATGTATCGACGTCGGGATGCTGCAGATGTGTTGGTAAAGGTAACCTA
This sequence comes from Nothobranchius kuhntae, assembly GCA_006942095.1. Lineage (NCBI taxonomy): Eukaryota > Metazoa > Chordata > Actinopteri > Cyprinodontiformes > Nothobranchiidae > Nothobranchius > Nothobranchius kuhntae. The sequence continues at coordinate 519,883 of SSNQ01034324.1, read as the reverse complement.
TGTGGTGGTCTGAGGTGAACTGACGAGGGCCTTTCTTCTGCCAATGCTAATATGTACTACTGATTTTCATGACCGATATCTAGATGCTTTCTAGATGTTTCCTGCAGTGGATGCATAGCCTTTCTGACCCTGAGTCAGTTTTCAAACACAGAGTTAACCAACTCTTGAATCTTAATGTTGTCCACTGCATCGTATTAAGATCGAAGATCTAACCAAAGTTCATCAAACAGCTCAGTAACCTGACCAAGTGTTAAAGCAACACTAGAGTTTAACACTTTATTGCTTTCAAACCGGTTTCAGTGGTTTCTTAACCAGAAACTTGAGCAACCTCACGTTGGGCAGCAGTTAAACAAGTGAACCACACCTTTAAATGAACAAACAGGTAAATAAAAATAAGTCGACTATAATGTTCTAGCAGAGGTTTTTCAGGAACACAAATTTACATTTAAATAAATAAAACGTTTCACAAACATATTTAATAGGGATGTAAGGAAATGTTGCTAGGGCAATATATCGTGCTATTTTTCCTGCAATATTACATTTATATTCAAAGGGCATGTATGCAATTTTTGGAAGAATTTACATGCAAACGTGTATTTTCGTTTCTTTTGGTGCAATTCTAACACCGACCTCTAGTTGGCAGCAGTGTGCAATGGGCTTTGTTTCCACCATTGAAATGTAAATCCTCTGTTATGGTTCAGGTCCCTCATGTTAAACGTGTTACGTATCAGTTTGGACTGTTTATTGAATTTTCCTACAAAAAATTCAGTCAAAAATCCGCTAATATCGTCCGACTGAATGTGTCCTAACATGTTGTGATACTTTGCGTCGTCTCCCCGTATCGTATCGCCAGAATTTCACCAACACACATCCCTAATATTTAGTATATCTCCCAGTGCTTTGCAGAGCCTCAAACTGTTTTAAACGTGGCTGGTCTGACATTTTTGTGTGAACGTTTGACATTTTTGACGCCGCTGTGGTATTTTACTAGTGGCAGCAGTTTAGTTTAAGCTCTGAGCGAGGTAGCAGAATGGTGGTGTTCCTGTTCCTGTTTACTTATTCATAACACCTCACAACAACAATAACATGCTCAGGTGGAAAGCTGCCATCGGTGTTCACGCTGGAATGCTTTCATGTTTGGGTTTGAATGTTCGTTTAGCTCAGCGATCCAAACAACAGTTCCTTTCGGCTCGCACGGTGTTACAAATGAACTTTGGCAACGACCTGAATATAGCTTTTGAAATATTTTACAGAAGCGTTATTTATAGTTGCACAAGATCTTTATTGTAAGTCCTTTTTAAAGGGGTGGTTCACTGAGAAACTGTGATTGGTTCTTTTTGAGATAAAATCACTTGCAGGTTGAAGGTGAAAATAGTCTTCTACTCCCATCCCCTGCATTAGCTGCAGAAAGGAAATAAACGGGAAATCGATCGGCTCCGACAAAACTTTCGCTTCTACGTCACGGAAAATTAGCGACTTGAATTGCGACTGCAGAAGGCTGTGCTGATTTAACTACCCGTTAGCATTAGCGACTCCACAGAATGGCAGAAATCCACCCGGCTTGAGTTATTTGTGGTAGAGCCCTGCACGGGCCTAACATCTGAGCTTGTGTCCGGCCCGGCCCGAGGGGGTGGAGCCCCGGCCCGACCCGGTCTGAAAAGGTTTTCAGGATTCTCTGGCCCGACCCGAGCCCGACTTTTTTTAACCTTTCTTAATGTTTTAGCGTGATAGAATGCTCCGCGTTCTGGTTATCTGCGAGAAGCGTTCTGCAGTAAAAAAAAAAAAAGAAAAGAAAGAATAACGGCATCGATGCAGCTGTTTTTTTCTAACAGAGCGTATTTTTCCAAGTGGTGCTCGCTGCAGAACCACAAAGACGGAGCTGCACCAGAAGGTGGAGCTGCACCAGAGTCAGCCCCGCCCATTCCATCAGAGTCAGTCCAGTTCCTTCCAGTTGTCAGACTTGACAGCATTCAGGAACCAAAGAGGGTGTTATAGCTAGTATCATCTAAAATGCAAGATTCAGGACGGAGTTGAGAGGTTAACTGAACCGTTTTTGTAAAGGTTCCATATAATTAAAAATCTAACTTTTAGAACTTTTTACCATGTTATATTGTCATTTCCTCATAAGAAACACGCCAAAGCCATTCTTGGCCTCATTCATGCATTTTCCTCCCATCTCAGCTTCTATTTGGTCCTCTCCTCCGAAGCGGGTCTGGTCTTGGTTCTCAAATCTGGATATTCTGTGAATTTTCTGACAAATTATTTCTGAAATGACTTCTACTGAGACACCGCTAGAAAAACCATGCATCCCATCTGCAAAGACACACTGGATGGCACAATAACATGTGGCGCGACTAGCTTGTTATCAGATGTAGTGGTGAAGTGGTTATGGAGTCAGGTTGGCATGTAGTTTTGCGCAGGTTCGCCTCCCAGTAGCGCAAACTTTTTCTTCTTTTCTAGCTACACTTGCCAGTACTATGTTTTTAACCATTTATTGGTATAACGTTTAAAATATAATGACTAATGTGTTTGTTTTTCTATTTATTTGTTTATTTAGCCAGTGTGAGTCCATTTGTGAGCAGAGTTTCAACTAAAATGCTGTTTAGGAACGACCAAATTCAAAGAACTTTTAAAGGCATAAATATTTTGCAGAAAATAAACATTACAACTAAAATATAAACAAATTAAATGTTTCAGCTGGCTAAATAGATGGCTGCCGACCCCACCGAGAGTCGAACCAACATCAGCTGAGGGGAAATCAAAACTTAAAACTAACGATCTTGCCACTGGACTACCAGAACACACTAAAAAATCGTCCTTAAATGCTGTTTTAGGCCGGTTCTGTTGGAGCGGCTATGGGCAGATATTCGCTAACAGAAACCTTTTCATTTTCGGGATATATTCATCATATTTATCTTGTTTAGTTGGAGCATAGAACATAGCATTAACAGTTGTAAACTAGTAACAGCCGTAATTCATGTGGGTCAGGTTAGTTTGCGCTAAAATAGAAAAAAAACCCCAAAAAAAACAGAAGAAGTCAGTGGGCTAGGCTGTCTGCGTGAATGGGCGGGGCTGACTCTGGTGCAGCTCCGCCTTTGTGGTTCTGCAGCGAGCACCCTCTATTTTTCAAGCGGCAGATGAAATTTACGAACGCTATATTAATTGGATGCGTTTGTAAATTTAATCTGCTCTGAAAATGCGCTCTTGTGCAATTAGAAAAAAAAGCAGCGTTCTAAGTTTCTAACCGGAGAGCGCATTATCAGAGCGGCACATTAAATAAACGCCCCCATTATAGCGTTTGTAAATTTAATCTGCCGCTCTGATAATGCGCTCTTCGGTTAGAAAAAACAGCAATGAATGCTGTATTTAACTGCAGAGCGAATTTATTCACAGAAAAACAGAACGCTGCCGTTTTCATGAGAATAAACGAATGTTTCTGACATCAAAGTGGACATAAAACGGCGTATTAGAACAGGGGCACATGTTTCAGTCAGCAGTTTGAGAATTCTTTCATACAGGTGCATTTATAAACCACACACACCTTAACTGAGTTAACGGTGCCGGTGCGTGAGAAGCAGGCAGGTGCTGCTGCGTTCAAGTGTTTCATTTTTTATTTTTATTTTTTTTTATGAATTCGATTAAGAATAAAGGCGCCCGGCCTGGCCCGTGTCCGAGGTGATTACACAGTCGTTGGCCCTGAAGCCCGACCCTCGGGCCGTTGGGCCGGGCCGACCCGAGGGCCGGGCTTCAGGGCAGGGCTCTAATTTGTGGAGGTAAAACGTCAAGAATCCTTTATTTACTCAAAAGGGAAGAAGGCAGCGGAGTCCCCTTCTTTCCACTGCATGTGAAAGTGCCGCGAAGCCGCCGTTCTAGTGGATGAGTTTCTTTCCGCTGACAGGGAAGTGTAACGGCTTAAGCGAGAGCTGGACTCAGCCCGAGCATCTTGAGCCAACACCGGCCCACCAACTATTGAAGTAAAAACAATGATGCCTAATTTTTTACACTAGCTCTATAATGTTGGTCCTCAATATTACTTGTCCATCATGTTTTAGTTGTTTCCCTGTTCCAGCACAAAAACTGGGCTTAACGCAACAACACAACGCAAAACAACATCAACAGACCAAGAAAAACCACAGAAAAACAGCTGCTTATTCTGGAGAAAGGAAAATATAAAATTTATCAGAAAACTAAGTTGCCTTGCACCCTGAAGCTCATTTTTGCACACACACACACACACACACACACGCACGCACGCACGCACGCACGCACGCACGCACACACACACACACACACGCACGCACGCACGCACACACACACACACACACACACACACACACACGCACGCATGCACGCACGCACGCGCACACACGCACACGCACACACACGCACGCACGCACGCACGCACGCACGCACACACACACACACACACGCACGCACGCACGCTGCACGCATGCACACACGCACACACACACACACACACACACGCACGCACGCACGCTGCACGCACACACACACACACACACACACACACACACACACACACACAC
>SSNQ01034324.1:490669-492991 GCA_006942095.1 Nothobranchius kuhntae | reverse complement strand
CCCTGTGTAAGGATCCACTGTCTCAGTGTCTTTTCCCTGGATGTTCACCATAAAGTTTACCACCATCTCCTTTATCTTGCTGGCATTCATCTGAAGAGCGTTGGTCTCACACAGTCACTCATATCCCCACGTATTCCTGATCGTTCCCATCTGACATGAATCCCATGATGGCCATATCATCCGAGAACCTTTGTAGGTGGCACCGGTCTGAATTATAACGAAAGTCAGAAGTGTACAGAACTGTGCCCTGAGGTGCCCCCATATTACATATGTTGGGGTTATTAGGTGAACGAATAATTTGTAAGCTTTCCTTACTTTTTGGATTCTTCAATAAATTTGTAAATATGGAAATATTTATCGATTTATTAATTAATTTGGATATCAGAGTTATCTACGGGGCACCATCCCCTTTTTAACCGGGGAAAAATTGAATCCAAAAATCTTATCAATCTGTCTGAAGTTCGTAACATCCGTTTAGGAGCAGAGATTTTCAGCCAACACACAAAATCACCTTAGACCAAACTGAATTTAATAACATTTATTAACCAACTTATTTTATCAAACAATGAAACAATGAGAAATATTATATATGTGAAATAATTGAGTGGATAATCAAAATGGAAAAGGATCTGAAAAGCCCAGGACGGCTGGTCCTTTGGCTGAAAGAATCAAACCGTGTGTCTGTGTGTGTGTGTGTGTGTGTGTGTGTGTGTGTGTGTGTGTGTGTGTGTGTGTGTGTGTGTATGCAGTAGTGATGTAATACTGAAGGTATGTGTGGGGAGCTGTTTTTTCAGCTCTCCTACAGACAAAGAAAAAGTTTTAGCTTCTAACTTTAAACTCGCTTCACAGGTTAACAAACAACAAAGATCACTCCCAGGCAATATCTCGTGATCTGTGTTATGCCGTGGCCACAGCTTAGAACATAGATATTAATAAAAGAAACGACCTTACTTCACGGTAATCCGGGTGACGTTTTTGGTCCGGAGATAGAGAAAAAGCCGTTGGTATTTTGAAACGGTCACGCGCTACGACCGCTTATTTTGGTCTAGAAGAGACGGAAAGAAGAAGAGAAAAATAAAAACTTGCAGGAGCAAAACAGCTGTTCCGAAGCAAAGGCGTCCCCTTGTCATCCGCGCTGATTTGATGGCGTTTCCGCTGCTTTCCAGCCAGGCCTCGTGACTGGGTCCCGAGCCGTCGCATCGAGCGTGTCCTTCTCCGCCAGTTAACTGAACAAAAGAACGAGATGAGTTTCGTTTCGCTATCATTTATAGACTTAGCGGCTGGCGGGGAAACCGTCCGTGAGGCTCCCGCACATGCGCAGAACTTGTTTTTCCGGTATTCGGCGGTGACGTCATCACATTGCTTCCGGTAGCAGGGAATCATGGGAAATGGAGTCTGCGGGCGCTGATTTTTATATATGCCTTATTTGTACGCTTCAGGGCGTTTCCTTTGGCACAGTCTTTTCCTCATGAGGGCAGACCCTCAACACATATTACTGCCTGAAACCCACTGTCATGGAGTCTCACATGTGGTCTTTAGGTTAGATCAGTGGTTCCCAAACTTATTTAGCCGCGCACCCCCTTCTATGTCCCGACCATGTCGACGCACCCCCCCCCNGCTCTCTCTCTCTCTCTCTCTCTCTATATATATATATATATATATATATATATATATATATATATATATATCAGATGTCAAGCTAAGCAGACAGGGTTAAAAAAATTCCCCATCACTTTCATTTTTTAAATAGTAATTAATAAACATTCGATACCATTACAATTTCCTTTGATTTAATTTTAAATAAATATTTAGAGTGCCCAGGTAGCACATCAACAATGCAATTTAACGGTTTTCTTAAAGTAGGAACGTTTAACCTGTGGGCCAGAGCATTCTCCTTCCTTCTGCTCTGCGTAAACCTGAGCTGATCACCTACTTGTGCGTAATCAAATGTCTATAGGGGACAAGATATAGCCATGATGTTCACTTTTACCTCAGACCGACTTATTGCTGTTTTATGGTGTGGCTGAATCTGCGATCCGCTGCCACGCTGACTGGAATAACACATGCTGCATAACATGACTTGTGGTCAGGTTCATGAGGAGCCGCTGGCTGGAGCGGACCCGACTCATCCCAGAAGCTAATATCTTAATTTGACCTTGAATGAAAAATGACCTCTTAAAAGTTTTTATCACGGAGGAGGCAGCGTTCATTTCTGCCTTCAGTCTGACGGCACGCCGGAGTTAAAGCAGCATGCGCGCTTATTGAATCTGTGTGTGTGTGTGTGTGTGTGTGTGTGCGCGCGCGCGGCGCAGCCTCTCAAGT
>SSNQ01034324.1:475669-480669 GCA_006942095.1 Nothobranchius kuhntae | reverse complement strand
GGACTCAATGATGGCCGTGTAAAACGGCACCATCATCTGGGCCGGCAGCTTGGCTTTTTTCAAATGCTGCAGAAAGTACATCCTCTGCTGGGCCTTTTTGATCAGGGAGCTGATGGATGGCTCCCACCTAAGGTCATGTGTGATGGTGGTTCCGAGGAAGCAGAAGGAGTCCACAGTGGTGACGGGGGTGTCCGACAGGACGAGGGGGAGAGATGGGGCTGTGACTTTCCTGAAGTCCACAATCATCTCCACTGTCTTCTGAGCATTGAGCTCCAGGTTGTTGCTGCTGCACCAGTACACCAGCCGTTCCACCTCCCTCCTGTAGGCGGACTCATCACCGTCAGAGATGAGCCCGATGAGGGTGGTGTCGTCCGCAAACTTGATCAGTTTAACGGAGTCATGGCTCGAGGTGCAGCAGTTTGTGTACAGGGAGAAGAGCAGAGGAGAAAGTACACAGCCCTGTGGAGATCCTGTGCTAATTGTCTGAATGGTGGAAACATTCTTCCCCAGCCGCACGCACTGCCTTCGGTCCGTCAGGAAGTCAGTGATCCACCTGCAGGTGGAACTGGGTGCGTTGAGCATGGAGAGCTTGTCCTGGAGCAGAGCAGGGAGGATGGTGTTGAACGCAGAGCTGAAGTCCACAAACAGGATCCTAGCGTAGGTGCTCAGGGAGTCCAGGTGCTGCAGGATGAAGTGGAGGGCCAGGTTGATGGCGTCGTCTACAGACCTGTTGGCTCTGTATGCGAACTGCAGAGGGTCCAGGAGGGGGGAGGTGAAGGACTTGAGATGGGGGAGGACCAGGCGCTCAAAAGACTTCATGACTACAGACGTCAGCGCCACAGGGTCATATGGTAGTAGCTGTCTGGGACTCGTCGTGCACAGACACACACGTTTATTTTACTCCCAAATGCAAAAATAACAACAAACTGTACAGAAAGTAAACAAGGAGAACGTTCTGACTTGTTTATTGCTGTAATTTTTACTTCCTTGTTTCTTTTTTTACACTCAGCTGCTTCAATTTCCAATATGCTACTAGCTTGATGTTTCCCTCTGTGGTCACATGTAGTTCACACAGTGAATGCCTTCCTGATTTATTGGTTCCCGTTGTGCATTATGTGGGCAGGTATTGGCTTTATTTATCTCTTTTTAATCGTAGTAAGTCATTAGTTAGCTCATTAGTGTAAAATTAGCATTATTCCATGCATTTCCTCCTTGTTCTCTTTTGTTTTGCAGCCTGGACGAGCGAGGGGAGCTGGCGTTGATCCCGTGGGTCGAGCAGAGACACAGAGAGATGGACTGGTGTGAGTCAGAGGAGTGCAGGTAAATGGTTCACATTAACCTTGGCTGACTTTTCAACGCTGCACATAAAACATTAATAAGCCCGTCATAAAATCTCTCCACTCCAAACGAGGAACACGCTGCAGAACAGGTGCAAACGGACCAGGTGCTTTAGGTCGTCATGTGAAAGAAAACATCAGGTCCTGTTATCCAGATGTTGAGCAGAATCACAACAAAGTGCAGTTTGTGTCCTGCTGCCGGCTTACATCGTCCTCCTGCTGCTGCGGAGAGCCCGGCTTCGTTTACAGCTCTATCTAGCGGGCCTTTCTGTGATTGGCTGTGGAGGGATTATAGCATCCATGTTTAACTGTTTGTGAGCTCCACCTTTCTCTTCCCTTCATTCCACATTAGCATCTGCTTTATATTTAAGCCCATTCTGCATATTTTTGCTTTCCTTAACCAAAGAAACATAAATCCAGCAATCTGTTAGACCGCCTCCAAGTACCGATGTTTGACATCTGTACCGCTCGAGACCGCCCACGCCACATGTGAGCCTTTAGCAGGAGTCCATAAATCTGCTACTTTCATTTTAAACAGGAAACATGTGTTTGGACAGGTTTGTGTTGGTGTGCTGCTACATTTCTGGTGGACTGATTCAGTTTGAACTGTTTGTGTTCTGGTTGGCCAGAGCAGTGTTACTCTACCACAGCAAAGTGGGAGGGGCTTCTGTGGTTGTGTAGTGGATTTTATTTTTTGGGACGCGAGAGACCACGCCCACAAAGTCACACAGTGTCCGCCCGGCTTAGGGAACGTAGTTAGCAGGCTGAGGAAGACATAAATAAACTGGAGAGAACTTGGGAGAGTGTGAGAGGGAGGGAGGGAGGGAGGGGGNGCTGGTGTCTCAGAGCTCTCTTGTGGTCCTTTACTGTTAAGTTAGTACTTCCCCACCATGAAACTGTTTGTTTTGCTTTTTCTTTTGTGCACATTCGGCAACTTTTACAAAACATGGCAGCATTTTCATTGTCAAACACAAGGCAATCACGGTCTGTCTGCCATTTAACATTAAACTTTCTTCTCTTCCTTTTGCATGCTCTATCAACATCCTCATCTTCTGCTTCCTCCCTCTTCTCACCTCCTTCAGATGTCTGTCCCACCCACCACAGCATTTTATGTCACTGTGCTGTACAGCTCTGATCTCTTTGCCGTTGCTCTTCATCCGGTACTTCTTGCTTGTGTTTTCTGGTGTTTCTGGTGGAGCGCTCTTGTTGTTGATTGGACCTGATAGCACCTGCGCGCTGCAGCCACTAGGCATCTAAAACGTCACCCGGATTACGGTAGAGTAGTGTTCATGGGAAATGTAGAACTAACGACCCAGAGCGTTTGTGACATGAATTGCATGCTGACCTCATGCATCACCGGCCAAACTGGCTGGTCATTTATCAGTACCCGCTAAACAGATTTTTTTTACCTGCATTTGGCGGATTGGCGGGTGTTCGTTTCGATCCCTGGTGAGGAGATGCACTTTTGTCAGAACCTCATCAGGCTCAACCTGCAACAACCAAGAGAGTTAGCTCCCTCGCCCGCTGCTGGGGTCCACCTCCCAACAATTCAAAAGACTGACTCACCTGCCACTCATCAGTCATCATGTGATCTTCATGCATGAGCTCCTGATCCATGTTTCATGATCATTTCCCGATCAGTCCCGACACAAGGACCTACAGAACTAACCCCAAAGCCACTCTACTCAACTCCTCTCTCCCGCATCATAAATGACTTCATGGACCCACCAGTTCCCCTGACACTGCCTTCCTCCAGCCTCCAGCCAGTCCTCCTCCCTGTGAGGAACGCCACCAACTGGATCTAACACACCAGATTAATCAGATGGACATCTCCCTGCTGGAACCACCCACCTCAGGTCTTTTTCCCTCGTGTCAAACCCTGTTGCTGTTTGTTCAGATATTCAAGCGTCTGCCTTGTGCAGCTGGAAAACAGCTAATTGATGCAGGTGGAGGTATTTTCAGACCCACAGTAGGCTGGGAGGTGTTACACCAACAGAAGGAGTCAAATGTATTAATCATTAATTTGTTTATTATGTATTAGAATTGTCCACAAAGTGGGACACCTTGCACCAACCAACAATTTATTTCTGCAAATGAAAACTTTAAAATTAAATATTGTAAAAGTCAAAATGTTAGAGAATCTCCATCGAGTAACCAGAACTACAACCCAAACTGTGCAGAAGACTTTTTCACGCTAATAGAAGATTTTTATTGTTGAACGTGCTAAAGCAGGAACTAACACGGAACCAGGATGTTTCTGTTCTGGAATGAATTAAATGATGATCTGGAGATATGTACTTCTTTACCAAATTTAAAACGTATCTTAGGCATTAAATGCTTAATGAATATGAAAAATGTGTGGTGTGTGTGTGTGTGTGTGTGTGTGTGTGTGTGTGTGTGTGTGTGTGTGTACTTGTTTTCATGACATCTGAGGACAATTTTATGATAACACACTCACAAAATGAGGACGCTCGGAAAAATGAGGACATTTTTGAGGTCCTCATTTTTCTGAGCCTTCTAAAGTGTTCTAGAGGCCCCCAACATGCTCCCAAACCAAAAATCTCGAATGTCCTGAAATATCACAATTTTTTGAAAAAGTGTGTTTAAGTGTGTTTAGCGTTTTTGCTCACTTTCAGTTTCGCCGCCTACTGGCCAGTTTTGGAACAAAACACACTTTAAACACACTTTCAGTGACGTCACTCTGCGAGTCCTCATTTTGTAGGTGTGTCAGACACAATAACACATTTGACCCAGGTTATACCCTTCTTGGGGCTTAAGCAAGGGTAACAACAATTAAATCAAGCAAATCTTGACAAAAATGAAGATTCAGTTTAGATTCACTTTAGATTCAGTTATCAGTGCCTGCACATCTTGGGGTTTTTTGTTGTTGTTGACAAAATGTCTCAAAATATAAAGTTTCAACATTTGTCTAATTATAATACTATTATTTAATGAGTCTTACTTCTCAAGATCAATGCACAAATTGTCTGATCTTCACTATGCAGAATGATGTGTGTGCAGATTTTGACCCTTGAAGAGTTTATATTCATCTGCATTAAAATAATTGCATCTGCAATCTACAGTTGAACTTAGAGATTCCTGCCGCTGTCATGTGATTCAGTATGATCATCAAGCTCAGTCTCGACTCTGTGAATTCCTAGAGAGTATTCTAAAGTATTCTGTAAATTCATTGGGAAATGGTTTTTTGGGGACCTCTGCTACTACCAGAAGTTGTCTGCACCAGACCAGGGCCTGTGCTGCTAGCATAAACCAACTGAGCCTCACCAGGGCCTGCACTGCTGGCTGGACCCATAGGCATCACATAAGGGCCTGTACTGCCGGCTGGACCCATAGGCACCACACCAGGGCCTGTGCTGCTGGCTGGACCCATAGGCATCACATCAGGGCCTGTACTGCTGGCTGGATCCATAGGCACCACACCAGGGCCTGTGTTGCTGGCTGGGGCAGTCTGCATCACACCAGGGCCTTTGCTGCCGGCTAAACCAACTGCATCTGTGTTGCTAGTGGAAGACATCAGCACCACACCAAGGCCTGTGTTTCTAGAAAAGCTCATCTGCAATACATCGGGTACTGTGCTGTTGATTGAAGCCGTCTACACCACATTGGTAAATGTGCTAGCAGAAGCCCACTGCTAGCAAGCCT
>SSNQ01034324.1:455870-474330 GCA_006942095.1 Nothobranchius kuhntae | reverse complement strand
GTGTGTGTGTGTGTGTGTGTGTGTGTAATGTCTGTGGGTGTGTGTAACATATGTGTGTGTGAGTGTAATGTATGTGTGTGTGTTGGTGTGTGTGTGAGTGTAATGTATGTGTGTGTGTTGGTGTGTGTGTGAGTGTAATGTATGTGTGTGTGTTGGTGTGTGTGTGTGTAATGTCTGTGTGTGTGTGTGTGTGTGTGTGTGTGTGTGTGTGTGTGTGTGTGTGTGTGTGTGTGTGTGTAATGTGTGTGTGTGTGTGTGTGTGTGTGTAATGTATGTGGGCGTGTGTAACATATGTGTGTGTGTGTAATGTGTGTGGGTGTGTGTAACATATGTGTGTGTGTGTGTAATGTATGTGTGTGTGTGTGTGTGTGTGTGTGTGTGTAATGTCTGTGGGTGTGTGTAACATATGTGTGTGTGTGTGTAATGTGTGTGTGTTTGTTGAGTTTAGAATGCACTGTGAAGTGAACGAGAGGCAAAGCTACAAGGAGATGAGCTCAAACAAAAGCATCTACACACACACACACACACACACACACACACACACACACACACACACACACACACCACTTTGTTTATTAGTCTGTAACATGTCAGCTGGTTCAGAAACAGCCATTTAGGCTCCTCCTACTCTAATTCACCGTTATATCAGTTTAAAAGCTTTTTGATTTTCAGCCGTTTTCCCAAATATTCAACATGTGCAGACGCCTCCAAATGACCTTTGACTTGACATGAACCCGTGACCTTTCTAGGGCAGTACTGGAGCAGAACGTACTCGACGATGATGGCTTCTTGTACGAGGAGACTCCAGAGCGGCTGAGGTTCTGTACTTCCACGCCCTCCATTGACCTTCTCACGGACTGGTACCAGAGCCGAGCCCAGGACATCGACTCCTGCTCCAGACAGGTGCGGACCTATGCAGGGTCTCCTAAACCCACGCTAGGAACATGTGATGGTCATGTTCAGTGTTTAGTCTCATTGAATTAAAACGTGATTTTCTTCCTGTTGGTTGGGATTTTGTACCTGAACCACCTGAAGGAGGTGTTAGCTCCTGCTACAGCAGACATGCCACACCCACAGACGGGTGTGGCAGTTTCCTGTTGTTGCACACATCCTCTGTTCCTCCATTAGGATCAAACATCACGACCCTGTCTAGGTCCAGGTCCTCTCCCAGGTCTTCTCTGCGTTGTTGTGACTTGCAGCTGGCAGCAACAGGAAGCCATTATTACAAGTCTGACTTTGGTGAGATAATTGCTGCCGCACTCTGCTTTTAGATAATTGAGGGCAGCAAAGTATGATGAGCTCAGAATGCCGAGGAGATGCTGCCAGCCTCCATCAGTCAAGGTCACTGTGATGCTATTATCGTGTTGGCCATATGGACTTCTAATGAAGACAAACCAGAGCTTCTGTGTTCTGATGCAGTAGCACTTGTTTAGTGGAGTAATGGGATATAAACCCTGACTTTTTATTTTTTACCCCCATCCTAGTGATGGATCAAGCTTGTCGCGGTGGCCTCTTTGTCTTTGTGAAAGGTGTAACTAGGGTGCAGTCACACCGCTCCCCTTCATTTCTCCATTTCATCCCGTTGGCTTGGAACAAACAGGATGGAGAAATGGGGATTTTGGGGGTCCATTGCTCATTTTTTGACGAGAACTGGGGAATTGCTGCTTTCATCTTCCACTCAAGAGCAGGAAGAGAGCATGAGAGTGTTTGGAGGAAGAAAAAAATCTCTGTTAATCTGAAGGAATCACACGCTCTCCCTTTCATTCTCCCCCTCGCTCCTTCTTTAATTAGACCTCATCTCCTTTCTTTTCTTTTTTCCGCTAACACGTTACTCTGGGAGTCTCTCGAGACTGTCCTTAACCCTCCTGTCTTGTGCTTTTTCACACATTTTCCTCCTCACACTTGGTGAGACGAGGAAAGAAAAGCAACAGCAGCCTTGGAAAAGCGCTCCTGCTATTTTGGGTTTTTCTTGTAAAATTCCAACCCTAACCGCTAGCTCCTGTTCATGCTTGTGAGAGGAATGTGGTGTGGGTGAAAAGAGGCTTGATTAAAAGGTGATGAAGTGCTCTAAATCAGTCTCAGAGCGACTGACTACAGAAATGGCAACATGAAGAACTTCAGAAGGCTCAACATGGACGTACAACCTGTAGAAGGAAATGAGACAATAGAGTTAAAGCAATACCTGTTAAATGTGTGGCGACATGAATGTGTGACCCAAAGGTCACACTTCCCCAGCTAGGTGGAGCTGGGTCAAGCTGTCCACAGATTATCCATCACAGGAGACAAAGTCTGCTGTAAACCATCTTTTATCTGTCTGCTGTTCCATCCCAAGATGAAGGACGCTTCAAGATTTAAAATAATCATTTTTAATAAACTCTTTTCACTGTTTATTACAAGGTTCATAAATAACCATCATGGTTCAGTATAAATGTATTTAATTACTGAAATGACTTATTATTCTTTGGTTAATAATAATGATTATTTATGACAATCAGTAATGTTTGATCAGTAACCAGAAGGTCATGTGCACTTATACACACCATGCAGGACTGAATCAGGTTAAAGGTGACCACCTCACACGTCTTTGCTCCATAACCAAAGCTTGCTATCTCTGAGAGGGTGTGTCCTGAGGTGTTGTTAAAACCAAACTCCTCAGTTCAGGCTGACGGTTCTGAGCTCACCAAAAGCTCTCCGTGGCACGAGAGTCCCGGAGGATAAGGGTCGGCCGCCCGAAGCCTCACTGAGCTGTTCTGTCACGCCGATAGAATCGCTCCGAATGAACACCACCTGCTACCAGCTGACACAAAACTCCTTCAGAGTTATTGATTTTTTTTGAGACGCAACCAGTTCCATCAGTCGTTGTGACCCGGAGACATCTCAGGACCGATTTGGTCGCACCAAGGTTCCTCTACCCACCTCGTGCTTGGAGGTCGTCATCTCCACCTGACATCTCGGATCCAACCGGGGGTCTCCTGACTGGGTGAGGTAGACGATTCCGACAGATTGCGTCCGTATGCTGTTATGTCTAAGAAACAACTCAGCTGCAAAACAACTATTTCACCCAGAACGCGTTTCCTCTCTGATAGGAACCGCCTGAGATTCCCTCCACGCATCCAAACCCTCGCATCTCAATTTAGTTTCCATCCAGACACAGGTTGCTTTAAAACCAAGTTTTAATATCAAAGCTGTTATAAACTGTCATCTTTAAATTGTTAGTAATACATTCTTAACTGTTTAAACCTGACTCTTCTTTGAAATGAAACACAGAATGATGTATATTTGGTTATTGAATAAGCAAAGATTCCATTAGCCTTCTGTTTAATAAATAAACTTTGCTGTTAATTTAAATATCTTAAATTATGTTTGTTTATTTATTTAGCAGACGCTTTTATGCAAACCGACTTACAATCTATAACCTATAGGGCGTGTTGTGATCTGTGGGGGAAACCGGAGTACCCGGAAGAAACCAACGCATGCATGGGGAGAACACGCAACTCCACGCAGAAAGGCCGCAGCCGAGTTTCGAACCTGCAACCTTCGTGCTGCGAGGCAACAGTGCTAACCACTGCGCCACCATGCAGCCCATTAAATTAAATTAAATATTAATCTTTGGATTAAATATAGACCAAGCCCGTTGGTGTAGGAACTTCCATCGATTGTATGAATATCCTGGATATTTATATATGATATAAGCTTCAAATGCTAATTTGTTGATCTTTCTCAGAATTTAGCAAAGCTGAACAGCAAACAGCGTTAAATTCTGGTGATGTAGATTAACAACGCTACAAATGTTACAGCAGGTAATCCAGGATAGGCTAACGCTGACGTTTTGAAGCCAGTATTTGTTGGAGACCGTTTTAATCTCCTGGATCTTTGTGCAAATGTCTTTTGTCTTTTTTTTTTTGCCACTTATTCACGTCTCAATTTGTCTCCAACGTTTTCTTTGCCGTTCGGTTGTCCACCCTTCCCTTTAGGAAGTCTCCAATCTGTCCCAAAACATTCACAGGAGGTCTCAATCATCTCTCATGAGCCACAGGTCTATGGTCTTTCATCACTGGAGTTTTGAACTCCACTCCAAATGGTCACGTGTCTCAAACTCATACGGGCTTAGACAGTTTTGGGATAGATTTGCAACCAAATTGAGTTTGGTTTGAGACCTTATTCTGACAGTTTGTGATTCATTCATAATAATTCATTTCAGTCATTACATACATTTATAATGAACCATGATGGTTATTTATGAACCTTGTAATAAGACAGTGAAAAGAGTTTATTTTAAACCTTGACGTGTCCCTTGTCTTGCGGATGGAACAGCAGACAGATTAAAGATGGTTTACAGCAGACTTCGTGTCTCCTGTGATGGATAATCTGTAGATAGAAGTACAGCCGGGACTGCTTGACCCAGCTGAGGAAGTGTGACCTTTGGGTCACAAATGAGGCCATTCATGTCGCTACAATGAAAAACTAATGGTACAAGAATCATGTGCAGTTTCCTTATAGCAAGTATGTCATATGCTCCTCATGTCACAGGCCTTTTAAAAACCACTCACTAAGTCGCTAATTGTACGTGATTCCAAGTGAAACTTGCAGAAATTAAATTGAGAAACAACTGAGAAGGTTTTGACATGGGTGCTTGATAGGGATATATTCTATAGTCGGCCTACCATCGTTATCAACCGATATCGATCCATCCATCCATTTTCTTCCACTTATCCGGGGGCGGGTTGCGGGGGCAGTAGCGTAAGCAGAGAGGTCCAGACTTCCCTCTACCCAGCCACTTGGGCCAGCTCCTCCGGGGGAATCCCACGGTGTTCCCTGACCAGGTGAGAGACACAGTCCCACCAGTGTGTCCTGGGTCTTCCTTTAGGTCTCTTCTTGGTTGGACGTGCTCGGAAAACCTCATTAAGCATGATGATTAGGATGTATGAAGCATCCTAATCAAATGCCCGAGTCACCTCAACTGGCTCCTCTCAATGTGGAAGAGCAGCAGATCTACTCCGAGCCCCTCCTGGATGACCGAACTTCTCTAAGGGCGAGGCTATACGCCCTGTGGAGAAAACAAATTTTAGCTGCTTTTAACCATGATCTCATTCTTTCGGTCACTACATGACCATAGGTGAGGGTTGAAACGTACAGTGGGGCAAAAAAGTATTTAGTCAGCCACCGATTGTGCAAGTTCTCCCACTTAAAATGATGACAGAGGTCAGTAATTTACATCATAGGTACACTTCACCTGTGAGAGACAGAATGTGAAAAAAAATCCATGAATTCACATGGCAGGATTTTTAAAGAGTTTATTTGTAAATCAGGGTGGAAAATAAGTATTTGGTCACTTCAAACAAGGAAAATCTCTGGCTCTCACAGACCTGTAACGTCTTCTTTAAGAAGCTTTTCTGTCCTCCACTCGTTACCTGTATTAATGGCACCTGTTTGAACACATTATCTGTATAAAAGACACCTGTCCACAGCCTCAAACAGTCAGACTCCAAACTCCACTATGGCCAAGGCCAAAGAGCTTTCGAAGGACACCAGGAAAAGAATTGTAGACCTGCACCAGACTGGGAAGAGTGAATCTACAATAGGCAGGCAGCTTGGTGTGAAAAAATCAACTGTGGGAGCAATTATCAGAAAATGGAAGACATACAAGACCACTGATAATCTCCCTCCATCTGGGGCTCCACGCAAGATCTCATCTCGTGGGGTCAAAATGATCATGAGAACGGTGAGCAAGAATCCCAGAACCACACGGGGGGACCTGGTGAATGACCTGCAGAGAGCTGGGACCACAGTAACAAAGGTCACCATCAGTAACACACTACAACGGCAGGGAATCAAATCCTGCAGTGCCAGACGTGATCCGCTGCTGAAGCCAGTGCATGTCCAGGCCCGTCTGAAGTTTGCCAGAGAGCACATGGATGATACAGCAGAGGATTGGGAGAATGTCATGTGGTCAGATGAAACCAAAGTAGAACTTTTTGGTATAAACTCAACTCGTCGTGTTTGGAGGAAGAAGAATACGGAGTTGCATCCCAAGAACACCATACCTACTGTGAAGCATGGGGGTGGGAACATCATACTTTGGGGCTGTTTTTCTGCTAAGGGGACAGGACGACTGATCCGTGTTAAGGACAGAATGAATGGGGCCATGTATCGTGAGATTCTGAGCCAAAACCTCCTTCCATCAGTGAGAGCTTTGAAGATGAAACGTGGCTGGGTCTTCCAACACGACAATGATCCCAAACACACCGCCCGGGCAACAAAGGAGTGGCTCCGTAAGAAGCATTTGAAAGTCCTGGAGTGGCCTAGCCAGTCTCCAGACCTCAACCCCATAGAAAATCTGTGGAGGGAGTTGAAAGTCCGTGTTGCTCGGCGACAGCCCCAAAACATCACTGCTCTCGAGAAGATCTGCATGGAGGAATGGGCCAAAATACCAGCTACTGTGTGTGCAAACCTGGTAAAGACCTATAGTAATCGTTTGACCTCTGTTATTGCCAACAAAGGTTATGTTACAAAGTATTGAGTTGAATTTTTGTTATTGACCAAATACTTATTTTCCACCCTGATTTACAAATAAACTCTTTAAAAATCCTGCCATGTGAATTCATGGATTATTTTTCACATTCTGTCTCTCACAGTTGAAGTGTACCTATGATGAAAATTACTGACCTCTGTCATCATTTTAAGTGGGAGAACTTGCACAATCGGTGGCTGACTAAATACTTTTTTGCCCCACTGTAGATCGACCGGTGAAGAGAGAGCTGAGCCGAAAGGCTCTCTTCACCAGGACAGGCCGGTACAACGCCCGCATCACTTCAGACACAGCACCAATCCGCCTATCGATCTTGCCAAAATTGGCCTTAAAATATAATATCAGAAATGATTGGTTTTCATTTTTACTCTTTTAATGACACAACCTTGAGATACCATCCACATATTACACATGAAACTCTTCAGCTACTTCTCAGTCCAAATGTTAAAACACGACAGATCCGTGGTTTACTGTTTGTCTGGCACTGCTGGCCTTCCACAAATTGAAGCAGTTGCCATTTTTGCACTGATAATGTTTAAAGTTCAAATACGCCTGAAAGGAGACGTGATGTCTTTCTGACGGGCGACTCCACATATCTGCTCATATCTGTAATGGAAATTAAGAGTTAGACTAGAGGCCGAATGATATGGTTTTCTTAAAGGCCAATGCCGATTTTTAGACTTTTTCTGCTGATGGCCGATATCTAAAGCCGATTATTAGGCCGATATATATATATATACGTTTTAGCAGCACATTGACTGTGAGAGACAACTGAACAATCACTGTGCAATATAAATGACTAAAGTCAATAAAGCTCCTAATATTTATTGAATCTTAGGAGCTTTGAACTATATTTGAACTTCAAATACAAAACAAACTCAAAACATTAAAAAACTGTGTGTTGGGTCCTTCAGGTCCTTCTCCAGTCTAGTTGTGGCGGCAGTTGGCCACACAGGTGCCTAATTTTTTAATTCTAGTACGGTAGCGCGACTCAGGGTTGCGAATGACCGCAGTCACCAGTTCTTGTCTCCCGTATGCCTACGTATGTCTGCTCTCTGAAATGTGTGTACTGAAACTCTGGGATTAATAAAGCATCTTTCAATTTATTTATTTTTATCAGCTTTTATTTTGGCCAATATAGAAAATATTTAACGTATCGACTCTCTAAGTATAACTTTTTCAGTATATTGGATATCAGTTAAAAAAAAGGCTGATATCAAACATCCCTGATTCTGATGCACACTGACAGAAAATTGTTCTTGCAAACTTTTTTCGGTTTACCAAATCAGCGTAGTATTACTGCAATGGTGTGTTTTAGAAACGCTCCACGTCGGCATAGCAATGCATGAATTTAGCCGTGCTTGTTCCGCCTCGCTTGGTAGTATCGTTGTGGTAACCGTTTACCTTGTAGACGGCGATTGCGCCTTAGTGCAACAGAAGGTGGTGTCACGATCACGTGGGGAGATCCTGCCGAGCTCCGGCAGACATTTTGAAAATGAAGGTAAAAGGTGCTGTAACTTTCACTTTTGTCAACTGAATCAGCTGAGAAGATCTTCTGGAGCAATGCAGGGCTCCAGGAGTTTCTCTCCGTTAGAGCTGGAGCTCAGATCACCAGAGACGGCACAGGAACTGTGGAGTACAGACATCTTTAGGAGCAGCTTGTTAAAACGTAATGAGCGCGGCTTCGATCGCCATAAAAATCAAGTGATGTCCAAGCGAAATGGACGTCCGCGGGAGTGCAGAGCCCACCCATTTGTGCCTCGGTTGTGTAATCTTTTATGAAAATGACACGATTGCGCAACATTACCACCACGGTCTGACCACTTATAAACGAGGTACCAACCCTGCCTACTAACATGGCTAACCCTGATGCCGCTGTAGCATGGCGGCAAATCGCTGTAGCATGGCGGCAAATTGATGGCATACAAGCAACATGACAGCGATGCTCTGGGACTTGTCTGAGGGACCTAAGAACATCCCAAATGTTTGAAGACAAGACTTTTCATAAATGCCGTTCACACTTTGCTGCAACCTGTTGCAGCCAGAAGGGAATCTCATGGAAAGAGCACTGTTTGAAAGAAAACCAGCACTTATAGGGAGGTGAAGAGGCAGAAAAAGCTTATATTACAAACAAGTGGCAGCAAATAAGCGGGCGCCTTTTGAAAAGCAGCTATGGGAAAGGCAAAAAGCCAGGCAGGCAGTTCAGATAGAGGCCAATGGTGACTCTTAAAGAGCTCTGCTAGGAGGTGCAGAAAGAAGAAAAGAGGTAAAAACAGCAGATTTGAAGTGATTTTGTGAAATGACATCTGAAGGAATAGACCATGCTAGAGTGGGGGTTGGGAGGCGAAGGAGACTGGAGTTGGGGAAGTTAGGGGGGAGGGAGTCGAGTGTGCTGTTAGTGCAGAGACAGTGATAAGGACGGCAGGAAGAAGGAGGTTGTAATTAAAGAGTTAGAGTTTAACATCTGAATCGTCTGCAATGAGATGGAAAATCTCTTTCCTCTCTCTCTTTCTTGGGATCTAATTACTCCATCTTTGGTGTGTTCTCACTCCCGTTCTGAGTCAAGGTGATTTGGATTTTCTTGTGAGTGTGTGTTTAAAATTTCAGTACGTGAATGCTTGTAATTACTTGTTTGGGGGAAAAAGTGGTGAGATAAGAAGCTGATGACAAGGTTGTGATATGTGGTTGCTAAAAGAAATAGGGGGAGGGGGGGCAATCATCACCCAGAGGCCCAGTGGCATCTGCTATTGATTGGCTAACATCCACAGGTGGAGAGCATCGATTGACTGGGCGTGCTGCCAGTGTATAGGTGGTCACGTATTGATCGGTTGCTCTTCTGCATGGAATAGGATTCAAGCAGCAGGAAGCTCCAAATCTTCTCTGTTCAGGAAGGAATAATGAGGTTATTGTTTGGTGTGGATTGGGGTATTGGTGCTTTTAAAGTGACAGTGTGTAGTTTTACTTTGAGTCTCTGGAATTATCCATTGAAAGTTTTGGAAAAAGAATCAAAGCTGTGGTTCCCAACCTTTTGTCCCTTAAGACCCCTTGCCTGGGTCCAAGACAAGCCGAGGACCTCCCAACACCAACTCTTACCCACATACGTTTAAAGTGATTAATTACAAAGTTTTGACTCATAGACAAAGTTTGAATTATACTACTGGGTGTGGTATTGGGATTTACAAATATAGTCTCATCTCAGCACAGACAAAATTGTGGGGACCCCAGGTTGGGAGCCACTGAATTAAACGATACCCGGATGTTGAGAAATATTAGCGACTTTGTAACGTAACCATAAAAACAAGATCTAATACACATGGGAGTAGGGTTGTCACGGTAACCGGTGTAGCGGTAAACCGGTAAAAAGGTTGACAATAATAATAACCGTCTTGTTTTAAAAAAAACTATATTATCTCGGTGGATTACCGTGTGGGCGCGGTGACCCTTACCAGCCACCGTATCATCTGCTGAAGTTGCCGGCGGCACATGCGCACTTTGTTGTTTACAACCAAAACTTTCTTGAAGCTAAAGCTGAAATAACGGCCAAAGGAGGAGACGGCAGCGCTCAGGACATTTATTATCCCTCAAAGAAGACAAAGTGGGAAGCACGGGCATCTTTTGGATATGTGAAGAACGCCGAGGGACAGCTGATAGAAGACGGCTATCCTGTTTGCAGCACGTGCAGAAAAAGTGTCTGTGAAAGGCAGCAACGCTTCAAATCTCATGACACATCTGTGTGACCATCACCCACAACTCTACAGTCAACGCAAGGCAAGCTAACGTTAGCGCTTTAGCTAAAATGCGTGATCCGAGGATTTGGGTTGAGGGAGAATGCAACGAGTCGCTATATAAAGCAGCCGCAGCGCCGCTACCTGCATATAAACCGTGTCGCGGACACCGCCATGTTGAAATGACGCTATGCATTACGGGGCTCCCAGGGGCAGATAAGAGTTGGTCTCTCTCCGAGAATAATTATGAATTTAACAACGATTACTGCCTGATGGCATTTTCCCACATCTGCAAAGCTCACTGGAAGGACACAAACCGAGGACGATATTTTCCTGATATAGGGTTTATTACTCAAGTAAGGGTAAAAAAGTATCTGATTAGAAGGCTACTTGAGTACTGAGTATCATCTGATCTAATATTTTTACAATGATGACATCAAACAGACAAAAAATAAGAAGTTATGGGCAAATATTGGTATTTTAAAGACTAAAGGGGAAAAATGTAAACAAATAAACAACATAATTACAAAATAACTAATTTTAGGCAACATTTAGACACAAACTGAGGACGATATTTCCTGACATACAGGGTTTATTTAGTTGTGTGAAAATGTAGCACGTTTAAAATAATACCGCGATAATACCGAAAACCGTGGTAATTTTGGTCACAATAACCGTGAGGTTACATCTTCACACCGTGACAACCCTACATGGGAGCGGGTCTAAGTCTCCGGGTGACACCATATTAGATTTGATGTTTTCTTCTACGGGAGCCTGTGAGGACAAAACACATTTACTGATTTGTAACAAGCAGTTACAAAACTTTCACCATTCATAAAACGTTGTTGTTTTACACATTTGCCTCTTCGCTCATTGCCGGTGATGAAAGGGAGTCTGACACGCTCGTCATTTAGCAGAAGGTTGAACCATCTGACAAAGTATTCATTCAAAAATTGTGCTCATTTTTGACCCTAATGGCCATCCGTTGAGGTCTTACTCGAACGTTTATGCACCGCCCTCTGTCACCAGGAAGAATACACACCATCACTTTCAGGTTTCTTTTTTCAACGATAGCTTGTTACTATCAACAGTTTCATTAAAGTTTTAGTAATCTGATGTGACACAAGACTATTACGGGACATCTCTGAAACTTGATGTATGAGCGTATGACCTGATTGATAAGCTAAAGGCTAGTCTGAGTAGGGCTAAGACCACAGTGGATTACTTTGGTATTAAAATGACTCCAGTATAGAAATCCTAACTGGTTCATATGAATAATATTTCTGTGGTAATTTACACAGAATAATGGGCTAACCCAACATGTCTACTAAAACAAATAAGTAATGGTATGTGTAAGTTAGTTTTCACATAAATAAAAGAAACACAAATAAAATGTAAGTGGCTAATATTTAGCTCAGTTAGTGAAGTGATCAACTGACCTGGAGCTCAGAGCGTTCTTTTCCAATAGTGTGATTGATGATAACTTCTAACCTAACCCTAACTCTCTGTCCACCAGGTGGACTGTGCTTTGTCGCTGGTGCGTCTGGGTAAGGAGCGAGAGATCCCAGGACTTGAGCAGCTCTGTGATGACTTGGTCACCATGGAAACACTCGTGTACGAGACGTCATGTGACCTGAATCTGACGCTTAAGGATCTGCGGCAGCTCAGTCACATAGAAAAACTCGGCCTGCTTATGAAAAATGTAAGTGATGTTTTAAACAACGATAAAAGCTGTTGACTTATGTCCTTCATGCATTAAATCTAATGTCTAATAACTAATCTCTGAAGGTGTGAGATTGGTTTACCGGACTTCGTTTACATAGCTGCAGCTGTGCAGGGGTGTTATTGTCTACTCCACTCGGCTAACAAATGAGCCATTTAGTCTTCAGCCTCACAGAAACACGCCTTCATTGTCTTTGATTGCTGCTTGAAATAAACGTATTTTCTAGTAATCAGACTTGAATAAGCAGGAGAGAGTAAAGCGAGGCTCCATCGTTTGATATGCGAAGGTTTCTGATATTTACTGAAACAAACTTGTGATCCAACTGCAGCAGAGGAGCCATGGAAGCTGCTCTGTTGCAGGTACTACAGCTTTGGGTCCCCCTGGAGTTCATGATAGGAGCGGCCCTGTAAACTGTAGCTAATAACTGTCGGCTTTAGCGTGTGAGAACCACCGGCAGTAGGATCCTTCACACAGGCAGGAGGCCAGCAAATACTGTTGACTGCACTAATACACGCTGTTTGACTGGAACTCCCTTTGGGCACTTGCCTGGTGTGTGTGTGTGTGTGTGTGTGTGTGTGTGTGTGTGTGTTTACCAAACCGCCTTGATAAAACCTCCTTCTCTGGTTGCGTCTGATGTCTTTTTCACAGAGACAGTGCAGCAAAGTGAAAATGATTATCCGTGGGCGTGCAGACTTGCATTCAGCATCGGAGTATTTTTCATATTTAAATGTTTTTGTTTTCCCTCCGAGTGCGTTCTCATCTGTACACGGTGAGTCAGGGCTGTCACAAGGCTGGTGCGAAGCCCTGGATGCACTTGACGTGCCTCTTTGCTGACAGCGGCGCTGCCCACATACCGCAGCAGTTACAGTTAAAGTTCACATTTAATTGCATGGTTCCATTTCATGTAAATGCAGCTTGAAACGCTCTGCAGTGTTCTAAAAACCATGTAAAGAAGACGGATAAATGCATCAAACTAATAGAACTTTCCTCATTGGACACGCACGTGCACACACACACACACACACACACAGGTTTAAGTTTGGCAGGATCCTAAGGAGTAGCATCTATTCAAGGAATGCAAATCACCTGACAGTTTATTTAAACCGCGACGACACAAGTGAAGCGGTAAAGGGCAACAGCTGAAGTAATTACTTGTCTCGTCATTGTTTTGTGCTGCTTTGAGTGCTGTTGCCCTTTATTGCTGTAACTGCAGCCGTGTTCTTGACGTTTCAGGTTGCTTCTGATAACAGATTCACTGTGGAAGGAGCACTCTTATCTCCCATTGGTTAATGCTGATAAGAATGTTTTTACCATTTTGAAAAGCGAGCACCTTGAAATTGTTTTTCTCACTTAATGTTTTGACCCAGATCTTCTCCATTAGTACTTTAGAGGTGTGTAATACTAAAACAAACATTTTTGAATGATTATTTCTGATTGTCATTGGTCACTCTGAGTTTTTCATGTGGGCTGAACATGAAAATAGTCTCCTACACCTATCCCCTGCATTAGCTTCTGATGGAAAATAGACGGTGGAACGCTAGGATTAGAAAAGCCTGACTGCTCTACATCAAGCGGTCGCTTGGCTCGCGACGAGGAAGGCTGTTGCTGGTTTAGCGGTCGGGAAACAGCAGGCATGTCTCGGCTGGTTAGCGTTGGAACCTCAGCCACACGGCCGAAGCTCCTCCAGGCTTGTGTTGTTGTTATAGTGAAAGTGTCGTGTTGCTTTATCCAGTCAGAGGTGAGATGCCTGAATATCAGAAAATAAGACTCCAGATGCTGCTGTCTGCTGCGGCAGACCTGTCCGTGTTGATCCAGGCGCTTCTGGGCTCTTTTTCCCCCTGAGCACGACTTGCAAGGCATTTATTCCGACAGAAACCACTGCAACCCCAACATGTTAGACTACCGCTTAGATGCTTCAAATGTAAGGATACCTCGGCTGATGCAGAGTTGATGAACTTTTCACGGACAAGAAAGTCTTTAAAATATAAATGTATGAAAACGCAACATGACATGAGAACAATACTCGTAAAACTACGTGTTAGTCGCTACAGAAGCACGTTTATAAACTAGAAACGTGAAGCCGCCATCTAAAAAAACTGCGACTGACTTTTTGTGTGATATGCTTGTCAGCCACTAGATGGCGCCATTGGATAAGAGAATTACTCTGGAAAGAGGCTTTATGCCTGGACCACACTGCATTTTTTGACCGTCCTAAACAAACCTCATCGTGAACAGAATTGTGACAAAAATCGGTGAGAGTGATTTGCAAGTCTGTGGCCATTCAATGTCACCGGCTCTGCGACAGCTTATTGAGCACCCTCAAGACCAAATCGGCCTCCAACAGTCTTCAAGTTCTGCTTGAAAACCTTCAACTCCCATTTGCAACCAACCAATGAAAATGTATCCACGGACTGACGCGAACAGCTAGTGACGGGAACACAGTACGAGAGTAGAACTGGCAGCATTAGCAACAGTAGAAGCGACACGCAAGAACAAGCAGACCGCTCCTTTCTGGAGTTGGGTTTGGAGGCTAATAAAAGTGTTAATGGCAGCACTTTTCTCTCGTTTCAGCGTTGTGGTTTTGGTTAGCTCTTAGCTTTTTGGGGGTGTGCTAAAGAAGACGTCATGCAGTTTGGCTCGCTGAAGTCTTGGAGCGTACAGCGTGCCACCTGGCTAAGGTCCTCACAGTGTGACATGAGCAGTCCTGTTCGACAGCTTTAAACACAGTTTGGTCCGGGCTTAAGGAGCTAGGTGAACGTCCAAGGCAACCTTAAACCAGCTGCCCCTGAAAGACGTGCGTTGGGTCTTGCGGGACCCCACTCTCATTGCACATATGTTGCTCAAGCACAGGCAAAAACATTATTGCCTTCCTTCTTTTCCATTGCAGGTGATAGCTATCCTTAGTGACGTAAAGACAACAGAGCACTTCAGCAGATTCTCTCCTAGAGCCTTGATGCCAATATCAAGGAGCTTTTATGGACCGTGCCGTTAAAAAGAAAACAGCGACACACAGAAGAGTGCAGCTGATCTTTACACAACAGCTCCTCTGAAGAAGGGAATTGTGGTTTTTGTCTTTCTAACAACAGTCCAGCCCTGAGCGCTATGTGAAAGATGCCTTCCAGTGGATGGTTCCCTTCCTGCACCGCTGTGAGAGAGAGCAAGAGGGCGCTGCCAGATCTCTGCTGGCGCTGCACCTGGTGGGCCTGGCCCAGCATGACCTCACCCTGCCGCTCCTCATCTTCCAGCACTCCAAACCCAACGTTGGTATCGTTAATGCCACTGTTATGCTACAACACCCATGAATCACACACTGATGCAAATCCAAACAGCAACTCTTGTGTCGTTTCCTCCAGTGCCAGAAGAAGATCATCGGGGACCCTGACCAGCTGATGGAGGTGGCGTTGGAGTGCATCTACAGCTGCGAGAGAGACGACCAGCTCAGCCTCTGTTACGACATCCTGGAGTGTCTGCCGCAGAGGGGTTTCGGGTCAGATGCACCATTATTCACACGCACACAACTGAGCATGTATCTTCTGCTCTTCAAATGCCAGAGCTGATCTTCATCTAGATCAGGGATTCCCAAAGTGGGGTGCGCGAGCTGCCGCTAGGGGGTGCGCGAGGTGAAAAGTGTAATGGCTGTGGAGCTCAGAGAAGTCTGTCAGATGTCACCATTAGCATAGCCAGAAACTCATTTGTGGGCGGGCCTAAGAAAAAGTAAGTGGGCCCAATAAATGTAATTGAAAACAAGTATATTTTGCTTGTGTGTGTGTGTGTGTGTGTGTGTGTGTGTGTGTGTGTGTGTGTGTGTGTGTGTGTGTGTGTGTGTGTGTGTGTGTGTGTGTGCATGTGTGTGTGTGTGTCCTCCACCTGTGCCCTAGCGTCATAATAACAATGCGCCGAGCTTCAGCACTCTGGCCTGCACACGCCGATATGTTCCGTATTTGATCATTTTAATGGTGTTGGAGGAATCTGAAGGTGGCGAGTCATTCTGGCAGATTGTAATCAACACCTGTCTCATGCAGGTGTTCTGACGTTGTAAACCTCACACACAGAACATTGTGGATGTAACTAAATAAATCAAGAAATGATTCCCATCCAGGCTATTAACAGCGCGCTGAAGATCTGAAGTTCAGAGTGCGTCTGTCAGAGGTCACGGGTGCATGAGTGAGCACATCTGGGCTGGGCAGAAGTCATTTTACAACATTGGTTTGAATAGCGCCGATAACGAGACGCGGTGACTGGAGCGGCTCATGGAGCTGTGTGGCACACACACACACACACACACACACACACACACACACACACACACACACACACACACACAAACTCCAGCGCTGTGCCGTCAGACTGAAGGCAGAGATGAGCGCTGCCTCCTCCGTGATAAAAACTTTTAAGAGGTTTTATAACATTTTTCATTCCAGGTCAAATTAAGATACTAGCTTCTATTGTGGGATGACGTATTAAAGTCGGTCCGCTCCAGCCAGTGACTCCTCATGAACCTGACTACAACTCATGTTATGCAGCATTTGTTATTCCAGTCCGCGTGGCAGCGGATCGCAGATTCAGACACACCATAAAACAGCAAAAGTGAACATCATGGCTATATCTTTTCCATCTTTTCCCCGATAGACATTTGATTACGCACAAGTAGGTGATCAGCTCAGGTTTACGCAGAGCAGAAGGAAGTAGAGCGCTCTGGTTAAACGTTCCTGCTTTTAGAAAACCGTTAAATTGCATTGTTTATGTGCTACCTGGGCACTCTAAATGTTTATTTAAAATGAAATCAAAGGAAATTGTAATGGTATCGAATGTTTATTAATAGGACAGGGGGTAAACGATTATTTTTAAAACGATTATTCTGACGATTATTTTATCGAATAGTCGACTATTCTAATGACTATTTAGAAAATTAATCTAATGATTATTTTTCTATTGCACAATTAACAAAAACCAGAAAATCTCAAATAAATTCCTCAAAAAAACTGATAAATTGTTACTGTAAGAGAATAAACACTACAGGCCTTCCATTTTGTATAACGCTGCTTTTATTGTGTTGGTTGGTTATGTTCTGGTGACGTGTAGAACGAGGGAGTGCAGGCTGCTGCCTGAGAGGTGGGTGGAGACGGAGTGTCTCCATGCTGCTTTGTTTTGGTCACTTATGAGCGTGAGGCGAGTGGTGTTACGACTCTTCCTGGGGAGTTTGGCTCGTGTGCAAAAAGGAAGGGACAATAACGGGATTTAAAAGTTAAAATGATGATCAGGTTTATTTACAACTACAAAAAATCATAAATCTTTCCATCCACAGGTTGGGAATAATAAAACTAATTCTGCCTGTGGGGAATTAAAACAAAGTACAAATAAGTAGGGATGTTCCACTGGGCAAAGATTACTGGGTTCTGGACCAAAATAAGGATCTCCAAAGGTCCAAACTCTAAACTGGGCGGTTAAACCAAACTCAAGGTGATATTTTTAACTAAACCGAAAACCCACAACACTCTCAATGTAATAAAAGGGAGATCTGCACCACAAAAAAGATGAACTCTAAACCAAAACGTAACAGCTTATCCAAACGCAAGTTAGCGAAGATGCTAACAGTAGCTTTACCAACGTTCAGTTCAAGTTACCAAGTTTAAATAAACCAAAAACACCCAGCAGCAAACAGACCAGCACGGAGGAGAGACTGCTACCACCAAAACAGCTCTCCTAATGTCTGAAAGAAGCTCCTTAATGAAGGGAGAAACGCTCCCGGTGATGTCCTTCATCTGCGGTAGAGACGGAGCAGCGCATCTGACCCCGGAAGTTGTTGTCCGTTGCCGGGAGACGAAGGCGGGCAAAACAGGAAAGGAATCTAGTAGTGGACGGACATTGTTCCGGGTCTTCGGTATTTGGCGGAGGCGTTAGTGAAGGTGGAGAAGAGGGCGAACTAGAGTAAAAACAGGCAGATTCCTCTTCTATTTAAAAACTCCTGGGGATGCAACAAGTGGGCGCGGTGCGCCGACTACCGGATCTGACGTCGACAAATTTTTAGAATCGAGCCGTCGACTTCATCGAGGCTTCGCTACAGCTCTATTTATTAATTACTATTTAAAAAATGAAAGTGATGGGGAAAAAGGTCGATCATATTCTTTTAACCCTGTCTGTTTAGCTTGACGTCTGATATATATATATATATGTATATATATACATATATATATATGTATATATATATACATATATATATACATATATATATATGTATATATATATATATATATACATATATATATATATGTATATATATGTATGCATATATATATATATATATATGTATATATATATATATATACACATATATATATATATATACACGTATATATATATACACATGCATATATATATATATATATATATATATATGTATGTATATATATATATATATATGTATATATATATGTGTATATATATGTATATATATATATAGATATATATATATATATATATATA
>SSNQ01034324.1:427841-447787 GCA_006942095.1 Nothobranchius kuhntae | reverse complement strand
TCTAGTTAGGATGCCTCCTGGACGCCTCCCTGGTAAAGTTTTCTGGGCACGTCCAAACTGGGAGGACACCCAAGGGAAGACCCAGGACACGCTGGAGGGATTAAGTTTATGAAATAACTTTATGCAAACCAGAGTAAAAATTTGGAAGTCTGAGCCGTTTTGAAACGGCTGCAAGGCAGCGTTGTACTTAGCTGTGTTCTAGTCGTTAGCCCATCAATCCTGTTGAACATAAATTGTGGGAAACACAAACTATCCCTTTAAATTGAAAGTAATAACTTTTTAACATTCAGCAACATTAATTCACAATCAAACAAATTAGTGTTTGAATCTTTCAAAGATGATTTTCACAATCAGGTAAAACAGGAAACAGGAAGAACATCAAGTTTTAAGTGAGATGACGGTGAAAGGTGTGTGTAGTACTTTATGTTAGTGTTCAACCACCATATAATGCTGTTGTTGTGTGTTTTTATGCCAGTGTGGTGGAGGTTCTGGAGAAACACGGCCTTCAGAAGCCTGTTTCATACGTGAAGAGCAGCCAGAACAGTGAAGAGGAAGCTCACCAGCTGATGGTCAAACTGTGTCGTCACACGGGCCGCAAGTACGGAAGTAACTCGCTGATAAATGTAAAGCTGCCAAACAAGCGTCACGTAGGAGTTCTTGCTGGAAACGTGTGTGTGTGTGTGTGTGTGTGTGTGTGTGTGTGTGTGTGTGTGTGTGTGTGTGTGTGTGTGTGTGTGTGTGTGTGTGTGCGCACAGAAACCCTCCAGTGAGCGAGACGGTGTGGAGGGGCGTCCTGCAGGACCTGCTCGATATGCAGCAGAACGTTTACAGTTGTCTGAAAGCAGAAACGTGTCATCAGGTATCACACAAAACTTTTCCCAATCTGTTTATAAGTTCCTGTTTAGTTTCTGCAGACATGGAAGAATCGCTCACCGACCGGATAAGTCACGTAGAGTTGTGTTGTCCAGTCATCTGGGATCATATCTGGTCTTCCTTCCCGTGTGTGGCAGGTCTTTGTGGAGTCCCTGCTGTGCTCCAGCCGGGTGGAGAACATCCGCCTAGCGGGCCAGCTCATGCACTGCTCCAAGGTCTGCAGAATCCCACTTTCACAGCTCCACTCAGATGGCCTGCTGAGGCCTCTGAGTATTAAACCGCTCTTAATCAATTATCCATTCTTATTGATCTCTACATTCGTATGACTGTTTCCAGCACGGCCAGGATGTTCCTGTCAGCCTGTCTTTCCGAGGAAAAGGTTACGCTCTGAAGGTGGCTTATGACAACAGCGTGGACCTAGTGCTGGCTGCTTCCAGGGAGTACTTCAACTCCTCCACGGCTCTGACAGACCCCTGCATGAACCTGGCCAGGTGAGGAAGAACACAATGATGGTATTTTCATACTCTAACAGGCTGTTTGGAAGGAAAATCAGAATTTCTTTTGCCATTTTTGACTCCTGCACAAGCTATTGAAGCACGACTCTAAACCTTACCTGCAAAAAGCGAGCGAGGGATGAGTTCTAGGTTAAAAAACGAGTAGAAATCCAGCTTGGATGCGGTTTAAACCCAGAATGTTACCATGTGGAAGTGTACTGTTCATTGTAACTGTAAGGTTTAGAGCACACGTCTGCACTTGTACCGAAAACACCGTGATGTTTGTTTTCCTTTGACCTTCAGTCGTATGTCACATGACGTCGGTTATGTGTGTGTGAAGCGCCTCTGTGTGTGTGTGTGTGTGTTTCATGTCTCAGAGGAGGGCTGGTGGGTGTCTAATCTCACCGTCTGTCTCTAGTGGGGAAGTGGGACAGTAATTGGGTCGTCATTCATTTTTATTAACTAATACAGAGACCCCCCTCCTCTCCCGTGGACACCAGCATCCATTGTAAGTCCCACTGTGTGCAGACACCACGCTGGAACTGTTACTGTTGAGTTAAACGACCACATGACATATTAGAACAAATATCCAATAAAAACACTGATTGTGTGGCACACTTTTAAACAGGGACAAGTAACTTTCTGCTGAAATGACCCACTGCTGTTGTTAATGTTGTTAATGAAGATTTATTCTTTTACGAAACAATAATTTAACACCTTCCTGTGTTTTGTTGGAAGAGAAAACGTCAACATTTCCTGCAGGAAAGGCAATTTTAACAACCGTTAAGAACTATTTCAGGGTTCTGTTTGCGTTTGAGGAGATATTTAGAGGGTTTCATCCAAGAAAAAAGCCTGAATGAAAATGACAAAAAATCAAGTGGGAGCACCTCTGTACAGTTTAAAAACTGTGCTTTTCATTTGGAGATGAACGAGCTGCCGTGATAAAGACAAAAACAAAACCAAAAAATTCCAGTTTTCTTAAGAAAACCTTCAAGGACAGAGCATTTACGTCTCAGACGTTCTCATCATGTATAATCAGATGTTTAGAGGTGGCGTTCTGTGAAATGGTTAAGGATAATGAACATCTAACCTGTTGTAGATTGATTTGTGATCGACCTCAGTTTGGAGAAAGACAGATCTGACTTATAAGCAAACAGCTATTTCCTTTTACAAAATCTCATTAATGTCATAACGTTTAATTCATTCACATTTTTTCATCCACCCTTAGGTCCAATTTATGGTCACTTCAAGAGCGAGTAACGCCTAAATGAACTAGTGTTGCTGATAACCTGTACAGATGAGTGTCTAATGGTGCTGCACACACGTGTAATCATTAGTGTGGCAGTTTAGTGCAACTTACTCTAAATGTAATAATTCAGCCCAAAACCATAATTCTGTCTCCATCTTCAGGTTAAACTCTGCTCCACATTCATGTAGAACCAGCTGTGGCTGATGGCTACGCTGGAAAACGTGACCTTGTCAGCAAATGACTATGTGGCGGCACCACACTGGTCTCCAGGTGAGGCAGCCACACCTCCACCTGGCTCAGCCACTCACCTGCCGATACGACACGCTGGCGCTCTGAGCCGCTCGCCTCCTTGAAAAATATGCCCCCTCCCTCTTTCATCTAATGATCACGGTTAACAGGAAATCCTCCAGAATGCTGCAGGATCTGTGTCTGCTCTTCTCCTGAGCGGTAAGTCTGCTGCGAGTGTGTGGTTGCGTGCACGCGCGAGTGTGCTCGTTAGCGACTCGTTTTTTGACAGAGAAACGCCAACAGCGCACATGGGGGCGTTGATGTTGAGTACCGTCTATCACTGCCTCAGTGCTGCTGTCTCGGTCCGCCAGGCGACGCCCCTTCAGAAGCGTTTTCCTAACAGGAAGTGTGGATGAAATAAGTCTCCACTCATGCCTTGACTCCCACTTTAAATAATGGGTTTAAGATGTCATACGTGACTGCCCACATGCTCTTTGTGCGTGCTTTGATAGGTTGTTGGGCATTACATCCACTAGAGGGCAGTACATAGTTAGCTTTCACTTCCAAAATTTCCATCTTCTCCCACCTACTGGTTGAAAGCAGAATTACAACTGTCTGTCATAAACAACACAGTTGAAGCCTGCTGTAGCTAGTGCTAACACTGAGCTAATGCTAACACGAGCCAACTGATACTACATAAACCATGAAGTAAAAAGATCCACACTGTTGAACAAAAAATATATACTTATAATACTAATAAGTTCAGCAGCAACAAAGCTAGGTCACAATCAGTCTGTGATTTCGTAGCTTCCTTTAGTTCCCTCAAACTAGTGTAGGCCGTGCCGGTGTTCACTCTGGGTTCAGCCCTTTGCTTCACGTCCAAAGCAGTGTTGGGAACGTTACTTAAAAAAAGTAATTAGTTATAGTTACTGATTACTTTGTCAAAAAAGTAACTCAGTTACTGAGTTACAAGATTATAAAAGTAACTAATTACCAAGAAAAATAACTACTTAGTTACTTTTTTCATTAAAGCATGCAAGAATTACTACAATAGTGAAATATAAATGACTGGATCATAATAAAATGTATGTCCAAATGTTTTTATAAACCTGAATAATTTAAATAAATAAGCACTTAACAGGAGGAACTACTAACAGGAGCATTACACTAATCTAGACTATTAAAAGGTCACTGTGTGATATTTAACAAGACCCATACCATACCATACCATCTTTATTTATAAAGCACATTTAAAAATGGCATGGCAGCCGACCAAAGTGCTGTACAGAATAAAAAGTAAAAACACAATATAAAACAATACACGGTCAACAATAAAATGCACAACAAGGCAGATAATTACAGTCAATAAAAAAACACATAATAAAATAATAAAAGTCAGGGATTTAAAAATGCCTGGTCGTAAAAGTGAGCCTTCAGCAGCGATTTGAACCGGAGGAGGGATGGTGCCAGCCTCACCGAAAGAGGAAGTGCATTCCATAGTGTCGAAGCAGCATAGACAAAAGCATGCTGCCCCCGTGTTTTGTATTTCATTAATGGAACACGAAGCAGCAGGCAACCAGCAGACCTCAACGCCCTGTTTGGCACATATCTAGTGACAAGATCCGACAGGTAATCCGGTGCCAGACCGTTCAGGGCCTTAAAAACAAAAATCAGGATTTTAAACTTGACCCTAAAGTTTACGGGTAGCCAGTGGAGCCGCGCCAGTACAGGTGTGATATGTTCTCCTAGGAGTGTTTGTTAAAAACCTGGCTGCCGCGTTCTGTACGACCTGAAGCCTGTTAAGAGCTGAGGCAGGTAACCCAATTAAAATGGAATTTGCATAATCCAGTCGAGAGATGATAAAAGCATGGATTACGGATTCCAGGTGTGCTCGTTTCAGGATCGGTTTTAAGCAGACTAGTCTGCGCAGCTGATAAAAAAACGATCTGACCACCGCGTTAATCTGAGGGCCCATGGAAAACTGTGTATCAAATTTCACCCCAAGTTTGGTAACACACTGCTTGAGGTCAAAAGGGAGAGTGGCCAAATCAGAAGATACTTGTGTTGTTTGGTTAGGGGTCATCAGGAGTGCCTCAGACTTAGAATCATTTAGCTTAAGGAAATTATTGGCAAGCCAAACCCTCACTTCAGCCAAACAATGGTCCAGAAGAGAGATGGAGTCTGGTTTTTTCAAAGCCAGGTAGATCTGGCAATCATCTGCATAAATATGATAGCCCAGGCCATATTTCCTCAGGATGAAACCCAGGGGAAGGATGTAAATTGAAAACAGGAGAGGCCCAAGCACAGATCCCTGCGGGACTCCCCATGGAAGTGGGAGGAATGCAGAGGAACAATTACCCAACTGGACCTTGAAAACTCTGTTTGTTGACCCCAATCAGCTAAAATTTAAAATTGCAAATAGAAACACCTGTAAAGGTTCCCGAGCCTTTAAATGGTCTCTCAGTCTAGTTAAATTATAGAAATGAATGTGATTTTGTACAGTATTCTAATTTTTCCAGCTTCACATAATTGTGTGTTTTAGCAGCATTTCTGTTGCTGCTAATCTAGTAACGGTTAAATAAATAAATAAAACCTTTAAAATGACACTAGAAGAGGCACAAGCCTGATGGAGGACTTACATTTACTAACGTGGGTCAGACCCAACCACAGAAGAGCTGAAGCTGGGTGGTAAACACACACAGGTAGTTCTGATAACACCTGAGCTCCATGACGTCTGAGACTGATGCATCAGTGTTACAGCGGGACTAAAGACATGATCAGAAGCAGGTTACAGCTGGATGATCTAGGAAGGTAGAAGATCAGGACGACTGAGCGGTGAACAGGTGAGCGGACCTTCGGGACGTCCCGCTGTCGCGCTAAGAAGGGCGCGGCTGCAGATCCACACCTGCAGACGTAGATATTCATCACGTCTTCCTCGTTCTTCTCGGCCGTGATGCTCTTGGATGAAAACATCTGCCTCTTTAGCTCCTGATCAGCTGATGACAGCTTCAACACACCGCGCTGCTTAACGCACGCATCTCCTTATCAGTAACAGAAACGATCGTTTTGATAAAAGAAGAAGGTAATTAATTAGTTTGCTCGTTACTGAAAGAATTTCTTTTTTTATTAACGCGGTTATTTTAAACGGCGTTATTCCCAACACTGGTCCAAAGACATTACTCTTACTTTAGCTTCCACAGTTCTGCCCTGATGCCCAAGAAAAAAATGAGCTAAATTCCCGGTGAGCGGACGGTGAATTTAACACAGTAAACAGCTGTTCCCATAAAGCAGGTAGAGACTAGTGCTCCTACCCGAACCACAAAACTGTTAAGTGCAGCTTCTGGCCAGCAGAGGGCTAAAGAGCGCTGTCCAATGTGAAGTAGCTGATGCTTCTGGCTCAAGAATCACTGAAACCGGTTTTAAAGCGTTAGCTTAAAGTGTCAAAAACTCAGTAGTGTTGCTTCAAACAGCAACACTACTGCTGACGCTGTGCTGAAACACATTCTCCTTTTTCTTCTGTCCATTTTGCTTGTTTTACACAAGACTGTACTCCACAACACGACCCTGTGATGTTTATGTTTATGTTTATTTATTTAGCAGACGCTTTTATGCAAACCAACTTACAGTTTATAACCTACAGGGCATGTTGGGATCTGTGGGGGACGCCGGAGTACCCGGAGGAAACCCACGCATGCATGGGGAGAACACGCAACTCCACGCAGAAAGGCCGCAGCCCAGTTTCGAACCTGCAACCTTCGTGCTGCTAGGCAACAGTGCTAACCACTGCGCCACCATGCAGCCCAGTGCATTTTTGTAGGGAATACTCTGTTTGCTGCATTTAGACACACGTGTGAAAGCTTTACTGACATACATGTGAAGTAAACACAACCACACGTCCATAAAGAGCCTTTTATTTAAAGCTGCTTTTAACTAAACCTTTTATTTTCTTTCATCTTTCATCTGTTTATGAAAATTTATCCTTTTGTGACTTTATGTTGTCAGATGTTAATCTGATTCTGTTTGGAGAACATTTAGATTTGATGTAATCTGTTTATGATTGTATGACTTTGCTGTATTTTGTTTTGATCGACGAGAAGTACTTTGCGATTCTGTCTGTGATAAGTGCTATATGAATACATGTACGTACTACTTACGTCCATGTCCTTTCATGCATTTAACACTGAGCTACATGGTATTCACACATTTATTTACTTACTGCAGAAATGAGTCGAAGGTTTGAAACATTTTCATGGAGAAATGCATTTTACTGCTCAGATATCACACGTGATACTGGTTTTGTTTAGCTGCAGTCAAAACGCACGTATGTGTATAAACGGTAAATTACAACACGTGTGTTCAGGCTGAGGTTTCTTCTTTTCTTTCCACTGTTTACCCCTACACACACACACACACACACAGACACACGCACACACGCACGCACGCACACACACGCACACACACACACACACACACACACACACACACACACACACACACACACACACACACACACACACACACACACACACACACACACACACACACACACACACACACGCACGCACACACACACACACAGACACACGCACGCACACACACCTGTAGATATTTCTCGTCAGAAGTGCATAATCATGTTCTTTTCCTCTCATTTGCTCATTCGGAGCTCTTTGGTCTGCGTTCATCCTCACCAGGACGAACCTGTAGTTCTTGGCAGTAGAACTGGTCCTGCTCAAACAGAGGAGGAAGCTGTGTGGAACGTTTTGGTCTACCAAACACTCCGTCTCAGTACTTAGTACAGCGTGTACTCAGGTTCACTGCTGGACCTCAGGGTCGAGTCCAGTCTCTCATCTTTAAGCTGGTTGACTTTTAACGTGGAACGAATCGTAGCGTTCAGTTTTTCTGTCCCAGACTCCTCAGGGCTGTATATACATTCATGTAGACAACACTAACTCACTCATTCATTCAGCACACTGTTCCATAATCTAAGTGATGTGCTGCATAATCCTGTTCAGGATAATGAGAGGGGATTGCATTCTAAGAGAAACGCCGTGTGTTGTGGAGCCGTCAGATTAGTCTGGACTTTACAAGCAGCCTCATCACATTTCTGATCACACGTTGGAACGCCACAAACTTCAGGCCTAATGGTCTATATATATAAAACCTGTTCAGTCTCATCCACTCCAATCAATTAGCCCAGCAATCAGGGTACTTGTTTCTGGATTACTGTCAATTTTCACAAAACAGCATGATTAAATGAACAGAGGGTGACTTTTATTATTTATGAATTCCCTTTTCCTTGCAGAGATTCCTCTCCTAGACGTGAGCAGGTGGTTGGGTTGACTTTTAGTCCCATATCTGTGTCTAATGGCTGTTGTCTTCGTCAGGGCATGTCTCCAGCTGATCACAGACTGTCCCCCGGCCATTCAGGAGGAGCTAGACCTCATCAGTGCCCTCAGCCAGCTGGAAGACTTCAGCGTTTGCATTCTGCCGCTGCAAGGTAGGACAGGACGAGCGTGTCTCGAATGAGGCGTTCATGCAAATGTTCCTAAAGGCAGACATACATAAAGTGTAGTCACTTTTCTACCACACACACACACACACACACACACACACACACACACACACACACACACACACACAGTGTAGCCTGTATCCCTCCATATGCTGCTCCCTGTTGCCATTATAACTAAATATATGGTTATTTATGGATCAAGTTGTGCAAACATCTGCCTGATTGCCCAGTTAAGATAGAAGTTGTGGTCTGCGTGCTCTCACCTGTGAAGCACATCGGTGTATTCTCTTTCATGCCTGCTTTTCCTGGCTCCGCTTCCTGCTGCTGGTGGAACTTTTTGGGATTTTCTGGTTAAAGGAAACCTCTGAGCCCAGCTTCTTGGTGTGTGACCCCTTGTGCTGAGGGGTTATTTACCCCTGTTGTTTCTGCACGTTAAACCTAAGCCAGTCTCTCACTCAGCTGCACCTGTTGGTGACAAACTGTTGTTTGCAGATGTGAGAAAGTCTCAAAACTGTGGTGTTTGACTGAAGAACTGGATGCCAGTGTACGATAAGGCGTCCATGTTAAGTGGCTAAGAAGTTCATAGATGTGCCTGTAGCACTTTATGAATAATTGTTAGTTATGCAATAATTAAGGGTGAGAACCTGTTTCTGGGCCAAATCTGTTCACCTGTATGTTTGGTGTTGGAACTTTAGATGAAAAATATAAGGGAGCAGATTTGGTATTATATTATGTAGTGATGTGAAGACATATTGGTGCACTGAAATATCACTATATTTCATGTTATGATACTGAGTCAGTGTTTAAAAGTAGTGTACCGTTTTGTTTTTTACTGATAATATACATCATTTACTGTATTTCTTTTGTGTGATGCAATTCAACCTCCCACTGCTAGGTGGCAGCAGTTTTACCGTCTTTGTGATGATGGAACAACAAGATAACGCTGAATGTGTGTTGAAAGTATAGACATGAATATGTAGACACTCCATTGGGAACTGGAGAGTGTAACAGAGTCACCGCCATATTGGGTGGGTTTCCACACCCTCTAAACCCAACTGGAGTCGATGAAGGGTGAGCAGCTTTGTCCGTTTTTTGTACGGCCTACGTTGTAACAGCTGGCGTGCTATTGAACACAGATCCCTAGCCTACATGTTGGGATTTTTAATTTGTTTTGTTAATTTTGTGTACTTCTATTTTATAATTGAACAAGCCATACCATAAGTCTGATTCAGTGAAAAATGATATTAAAATGGTTTTTTTAGTTGGGTAAGCACCTTTGTCAGTAGAAATGAATGCACTGGGGGCAAAAAGAGATTTATTGACCTGGGTAAAAAA
Organism: Nothobranchius kuhntae; assembly: GCA_006942095.1. Classification (NCBI taxonomy): domain Eukaryota; kingdom Metazoa; phylum Chordata; class Actinopteri; order Cyprinodontiformes; family Nothobranchiidae; genus Nothobranchius; species Nothobranchius kuhntae. The sequence goes on along the minus strand of SSNQ01034324.1, from coordinate 438,096 downwards.
TTTCCCGACAAGAGTCAAAAATTTTGATTACAGTAGATTTTTGATCTATTACCCAGCCCTACCGACGCATTAGCAAAGCCCTGAAAAAGCCGATTTTGTACGGAGACACATCGGCTGAGAGGACCAAGCTAACATACTTTCCCCGTCTCTTTCACCAAAACGGCTCATGACTCTTTTTCAATTAGCCTTCTTCTTCTCGTTCTCTTCCCTGTCTCTTTCATAGTCAGCAGAAAACACAAAATATTGCATATTAGTGATTATTTAGTTTTAAAGCTCAGATCTAATGTGGTTCCACGTGTATTTTATGATCGTGTACCACATGTTAGTCCTGTTTTAGGGTCATGCAGGTTCACACACTTACTGAAAAGCAAAGAAAAGGATTTCAGTGCACTCTCACATTTGAGCGCACACAGGTATGAAGCAGGATTTGAACATATGTAATCCATCTTAGGCTTTCCCCCGCAGCTTTCCTTCAGAGCCCTAAAGCAATGCTTCGTACACGCCACCCTCCCCAGAATTCCCTCGAGGCCTCGCCCAAAGTGATGCCGAACTTTAAAGTTCCTCACAGGTGTCACGATGCGAGGTTGGTTGGACCCAAAATGCAGTAACCCAGGATGACACGAGGCAGATGTTGAATAAATAAAAAAAAATCCTTTTATTTTAGGATGACCAAAACAACAAAAATAAATCCCAAAGGCTGGAAGCCAAAAATCCAGATGAAGATCTGGAGATCCAAATACGCAAGAAGCACGAGAAGACATGACAGAATTACAAACAATGGACCGACACCAAACAGAGACAAGACAGGGCTTAAATACACAGGGAGAACAGTTAAGGAAACAGGAAGCAGGTGTGTGGGGTGAGGGCTGGAGGGAAGGCAGGCGACACCAATGATCTAAATGGGGAAACAGAACCAGTGGAGGGCAGATAAACCTAAAACACCAAACTAAACCTAAGACTGAGGGAAGGACTCACACACACACACATACACACACTGACACACACGTAAACTCACACACACACACACATACACACATACACTCACCACACACATACACACACTGACACACACGTAATTACCGTTTACCCAGGGCCCACTGCAGGGAGGGGCCCTGAGACAGCTTTTATTAAAAATGTTTTATTGTTGTTGTTTTTTCCCCCCAACTTACTTAATGTCTTAATAAACGTCCCTTTACCTGGATAAAGGGGTTAAGAAACAGAATTTCGCCTTAAAAATAATAACTGAATAATCTCTGAGGCATCTATCACCCCTTAAAAATGTGCAAAGTGGTTTAGTCCACACCTGCGGCCAGGGGCTTCACGGCTGCATGTACAGCTATGAGACATCGCAGATGCCGACAGCCAGAGCTGGAGGCAGGATAGTCAGTCATGTCTTTTCCCAAGAAAGGGAAATCTGGCTTCCAGAAAAGAAGGAGAAGGAGGAGAAGTTAATTGAACAGAAGCAAGTACTGACTAGGTTTTTCAAGAAGGAAGGTGAGTAGCAGCAGCAGAACACAGTTTTAGCTGATATTAGCTAGCTCTCAGAAGCTGCATTCATGTTAGGTGTTCAGTGTTAAACGCCTTTAGTTTCACCATCAAGATCAAATATAAATTAATTAGTGTTATCAGTGAAAACACTAATTAATATAAATATATTAATCAGAATTATTATCGCGGGTGGCCGCCGCCAATTAATTGGCGGACCTCGCAGTAAAAACAGGTTCACTCTGTGTGGATATTTCAGCTCCTTCCCAGTCATGGACCAGGACAAACTTGGTATCGATGGATTCGTGGTAATCTCAGGAATGTGAAGCTGCCACTGTTTTTCGTATAGCATGATGACACTGGTGTTAGAGGATTGTTATTGACTTGGTTAGATATTTTAAGCCTATTTTAAATTTCTTTATATTTGATCTTGAAAACGGACAATCTTATAATTTGGCTGATAATGCAGGGATTATAAAATTTAGAGTACATTACATTCACAGAGAGAACCTGGTTTATTTCATGTCATATGTATTTAATATATCAATANGAAACAGGAAGCAGGTGTGTGGGGTGAGGGCTGGAGGGAAGGCAGGCGACACCAATGATCTAAATGGGGAAACAGAACCAGTGGAGGGCAGATAAACCTAAAACACCAAACTAAACCTAAGACTGAGGGAAGGACTCACACACACACACATACACACCCTCACACACACACACACACACACACACACACATACACACATACACTCACCACACACATACACACACTGACACACACCTAAACTCACACACACACACACACACACACTAACACTCACACACACATATACTGAGCTGGGGGAACAAGAGGCTGGAGCTCCAACTGGAGGGGCTGAGGATGACTAAATGAACACCGGACCTGAGGGAATGCTATGAAGGCCTACAAACAGAAGACACATAAATGAGATGCAGACAAAGGACACATGAGGGCGCTATGAGACACAGAAGGGAATCTAGAGAGGGATGGAGAAACATCAGGAGACACATGAAGGAAGACGCAGACGCAGACTATGACAACAGGAGAGCAAAGAATCCACAAAGGTCTGCAAAGGTTCAGAACGTGACATTTCTTACATTAACATGCAGGATTTGGAGGAAATGGATTTTTTGTGAGTTTCTGCGTCTTGAATGACAAAGGGAAAAAGGAAAAGTGTGATAGCCATTGAATTAGACAATGTAAAATGCTGGAAGGTATTTTCTACTAAAGTCATGTACAATCCACATATTATGTATTTTTTAGTTTTTTTTTAATATGTACAGGTCTTTCTAAAAAAATTTGCACATTGTGATAAAGTTCATATTGTCTGTAATGTACTGATAAACATTAGACTTTCATATATATTAGATCCATTACACACAACTGAAGTAGTTCAAGCCTTTTATTGTTTCTAATATTGATGATTCTGGCGTACAGCTCATGAAAACCCAAAACTCCTATCTCAGATAATTAGCATATTTCATCCGACCAATAAGAGAAAAGTGTTTAATACAAAAAAAGTCAACCTTCTAATAATTATGTTCAGTTATGCACTCGATACTTGGTCGGGAATCCTTTAGCAGAAATGACTGCTTCAGTGCGGCGTGGCATGGAGGCGACCAGCCTGTGGCACTGCTGAGGTGTTCTGGAGGCCCAGGATGCTTCGATAGCGGCCTTAAGCTCATCCAGAGTGTTGGGTCTCGGGTCTCTCAACTTTCTCTTCACAATATCCCACAGGTTCTCTACGGGGTTCAGGTCAGGAGAGTTGGCAGGCCAGTTGAGCACAGTAACACCATGGTCAGTAAAGCATTTAGCAGTGGTGTGGGCACTGTGAGCAGGCGCCAGGTCGTGCTGAAGAATGAAATCTTCATCTCCATAAAGCTTTTCAGCAGATGGAAGCATGAAGTGCTCCAACATCTCCTGATAGCTAGCTGCATGGACCCTGCCCTTGATAAAACACAGTGGACCAACACCAGCAGCTGACATGGCACCCCAGACCATCACTGACTGTGGGTACTTGACACTGGACTTCAGGCATGTTGGCATCTCCCTCTGCCCAGTCTTCCTCCAGACTCTGGCACCTTGATTTCCGAATGACGTGCAAAATTAGCTTTCATCTGAACAAAGTCCTTGTGCCCACTGAGCAACAGTCCAGTGCTGCTTCTCTGTAGCCCAGGTCAGGCGCTTCTGCCGCTGTTTCTGGTTCAAAAGTGGCTTGACCTGGGGAATGCGGCACCTGTAGCCCATTTCCTGCACACGCCTGTACACGGTGGCTCTGGATGTTTCTACTCCAGACTCAGTCCACTGCTTCTGCAGGTCCCCCAAGGTCTGGAATCAGTCCTTCTCCACAATCTTCCTCAGGGTCCGGTCACCTCTTCTGGTTGTGCAGCGTTTTCTGCCACACTTGTTCCTTCCCACAGACTTCCCACTGAGGTGCCTTGATACAGCACCCTGGGAACAGCCTAGTCGTTCAGGAATTTCTTTCTGCGTCTTACCCTCTTGCTTGAGGGTGTCAATGATGGCCTTCTGGACAGCAGTCAGGTCGGCAGTCTTACCCATGACTGTGGTTTTGAGTAATGAACCAGGCTGGGAGTTTTTAAAGCCTCAGGAATCTTTTGCAGGTGTTTAGAGTTAATTAGTTGATTCAGATGATTAGGTTAGTAGCTCATTTAGAGAACCTTTTCATGATATGATTATTATCTGAGATAGGAGTTTTGGGTTTTCATGAGCTGTACGCCACAATCATCAATATTAGAAACAATAAAAGGCTTGAACTACTTCAGTTGTGTGTAATGAATCTAATATATATGAAAGTCTAATGTTGATCAGTACATTACAGACAATAATGAACTTCATCACAATATGCTAATTTTTTTAGAAGGACCTGCACTTTTCTTGTAAAGCAAATGCAAAACAAACATCAAGTCTTTCTAGTTCTAACAACAACATTTAAGTCCAACAGATCTGATTACACTGTTCTCACGCAGCACAGATGGAATCACCAGAAATATCGTTTATGTCTAAATCAAATTAATGGTTTTTAAGACTCCAAGTAATAATAATCGACCATGTTTATACAAAAAAGCACTTAAGTTGAGCTAAAATCATATTGTTTAAAAACATCAAAGCAGTTAATCAGAATGAAACTGATTAAATGAGACTACCTGCTAAACTGCTGAGAATCAAGCAGGAATTGGATTTGTAGTTGTAGAGTTCTTATGGTGCCTCTCAACAAACACAGAGGAGTCAACTCATATCCTTCAAACAGGCTTCCGCCTCTCAAAATGATCAAATTCCAAAGCATGAGACTGTTTCTCCTGGAAATTTGAGGGAAAGACTCATGGGAAACGATCGACTGGTTAAAATGATCTCAGCATTGACACTAGGTCAGTATGAACCTCTTTTAGGCATTAGTTCGTAAATTCTGGGGTCAAACCCCCACTGTGTGTTATGAAACTTCAGATCAATGGGGAGGCCTTAAAGGAGCAATATGTAAGAATTCTACAGCAAATTCATCACAAAACAGTCTAATGTCTCAATCATGTTGGAAACATTGCCATTTTCATTAACCATACCATTTAATTTGTTGAGCACTTAAACACAGCATTACAATTCAAATGTGTTAAAGCAGGGAAAGATCTAAAACATGTAGGATAAAAGACCTCCAGGACTGGAGTTGGACCACTGATTGATCAGCTTTGTCTTTTGATATTTTTATTCTAAATTAACTTCTGATTTGCTCACATCTGATTTGTGTAAATAAATAAAAAAAACTCCAAGGGATTTTAAACAGAGGTTTGCCTGAATGGTTGAACATGTAGAACCTCATAGATGGCTGCTGAGCAGGGGCCTCGGACTGGGGGGGGGGGGGGGGGGGGGGGGGGGGGGGGGGGGGGGGGGGGGGGGGGGGGGGGGGGGGGGGGGGGACCGTTTACCCAGGGCCCACTGCAGGGAGGGGCCCTGAGACAGCTTTGAATAAAAATGTTTTATTGTTGTTGTTTTTTCCCCCAACTTAATTAATGTCTTAATAAACTTCCCTTTACCTGGATAAAGAGGTTAAGAAACAGAATTTCACCTTAAAAATAATAACTGAATAATCTCTGAGGCATCTATCACCCCTTAAAATGTGCAAAGTGGTTTAGTCCACACCAGCGGCCAGGGGCTGCACGGCCGCATGTACAGCTATGAGACATCGCAGATGCCGACAGCCAGAGCTGGAGGCAGGAGAGTCAGTCATGTCTTTTCCCAAGAAAGGGAAATCTGGCTTCCAGAAAAGAAAAGAAAAGAAAAGAAGGAGAAAAAGTTAATTGAACAGAAGCAAGTATTGGGTTTTCAAGAAGGAAGGTGAGCAGCAGCAGCAGAACACAGTTTTAGCTGATATTAGCTAGCTCTCAGAAGCTGCATTCATGTTAGGTGTTCAGTGTTAAACGCCTTTAGTTTCACCATCAAGATCAAATATAAATTAATTAGTGTTATCAGTGAAAACACTAATTAATATATATATATTAATCAGAATTATTATCGCGGGCGGCCGCCGCCAGTTACTTCGCGGACCTCGCAGTAAAAGCAGGTTCACTCTGTGTGGATATTTCAGCTCCTTCCCAGTCATGGACCAGGACAAACTTGGTATCGATGGATTCGTGGTAATCTCAGGAATGAGAAGCTGCCACTGTTTTTCGTATAGCTTGATGACACTGGTGTTAGAGGATTGTTATTGACTTGGTTAGATATTTTAAGCCTATTTTAAATTTCTTTATATTTGATCTTGAAAACGGACAATCTTATTNTTTGGCTGATAATGCAGGGATTATAAAATTTAGAGAACATTACATTCACAGAGAGAACCTGGTTTATTTCATGTCATATGTATTTAATATATCAATATATATCAGCAAAGCTTAACATCATGAACCATGACAGACATGACTGAAGAGCAGATGAAGATATCATGCCAGGCACTGATGAGAAAATATTACAAGGATCTCACAGCTGAATTTGAGAATGAGATGCTACACCTGAGAACAATATATGGTGCCACATTTCCACACATTCGGTCTCCTCTTGAGCTGCTTAATGCCATCTACAGGATGCAATTACAGAGCATTTTTGGAGAAGTTTGTATTGGACTGAGGATTTTTTGCACACTGCCTGTGACTGTTGCTGGGGGTGAACAGGCTTTTAGCAAACTGAAACTGGTGAAAAATGATTTGAGATCAACAATGTCCCAGGATAGACTGAACAGCCTAGCTCTTCTTTCTATTGAAAGCCAATTAGCCAAAGGATTGGACTTTAAAGATCTCATAAGTGATTTTGCTAACATGAAGACCCGTCAGTGGGCATTTACTGGAAAATAAATTCCAGGATTTTTGTTTGAACACATTGTTGGCAAATAAAAATAATTATATGTGAAGTCTGGGCATTTCACTTTTATTATGCTGGCATTTGTATTTGCTCAATATAGAGGTTAAACTAAGATCATATTTATTATCTTGTCTTATAGCATGACAAAAAATGTGTAAGAGAGATATTAAGTAATTGAGCATGGGGGCCCACCTAGAAGACTTGTACCTAGGGCCCAGAATTTGGTGCTACGCCCCTGCGGCTGAGAGAAGGGATTCATTCACTTTTGTTGGACTTTTATTAATGCTTTTAAAATTTGATTAATATTTTATTTAATTCATACATGTACAGTGTTTTCTGGTGTTGGCTTAAAACTAGTATGTGATCATTCATAAACACACACATCATCAGTTAGAAACTCCATATCCTCTGGTTGGATTGGCCGTTCTTCGGTCATTTATTATCTTCCTGACATGTTGACAGCAGCTGCTTCATCATCCACTCCACATCATTTCCCATCGTTTTTACCATCAGCTGTAACTTGTGTCAGATCAAGTTCTGTAATTTGCCAAACAACCGTGACAGTCCCGCCTTTTCTCTTTTCCTCTTCTCTGTATCGTTCCTCCAGTGCGCCTGCGATCCGACCGCTTATCGCTCATCGAGGAGTGCATCGCCCGCTGCCCCACTGCCTATAACCAGTCCACCACCCTGCTCAGTCTGGCGTCACTCCTCCGAGTGTCAGGTACTGTTACCCACAACCACACACCCCTGTTCTCCTTTCTCTCTGACTTTCGCTCTGCTGGAATGTGTTGGAGGGAAGGTTTTATCACGAGGACCGGCCCGTTGTCCGTCGAGGTTCTTGGGGTTAAGTGAGGTAACAAAACAGAAGATGTGCTGCTAAACAAATGTTACCATAAATGCTCACGAAACCTTTTTGTGTACTCAAACTGTGTACTCTGTCAGAGATGGATTGACTACAAGGCCGTTAGCTCTTTATACGAGAGAGGATTGTTGCCTCAGGAAAACAGCAGGTACTTTATAACAGTACGTTTATTTTGTAATCCTTCTAGTTTCTGTTTTAGTCCCATAAAATACAGCCAGCGCTCCGGTTGGCTAATGGAATTGGAAAGCTGATATATTTTAGTTAAAGTTATTTGAAATAGAATTAGACACCCTCTAGTCTTTTTCAAAGCTTGAAGTTTCTAACTTCATCTTTTAATGTAGCATGGGGAGTACAGCTCTACCTCGAGCTCCTGCTGCCCCCCCCCCCCCAAACACAAAGTGTTTTGACTAAATCTAACTGTCGTTCAAAGGAGGGGTACCAAGACTCCACAACAGATGTTTTCAGATTACAGGAACCAGTTTGTAACCCACATAGCTTTGTTTCACATGACGTTGCATCCCTGCCACCAAATGCAGATGGGGGTATGGAAGTAGCCGGCGCTGCACAGAACCTTATTTACTGCCGTCAGCAGGAAAGGGGGAAGAAAAAAAAAACCCAGATGAGTTATCTGACGCACGCACGTTCTCACACGCAGCACCTGACCAACCAGCGGTTAAATGTGCCACCGGGTCCATGGCAGAGGAGAGATGGCATCCAAACAGAAATACAGGGCAGGGGTGTCATTTATCAAACATGGTGTAGAATCCTTACTAAAACCGTACTTAAGCTCAGCAAAAAAAGTACTTACGCCAAGCAGGTTTGTGACCTATCAAACATGGAGGACGCAGAGCTGCACGCAGTCTTCGATTCATAAATCGAAATTATCCTCCAAGATGGCGCCGAGTATGGCTGCCTCGTCGCGAGCTCCACCAAGCAACAGCTGTTTTTTGTGTTTACTACTTTTTCTTTATTTTTTCACCAGTAGCACATGTCTCCTTGAGTACGACCGACAAACCTTACTGGACATAAGACGGATTTTCTCATTGCTTCCCGGAGTTCAGGTCTTTCATCACGGACCCGCCGTTTGCAGATCCCCCATTCGTCTCACCTGAGACGCCTTTGTTATGGGCCCGTGGAGGCCTCAAGCGCCGACGCAGAGGGAGAAGATCTGGCGTTCTGGTTCGACTGAGACGGCGCACTAACAGACCACCATTACCCAGTTTACTACTGGCTAATGTGCAGTCCCTGGAGAACAAGCTGTGCGAGCTTCGGGCTCGGATCTCATTCCAGCGAGAGATGCGGGACTGCTGCGCGATCTGCCTCATAGAAACCTGGCTATCGGACAAAGTACCAGACACCGCAGTACAACTGCCGGGGTTCTCCGTGCACCGCGCGGACAGGTCACAGGAGCTTACTGGGAAAAGCAGAGGTGGTGGTGTGTGTTTCATGATCAACAACAGCTGGTGTGATCATGCGAACGTGCACCCGGTCAAATCCTTCTGCTCTCCGGACCTGGAGTACCTGATGATTAAGTGCCGGCCATTCTGGCTACCGAGAGAATTCACAGCGGTGATTATTACGGCTGTTTACATTCCCCCACAAGCCGACACTGACCGAGCGCTCAGGGAACTGTACAGCGCGATCAGCAATGAGGAAACCGCACACCCAGAGGCGGCGTTTATTACGACCGGGGACTTTAATAAGGGTAACCTGAAGAAAGTCTCACCAAAACTACACCAACACATCCATTTCAATACACGCGGAGACCGGCTACTCGACCACTGCTACACCTCTTTCCGAGATGCGTACAAAGCCCTCCCACGCGCCCCATTCGGCCAATCAGATCACCGCTCCATCCTGCTAATACCTGCCTACAGACAGAAGCTGAAGCGGGAAGCTCCAACCCTGAGGGCGGTGCATCGTTGGTCGGACCAATCGGAGTCTGCGCTGCAGGATTGTTTTGATCGGGCGGACTGGGAAATGTTTCACGCGGCTGCTAGAGACATTGATGAGTACACAGACTCAGTCTGCGGATTTATCAGGAAATGCGTGGAAGATGTTGTCCCATCCAGAACAGTTAAATCCTTCCCGAATCAAAAACCCTGGATTAATGGAGGTGTGCGAACGGCGCTGGCGGCGCGGAGCACCGCCTTTGCCTCCGCGAACACATCAGACTACAAACACGCACATTACCAACTCCGGAAGACGATCAAAGCAGCCAAACGTGAGTACAGAGACAGGGTGGAGCAACAGTTTGACAACCCCCGGAGTATGTGGCAGGGACTAAACACAATCACAGACTTTAGAGGGAGAACCAGCACACCGCAGACCACGGCCTCTCTGTGTGAGGATCTAAACGCATTCTATGCCAGATTCGACACAGCGAACTCCATGAGACCGGACAGTGAGCGCACCGCGGATGACGTCAGTGCGCACACTGTGTCTGAAGAGGATGTGCGGAGGTGCTTCAGGAGGGTGAACGCACGCAAAGCTACTGGTCCGGACGGGATTCCCGGCCGCGTCCT
>SSNQ01034324.1:415885-427299 GCA_006942095.1 Nothobranchius kuhntae | reverse complement strand
AACAAACTGTCCACCCGGGCTTTTGCGCTGCACAGAGACGCTTCGCTGCCTATGACTGAACGTCAGTTGAGAGTCAGTCTCATGCAGACTGACCAATGAAGAGAGGGCCTCAAGTTAAGACCCTCTCCTCATTGGTCAGTCCACACGAGGTGGGTCAAAGGTTACTCTGGGCGGGTTACGTGTTGTCAGGCATTCAAGTATTGAGTATATTTACTGCATATTACAGTAAAATATTCTGTATGTGACCACATTATGGTGATCCTCGGGTCGTGATGATGGAGCCCTTGAATATTGTTGCCCAGGGTACAACAAAGTGTTAATCTGGCCCTGGTTCCGCCGTCACATTCCCGCAGAAACTGGTTGATCACACCGGGGCCAGACTACTAGCATGTGGTTTTACAACCACAATGTCCTCGGAAGCAAAAACGCTTTTAAAAGGGAGGGAGGAGTCCTAACTGTTGCTGCAGGCGTGTTGTGTGAGAGTGCAGTTATATACTGGTTAATATATTTTTGGGTTCAGTTGCTTTCATGTGGCCTAATGTGAGTCTATTTGGGATCATTGGAATGATCAGCAGCATTTCTTGATGTGACTTTATGGCAGTTGCCCAGGGCATCATCACAAGGAGGATGGCATTCATTTACTTTTGTTTTATTTGGTATTTTTTCAGTCATTTTTGGAAATAGTGATCAATTTTGATTAATTCACAGCCAATGTTTAATTACATTTAAAAATTAGTTGTTTGACATCCCCAGTTATAATAAATGTCAACAGATGAGATCAAACAAAACAGATGAGAATTGCCCTTAAGCTGTTTAACTTGGACCAAGCATTTTAGGTCACAGATAGATGTAGCTTAGGGTCTCTGTCTATACACCTTATAAGACAATTTAGGTGATGGCATGTTGTTTTTCTGCTATTGAACTGTTTTCTAATAATGTTGTGTTAAATAAAGTGAAGGAAGGAGAGAAATAACATTTCCCTAGCAGTTTTTAAAAATTTCCCCATGTAATCCGATTAATCGATTAATCGTGTCGAGACCCCATCCGATTAATCGATTATCCAAATAATCGTTTGTTGCAGCCCTACCCTCACTACTGAAACTCCAACATTACACGCTCCATACTGTACATTAATGCCACTGCTCTGCACATACCAATCACTTATCTTATTGTTTACTTTATTCATTTGTATACTTAGATTAGCCATTTTTATATTTTACTTGTTTTTACGTTACTGTATTTTTGCACAACTCTGTTGCTGTGAAGCTCGCACACAAGAATTTCACTCGCATGTACTGTACCAGTGTACCTGCAATGTGACGTGACAATAAAAGTGATTTAATTTGATTTAATTTGATAAATCAGAGACTATCTAGAAAGGTTCTCAGCTGCTTTTTAGTCACATCCCACCCTCACCACGCCCACTTACTGCCATAAATGGTCAATGCAAAGTGCCTTGTGGATCTCATGCATGTACATAAGCCGGCTGTTGCAGCGCTCCGCCAATGACATGGCGACCGTAGATCAAGGCAGATCAAGCAGAAGTTGAGGTACCTGTGGGTGAGGTGGAGAAATGAAAGGAAGTGCTTTTGCAAAACAAATAAGAGAAAATCCACGGAGTGGCACAGCGTTGCTGAAGCCGTCAATGCTGGGTTCTTCAGAGAGATCTGTGGCGGGTATAAAAACAATGGCCCAATCGGGATTAGATCCCCAGACTCCCGGGTGAAAGTCACACACGCTAACCAGTCACCCAAACGGAGATCTCCCTTGACTGAGTAGCCAGGGCGCATGATCAATCGGGTCACAGTGACAGGACACACACTGTCACAGATGCATGATGTTCTGTCTCAATCTGTCCCCCTGTCAGTATTCTGCGCTTCAGTGTGTGTGTGCGTGTGTGTGTGTGTGTGTGTGCGTGTGTGTGTGTGTGTGTGTGCGTGTGTGTGTACAAGTGATAATGCTGCAGGATTTCATAATCGTATCCTTCTCAGCAGCAGCACTGCAGGTGCTCTCCATGTCCAGCATGTGTGTAAGCCAGGTCCTTAGTCAGCTTAAAGTTACCACATTTTTCCGTTACGTTTTCTTTATAAATCCCAAAGTTTACGTGGAAAGTTGCTTACGCAGTTTTCCGACCCCGTTTTGTGCGTAAGCTAGCTTGATAAATGAGGCCCCTGGAGTACAAGAAACAAAACGTCAAAACAAGAGGAGTGAAAGTGCGAATGTTGTTAGAGACCAAAGGAAAGTGTTGTAGGCATAATTACCACAGCTGCTGCTCATCGTGAAACAGAAGAGAGGATAATTCTGCCTGGATGTGGGCTGTAAGTCCAAATTAGATTCTGAAACATACATGAACAATAGCATTGTTATTAATGAATTTTAACAACTGTTGGTCCTGAAATGACCAAGACAGGTTCGGCGCGATTGGAGAAAAAGTTGTTCGCTTCTGAGTTGATGTTGGAGACAAAAAACCAGTCAAAATAAGATTCACCGCTGCAGAGGGAGAACACACTTATCAGCTCTCATGCAGGGATCACCATCCTGTCTCCAGCAGCTTGTATGCATGTGTTCTGTCGCTCATTCTGTCACGGCCGTTTTTATTCGCTCAAGCAGGGAGAGGTCACATGGTTTTACAAGGTTCAGTATGAGCAATCGTCTGAACAGCAGACTTGCATCCTTGAGTTGATGTTAAAAATAATGCGTCTACAATCTCCACAGATAACAGGGACCTATTCTCACAAAGCCTGAAAGGAGGGGTGAGCAGCAGATAACAGAAGCATTTGGAATGTCTACTGAGCTGCAGGGTCAGATTTGCACACACACCAGGTTGCACATTACCAAGGACCAGAAGTTAAAGATGTTGCTTGGGTTTACCTGTGTGCATTATCAGTTAACACTCTTAACATTCCCCCTTTTGAACTCTAATAAGAGTTCAACAACGATACAAAAAGTAGAAAACAAACACAATCAGCATCCTTAATTCATTAACACAAAACCCAACAATTTATCAATTCAACAACACAACAACAATATCCCATGGAGTAATACGATTGTAAATTGATTTAAAGGCGTCGAATACAACCTTTGTAAGATAACTGGAGGGTGTTAAGTAAAACCCTTTGTAGATTATCTGTGTTCTTCTTCCCCCTGTCGAGGTCCCTCCACTGGCTCCAGGCAGCTGCAGGGGGAGATGATGTCACGATTCTCGTCCCGCTGGATGTGGTGGTAGCTTGGCACGCTACCGCATCCTGCAGAGGTGGTAGCTTGGCACGCTACCGCGGTCAGCTACTTCTCTTCCTGGGTCCTGAGGTCCTTTTGGATCTCCGATACCGTCCTTCCTGGCTCGTCCGGGCCGCGCACTGGGTCCATTACTTACCTGAGCAAAAACAAGACAACTGTCATGCAAAGCGTCTCTGGAACACTGAATGGCTAACCAACCTGAAATAAAGCCACCGTAGGCTTCCAAGCGTGTGAAAGGCTTTTGTTTGGTTTGCAGTGTGATGTGAGCTAAACAGCATGAGATGGTTTGTTGTGCCGATCATTTCAGCGCCGGCTAAATCCTCCAGTTTAGAAAAGTCCGACTTTTAAAACGATACGAGTCATAACCTAAATGAAGATGTATGTTTTTGCAGTAGCGTGTCTGTGCCGGCTCATTTAAAGCTTTAGTATAGTCGCTTTCATCCATCGCACGGCGCTCTGTGGTGGAACAAAGCACTTCCTGACCCCATCTGGGTTCTGCGCGACTGCAGAGTCATGTGAGTGAAACCCAACAGTAACTTGTGTTTTTTAGCTCCGCCTTCGGATCAGACTCGTCTGGGCTCAACACAGACTGCATTGAATGGCTTATGTTGTGTTGGTAGTACTGTTACTCATTCAGGCAATTTTAAATTCTTACGTTGAATTTCATGTTTGATTTCCGAGGAGGAAGCGAAGCCGTCATTAGCTGATAGCAACGGAAGCTAAAGTATCAAGCTAACGCTATCTGAAAGCGTTTACCTGCTGGAGCAGATTAAGATAACTCACATAGAACATGATGTCATCACCACCTAGCCTCTCATCGCATTTAGTGACATGGACCCAAACTTCAGAGCGTTCTTTCTACCGTGCTGCGTTTACAGCTGGCCTGCAGCGACGGACAGCATAGCTCTCTTGTGCATGTGCTGCTGTCTATCTTGGGAAATCAGGTACAAAATCTGTGGTACTACGGACCAAAGTAGGATGAGGTGATGTGTAAACAGAGTAAGGGAACTTGAATGCTCCACGGAAACACAACTCGGCAGAAAAATGTTGGTGTCGAAGGACATTTTGCTCAGTTTTATGGCTTTTTGTCAGACTCTGAACCAGGAAATGGCTGCAGGCAGCAAACTCCGGAGTAACCAGTGACTCCGCCCCCTAGCCAATCAGTAACCAGATTCACGAGGCCGTCCCGACTCAGCCTGGCCAGGTACCTCTATGGAGCAGGGACTAAAATAGGGAAAATACCGAACCCTTGGGAACGGCAGTGGGGCCGAGCTGCACCAGTCCAGGTTTCTCTGAGTAGTGCTCCTGGAAGACTGGCTTTAGTGATGAGTACTTCAGCAGAAATACTTCTGGGAAGAAAGAAAGTACTTTTCTCAGATCTGCTTTAGCTTCAAGCTTCTTCTGCGTGTGTTCTCATTTCTTTTAGTCGTTGACTTTTCTCTAGTTTCTCTAGCTTTACCTTCTCAAAAGAAAAGTGTTTACATCTGGTGGTTCCTGGAGGGAGTTTCCTCCTTTCATATAAATGTTTCATGATCTGAGCTGAGCGCTCATATTTACAGACGCATTGCAGATCTGTTTATGCTGCAGCACGTCGGCCAAAAAGCAGTCGTCCCCACGCATACAGAGCAAAATGCTAGCTGGCTACAAATGATCAACGTTAACTTAAACACCTTGGTGAAAAGTGGAAAACACTTTTCTGTCATGAAACTTTGTGCAACAACCCGACAGGAACATTTTAGAATTGTTGTGTAACTTCCTGTTTGTTGAACTTCCTTTCAAGCTTTACTTTGAAATGTTTATCCTGCTGTGCTTGTCCCTCTCGCTCTCTTTTTTGTTGTTGTTTGGCCCCGCCGCTCCGTCCTCCCGCTCTGAGGACTGCCACCAGCCAAAGGAAGCCTGCTAACCGGCCTTCTGGCATTTCTGCCGCTGCGCTCCTCACATTCTGTCAGCGGGAAGCTCTCCCTGTGTGGCTTCAGAAAAAGAAGGAGCAAAGCGAGATGAGAAGGGGAATAAACATTTTTAAAAAATAAATAAATGCAAGAGGGAGCCTTTTGAAGGGTGCACAGCTCCGGGGCTTTGTGATGAATATTTGATGCAGGTATCACCAGCATAGCAGTTAAAAACACTTAGTGTTGGCTTTCTGCCTCAACACAAGTGCTCTGTAAATCATTCATAACACCAGTTAAAGGTAAGAACACAATTCCATCTTTTCCAGATCGTAGGACTTCCGTAAGCCATTACTGCTGTCTGTGTTCATTAAGTTTGTTGTTTTTCTGACATTTCTCACCTTTTGATCGCAGCCTTTGATTGGCTCATCAGGGAGGAATAAAGGTTTCAATTGGATAATCAATATGTGTGATTGAGTTCAGCTTAAGGTGAATACCAGGGAACGTGTTGGCGTAAAAAGTACACAGGGTGGGTTTGCTCACACACACACACATACACGCACACACACACGCACACACACACACACACACACACACACACGCACACACACACACACACACACACGCACACACACACACACACACGCACGTCACAACTGCTTTGAAGACACCCTTTGACCAGTCACCTAGAAGATACTCTGCAAATAGATCACACCTCGTCTCAGAAAACGCGTATTTCTAACCGTCACTCCACTAACACGCACGGAAACAACACGCCATCACACTTCTCCATCGTCTCGTCTGTTCCTCTTTGATCCTCAGCACACGACTTTGTTCACAAGCTGCAGATCTGCTCGATTTTTGTTTGATCGTCCTGTCCTCCTTCCTTTTTGTTTACTGAACTCACAGAGAACTCCAAGGCTGTCCTGAACAGAGACATCAGTCTCAACGCTGCATCCAGTCACACATAAACAAAGACATCATACTTTGAAGTATTCATTCAACATGGTGGCATAATTCAGCCTTTTTCCTTGTAAAAACTGACTGAACATGCAGCTTCACTATATGTTCAAACCTGTGGACTTTCAAGTTAGAAAAATCAGGTTTATTAAGACATACACACACCTAAAGGATCATTAGGAACAGCTGTTCAACTTCTCCTTAATGCAATTATCTAATCAACCAATCACATGGCTGTTGCTTCAATGCATTTAGGGGCGTGGTCCTGGTCAAGACCATCTCCTGAACTCCAAACTGAAGGTCAGGATGAGGAAAAAAGGTGATTTAAGCTATTCTGAGCGTGGCATGGTTGTTGGTGCCAGACGGGCCGGTCTGAGTATTTCACCATCTGCTCCGTTACTGGGATTTTCACCCACAACCATTTCTAGGGTTTACAAAGAATGGTGGGAAAAGGGAAAAACATGCAGTATGCAGCAGTCCTGTGGGCCAAAAGGCCTTGTTGATGCTAGAGGTCCGAGGAGAACGGGCCGACTGATTCAAGCTGATAGAAGAGCCTAACCCTCGTTACAACCGAGGAATGCAGCAAAGCGTTTGTGAAGCCTCAACACGCCCAACCTTGAGGCGGACAGGCTACAACAGCTGAAGACCCCACCGGGTACCACTCATCTCCACTACTAACAGGAACAAGAGGCTACAGTTTGCACCGGCTCACCAACAGTGGACAGTTGAAGACTGAAAAAATGCTGCCTGGTCTGATGAGTCTCCATTTCTGTTGAGACATTCAGACGGTAGAGTCAGAATTTGGCGTAAACAGAATGAGAACATGGATCCATCATGCCTCGTTACCACTGTGCAGGCTGCTGGTGGTGGTGGTATCATGGTGTGGGGGATGTTTTCTTGGCACACTTTAGGCCCCTTAGTGCCAGTTGGGCATGGTTTAAATGCCACGGGTTACCTGAGCATTGTTTCTGACCATGTCCATCCCTTCATGACCACCATGTACCCTTCCTCTGATGCTACTTCCAGCAGGATGATGCACCGTGTCATAAAGCTCCAACCATTTCTAACTGGTTCCTTGAACATGACGATGAGTTCACTACTACAACGGCCCCCACAGGCACCAGATCTCAACCTGATAGAGCATCTTTGGGATGTGGTGCCCTGGATGTGCATCCCACACATCTCCATCAACTACAAGATGCTGTCCTGTCAATATGGCCGACATTTCTAAAGATGCTTTCAGCACCTTGTTGGATCAACGCCACGTAGAATTAAGGCCGTCCTGAAGGCCAAAGGGGGTCAAACACCGTGTTAGTATAATAATCCGTTAGGTGAGTGTATGTTGCCTGTGGTTGTAAGTATTAAGGCTTCGTGGCTTTCCACGAAATGTGTAAGCATCACCTAACGTCTGCGTCTTCCTTCTTGCTTGTTGTGGCGTGAACTGGTGGAACCACATCCTGCAATTCTCCTGTGATTTCTTGATCTTGCTGGACCAACCTCTGTTGGTGTGAAACACTACCGGTATGAAGGGTCGTGTTGCTGAGGTGGAAACACGTCGACTACGTCATGAATCATGTATGAAGCCCGGGTGACCTTGATGAGTCACAGGCAGCTTTGACATTTTTCCATTGTAGCGGTCACTCTTCATAGTGTGATGACTGCAAATTAATTATGACCAATAAGATGTGATGATTCCATATAAATATGAAATATCAACCTGATTGATCTTAGTTACTTTTACTTGTTCAGGGACCATAAACACACTTCGTATTAATTCAGACAGTCAGGTATTTAGTTAAAAAGGAATTTTATTCTTTTCTAAACTAATGATTATTCATGACAAGATATGAATAATGAGATGTGATGCAGTGGATATGCGGTGATGTAGTGTGATGTGTAGGTGGTGTGATGTAAGCTAGATGTTAATCAGAATCTTTGTATCTGAACAAAAGTGAGATCTGGGTGTAAAAGAATTTGTTTGCTAGAAACTAAAGAGTGGATCCCTCGAGACTTCCAAGGTCACAGTTTGTTTATGCAATTCGCCATTAAACCAGAGAGAAGGAAATCACTTTTGATATTGCTGTTTGATGTCATAGATGATGTTGTTCCTTTCCTGTCCTGTGGGCGACGTGGCACAGGAGTTAGGTGCCCGCCCCGTAATCGGAAGGTTGCAGGTTCGAGCCCCGCTCAGTCTGTCGCTGTCGTTGTGTCCTTGGGCAAGGCACTTAACCCACGTTGCCTGCTGGTGGTGGTCGGAGGGACCGGTGGCGCCAGTGCTCGGCAGCCTCGCCTCTGTCAGTGCGCCCCAGTGCAGCTGTGGCTACATCGTAGCTCATCCCCACCAGTGTGTGAATGGGTGTGTGAATGGGTGAATGACTGGTTGTGTTGTAAAGCGCCTTGGGGGGTTCCAGGACTCTAGAAGGCGCTATATCAAATACAGGCCACTTACCATATCCACTGCCATAATTAAGCCATGAAAACACACCGCTGCACTTTTGGAACATACTGGGAGCAAATAAGCCGTTGGGTCACACGTAAGCTTCATATATAACTTCAGCTGTGTGTAACGAATCTAATATATATGAAAATCTAATGTTTATCAGAACATTAAAGACAATAATAAACTTTATCACAATATGCTAATTTTTTGAGAAGGACCTGTCTATCAATGTCCTTTAGCTGCATTTTAATTTAAAGGTGCAATATGCTAGAACAAAAACAGTCTAATGACTCATCATATAGAGCTCCGGACCCCACGTGACTCTCAGTTAGTAGACGCCATATTGGCAGGTAAAAGAAGCTAAACAAACACTGATGTAAGCATGAACGTGAACGGGATCGGCTTGGATTTTACTTCGTCGGATTTACTTCACACTTTAAAACCGAAGAAATTGTTTTATATAGTCAGAAATTAAATAGACTAAACATTTCCGACCCTTACCGTGCCCCTGGGATACTTTTTAAAAACGCCAGAAGCTGTCGGAGCGGACTTCTTACCGGACCTGGCCAGGGAACCCCTTGGGATTTACCCGGAGGAGCTGGCTCAGGCGGCTGGGAGAGGGAAGTGTGGGCCTCTCGACTTAGGCTGCTGCCTCCGCGACCCGACTCCGGATAAGCGGATGAAAATGGATGGATGGATGGACAAATAACAGATTTACACGTAAGTAGTTTAAATAGAGTGCTGTGCTGTTTGAATGTATAAACTGAATGCCAAGAGAAATCACTTGTCTGATTTTTTTTCCATGTATAAAATAAATGTCAGGCAGGAGTGTCTCAGGATCTGTCTGAGCTGTCTCGGTGAGACAGATAATAGCAATCCAAAGTGCTTTTTATGTGTGATCTGACAATTGATCAACCATTTCTTAAAAATGAAACACAGCTTAGCCGGTTAATTGCTGTGATCATAAAACACGTAAACGGCAGCACGCAGAACTCACGAGGCAACGTTTTACGTGATGTTTACTTGTTGCTATGAGTAATAAGACAGAAAAAGCCCCGCCAAAATAAGTTTAGGAAGCCCACTAAGAATCGTAATAAAAGCATTTAAAATAAATACCATACACAGTTGAGGAAACGTTGGTTTAAGTACCTGATATGAAGCGGTCGCTGCATAAGCGAAAACCTTTACTCTCGGGATCCCACAGCTTCATTTTAGCCCGGTCACTAGCGCGTTTTATTACAATGATCCAACGTATGCGGCGCTCCGGATCTTGGGGAATCCTGTAGATGGCTCATTCCTTCTGTCGTCCGCGTCTGTTCTGCATCCTGGGGCACAACAGGAATCTACCATATTTCCTGTTTGATTGAGTTTTCTGACAATAACAAATAGCCCAGCTGTCGGCTTCTACCTGCCAAGATGGCGCCGTTTCGATTTGAACTGTTGCATGCCGGGAGAAGTGACGTCAACTCCCGGAGCTCTATTAGAANGTGGGTTTGCTGTGTGGGCCTCTTGACTTAGGCTGCTGCCTCCGCGACCCGACTCTGGATAAGCGGATGAAAATGGATGGATGGATGGACAAATAACAGATTTACATGTAAGAAGTTTAAATAGAGTGCTGTGCTGTTTGAATGTATAAACTGAACACCAAGAGAAATCACTAGTTTGATTGTTTTCCGTGAATAAAATAAAAATGTCAGGCAGGAGCGTCTCAGGATCTGTCTGAGCTGTCTCGGTGAGACAGATAATAGCAATCCAAAGTGCTTTTTATGTGTGATCTGATCAACCATTGCTTAAAAATGAAATACAGCTTAGCCGGTTAATTGCTGTGATCATAAAACACGTAAACGGCGGCACGCAGAACTCACGAGGGACGTTTTACGTGATGTTTACTTGTTGCTATGAGTAATAAGACAGAAAAAGCCACGCCAAAATAAGTTTAGGAAGCCCACTAAGAATCGTAATAAAAGCATTTAAAATAAATACCATACACAGTTGAGGAAACGTTGGTTTAAGTACCTGACATGAAGCGGTCGCTGCATAAGTGAAAACCTTTACTCTCAGGATCCCACAGCTTCATTTCAGCCCGGTCACTAGCGCGTTTTATTACAATGATCCAACGTTTGCGGCGTTCCGGATCTTGGGGAATCCTGTAGATGGCTCATGCCTTATGTCGTCCGCGTCTGTTCTGCATCCTGGGGCATAACAGGAATCTACCATATTTCCTGTTTGATTGAGTTTTCTGACAATAACAAATAGCCCAGCTGTCGGCTTCTGCATGCCGAGATGGCGCCGTTTCGATTTGAACTGTTGCATGCCGGGAGAAGTGACGTCAACTCCCGGAGCTCTATTGGAAGGAAGGATTTACTGAAACATATTTCATTCTCAGCCAGCTGCGTGGTTGTCAGTTTTTCTCCTTTCAAAATAAAGGATGGAGGAACGTAGCTACTGTTTACCATCGGTAAGCGTGAGGTTGCCGTGTCTCTTGAGCACTAACCCCGGTTTCACACAGAAAGCATCAACGTCAACATCACTGCTTCAAATAGAATCCATTATAGCCTATGGGGTGTTTCGAACCACCCGCGACGCATCAATTTTCAGGCGCATCCCAGAAGCCTAAATATAGGACTGAGTTCTATTTTTGCTGCGAGCCGCTTCTGGGACACTTCAAGTTAGCAGTTAACATAGGGCTTGACAGGAAATCACATGTGATTTTATTGAAAAATCCCTGGTAATTTTCTAAATAAAAGTACTGCAGCGATGCGATTTCATATATATGAAGCTTTCGTGTGGCCCAACGGCTTCTTTGCTCCCAGTATGTTCCAAAAGTGCAGCGGTGTGTTTTCATGGCTTAATTATGGCAGTGGATATGGTAAATGGTAAATGGCCTGTAT
>SSNQ01034324.1:388479-403479 GCA_006942095.1 Nothobranchius kuhntae | reverse complement strand
AGGCCTAAGAAACCATGGCATCTTTTTGTTTGATCCTATTGGGTAAAGAAGGCCAGAGGCTAATGTTAAAATATCTCAAGCTTTTTTTTCTATCACCAACAACTTGATATTACAGTTAAAAGTATTAATCGACTCATCAGCTTGCTGTGTGTGACTCATCATTGCTTGTCATCTCGAGTCTACTGGCGCTGATCTGTAAGTGGCAACCATTGCTCAGAGTGGGCTTGTTTGTTTTGATGTTTGGTCTGCAGTATCCACAATTGACCACAAGATGTCAGTCTTACCTCATGCACCTTTAATGTTTTTCCCTCCAATAAAAAACTGATGTTACCTTACTTTACCTGTGGATGAACCACAAGCTGTGGAATTTGCAGCAGGTGCATTATCCCCTCCAGTTTTGCTTTTTCTCATCTATCTCACCTCTGTGTGGGACAACACTGAGAGAAATGGCCTCAAATCGGTAATTAATGTGTCGCCATGCGTCCCACGTCAACGTAATTAATGACTCATCACTGCGGTGATGAGAGAGAGATGGCACCGAGTCAAAACAGCAAGGCCGCACTGTGATGGAGCACAGCTGCTGAACAGGATAACGCCACGACAAAAATAAAGAGCAAACGTGTTCTTGTGCACACTTAAAGGAATTCAAGGCACGTTTTTTCTAGAGCATGCTGTGACGTCAGTGTGCACACACACACACACACACACACACACACACACAGCTCCAACCAAACACAGGCTGTTTCACGACACTGTTGTCACTCAGATGGAAACCCCCCTTCCCCCTTAAAGTCACCTTCCCACTGGAGCCGCTCGCGAAGTGCGACGTGTTGAGAAAGAGGAAAGGCCCGGTCTGGACGGCAGCGTGTCCGATAACAAGCTTCGATTAATGACCGGCGCATCCGCACGCCACACCAGTCGTCCTCAAAAACAGACCAGGAGATGGCCTTTGAGAAAATAAATGTATTGATTTTTCACCTGACCCCGATAGGGCGGAGATAATTAATGATGACACAAGTAGAAAGAGACTTGATGCGATTGAGCCGTGCAAGGTGCACACACAAGCTCTTGGTGTGAGCACACACACACACACACACACACACACACACACACACACACACACACACACACCACACACACACACACACTGCTCCAAACTAGTCTCACACTCCGCATTGGCTGGTGCCTCTGGCTGCGCTCGGACCAGGCCATAATCGCTTGTTTTCCACACAGCCTGCACAGGTGAAATAGTAATAAGTCTCGCCATGCCGCTAACAATCTGCCAGATTTAGCTGACGCAGAAGCAGAACAGCAAGTGCATGTGGTGACACACACACACACACACACACACACACACACACACACACACACACACACACANTGCACTCACCCCGTCTCAGGCACATCCCTTCCTCTTCTGTGAGGTGACTCTTTATCAGTTTACCCCTTCATCTCTCTCTCTCAAGCAGAAATATTGCGTGCTTTAAAGTCGGGGTTATCTCCTTTTGAGTGTGTGCATGCGCCTGTGTGTGTTTACCCCTCTGGTAATTCCTGTCCCGATGGTATCGGTAACTTTAGAGAGGCATGTAATCAGCTCATTCTGAGGTGTAGCTCATTGAAACCCACGGGGTAGGAGAGGAGGGGGTGGGCTCCCCGCTTAAACCCTCACACACACCTTGCAGAACTCTGTCCTTAAGCCCGCGTCCATGATCTATGCTTGTTTCCTGACGAGTGCTGGCTTCTTTTCTCAATACAAAGTTGGTTTTGTCCACTTGTGTCTGCATCCTCCTACTGAATCTCAGTATTTGTTTTGGAGTGAGGAATTGAATGCATTTGTCAGCAGCTTGTTCTCACGACAGCACCACCGCCACACGCCAAGCCCTGTCTCTGTTGGGCTGCATCAGGATGCAGAGAAGATCACTTCCTGCTGACACAAGCCTCGGCATGAGGTCAGCACGGCCATAATAAGGCTGTGCTGACCTCATGAAGGCTGACATTCCAAATCAGCTCAAAAGCATCGATTTACCAAACAACACTTATTGTTGTGATATTTTTGCCACGTCTTTGTGATGGAAGGCTCGTCTGCCTCCACCCGCCTCTGACGGCTCAACTCTCCTTAGTCCTGCTTCCATTCTCTACTTATGACCCCCTCTAGCTCTGTGGTGCAGCATCCAGTAAACCTTTTTCCATCTGATTCTTTGTTTTTCAAGCATCAGCGCTCCTGCTCCCGAGCTTCTGTAGCAGCTTTTCTCTACTTTTGCAGCAACTTTCTTCTTTATTGATTTTAACGTGATGACAGGAAAAATTCACCACCAGACAGCGGAAGTCTGTTAGTGAGTGCAGTCTTTAACTCAGTTAGGCATCTGTTTAATTCATCATAATGTCAGTATGGACCAAACGAATCAGAATAAGAATTGTATTTCCTTAACTGAGGGCCTGTAGGGCAGACCTGCTGTTAGACAACCAAGCCCCACCGGTGCAGATGTTGTTCTCTGTTCCCTCGGGAACCATCCAGGATTCCTTATGAGCTATAATGATAAATCAGTTTCTATTCAGTGGAGACATTGTCCTGTAACACACGTATGCAGGCATACACAACAGCCTGATAGGACAATTTAGTGACGAGTTATGTTTGTTGTTCAACAAATACTGGATAATTCTTCTAGTCCTGGAGGCCAGAGGTTGGTTCTTTATTCCCAACAGCTAATTTAAAATTTTTTGTCCTTCTTTCTCTCATCCCTCAATTCTTTTTAGTTTTGCTGCAGCTGGCCAATGATGCCTTTCCCAAGGACATGATGCTGGCTTTGTCCTACTTACTGGCCCTGCCTCAGGTGGATGAGACACAAACACGCACACACACAATGTGTTTCCTGACGAAGACATTTAATGTCCGTTTGTGTTTTTATTTTATTTCATTTTATTTACCAATGGCTCCTTATGAATGACTCATAATCTTGTCTATAGCGCCTCGTGATTTTTATCTTGAGAGGCGCTATAGAAATGATATTTTCTTCTTCTTCTTCTTAACATTTTAGTGACATCTATCAATGACCAACGTATGCAGCATCCTCTAAAAATCTTAACAAAATAAAGAAATGGACTGCTGGTGAGATCCAGGGTACATGTGACGGTGAAATGGTCCTCGTTAGTTGTGAAGTTACTTCTTCCAGCTTAAAGTAACTCTGAGCAGTTTCCTGCTCCTCTGCCCTGCTGGTTGAAAGTGGAATTACAACTGTCACAAACAACCCTGCCACAGCTGTAGCTAGTGCTAACAATGAGCTAACAGTAACATGAGCCAACTAATACTAAAAATAAATAAATAAATAAAACAACCACGAAGTAAAAAGATCCACACTGTTGGACTAAAATATCATTACTTACAAGTCCAGTAGCAACAAAGCCAGGTCACCATCAGTCCATGATTTTGTAGCCTCCTTTAGCTCCCTCAAACTAGCATAGGTCGTGCCGATGTTCACTCTGGTTTTAGCTCTTTGCTTCACCTCCAAAGACATTACTCTTAATTTTACTCCCAGGCTCCACCATGATGCCAACAAAAAACAAACTTCTTCTTTTTGTGCTTTTTATTGATGATTGATGAATTGAGAAGCTAATTGCTAGCATTACGGCTAACAACTCTGAAGCACATAAAGAGATCCCCCTATAGAAACCTTACAAAACTGTTAAGTGAGGTTTTTGGTAAGCAGAGGGCTGCAGAGTGCTGTCAAATATGAAACTGGTCAAGTTTCTAACTCCACAATCACTGAGATCAATGTTACAGCTCTAGCTTAGAGTTTAAAATACTATCTTGTGTTACTTTAATTCTTGATCAGATGGCCCCTGGAAACAGGAAATCCATTTTAAAAGGTCATTTGAAGTGTGTTTCTGTGTAAAAGTCATAATTAAATGCATCTCAACTGCTGAGGATCACCTACCTAAACACATTTTACATCTGACAGTAGGGCTGGACAATAAATCTAAAATTTATCGTTATCAAATTTTCTGACTCTTATCGAGATAATTTTCCCCAAACCAATAAATTTAATAATAAAAACATGAAAAGATGTGTGTAGGCTGGCAACGTTCATGTCCCTTTAAGAAGCTGTACCACGTAAAAATGTGACTCAAAGCAATACACGCGACAGCCCCATCTAGTGGACAACTTTTGTTGCTGCGCATACCTGTAGTTATCGTCCATTTATCGTTATGGAGGTGAAATCCTCAGTATATCGTGATGTTGACTTTAGGCCGTATCACCCAGCCCTATCTGGCAGCACTGATGAGCTGATAGTCCAAGTTTAACCAAGACCAAATCATTGCTGCTTTCTTTCATCACTTCTAGTCTAAAACAAGAATCAGTGGTTTATGCTTCATAAAAAAGTCCTTCACATCATAACAGTGTTTAGTTTAGGACATGCATATACTGTCAATGTAAACAGGTGTGTTGATTGTGCCTAACAAATGGCCTCCTATACATGCAGGTATTAGATGCCAACCGGTGTTTTGAGAAGCAGTGCCACTCTGCCTTGTCACTCCAGTTGGCTGCTTACTACTACTGCCTGCAGATCTACTCCCGCCTCGTACCCTGCTTCAAGGACAAGAACCACACACTCTACCAGGTCTGCATGGATAACCAGTTCTGTCTGATTCTTGTTTTGCTTTGCTGAAATGAAAACAATCAGTCCTAAATCTTGTATGTTTCTGCAGTAGCTACGAATAGTCAGCCATTAAAAAGGGGATCAAGCATGGTCGGAGAGCTGAAGTCGTAGAAGTTTGGGGCAGAATCTACTAATGACAGGGATTAGTCAGATGGATAAAACCATCTAGTGTTTAGCTTTGAGCACATAAATACAGCACTGATCTGTTTTGAACAGATTAGCTTTTGAAGGGTTTTCTCGACACCTAAGAGGCTCAGAGCAGGTTTTAGCTCTTAAGGCAATGCCTTATTACTGGTAGGAGGGTGTCACAGGGAAACGCTGTCGTCCACGCTGAAAGTCTAATACAGCGTTGCCAGAGGACAGGCAGAGTGAAAGCAGGTAGGTGGGTGTTAGTGATGGGTAATGATTTCCATCAGATAGAGGGCAGGGCAGTCCTCTTTAAGCTTCAGCAATGTGCTTAGGTGCGAGTTCAGTTGTTTTTGACCAACTGGTACCATTTTCTGCCCAGGCCAACCGTCGAACTTCTGAAGACACATCTGTGTGTCGTCAGTTCTAACAGAGTATTTCTCATGTTGGTATCACCTTTGTGATGTATGTTGGAATATTTGGACTTCTCCAAACGCTGATGATTCTGTCCAGTGATGCATCTTGCTTGTCAGGTTTGAACTAGAAATTCCTTATGATGGAAAAGCAAAATAATATGATGAGCTTTCATTGCTGGCCACAGCAGCTTGTTCAGTATCTCAATTTGATCATGAACATGATGATTCTGCACAAATCTCCAGGGGCCTCATTTATCAAGCTAGCTTACGCGCAAAACGGGGTCAGAAAACTGCGTAAGCAACTTTCCACGCAAACTTTGGGATTTATAAAGAAAACTTAGAAGAAAAATGTGCACAACTTTAAGTTGACTACGGACCTGGACATGGAGAGCACCTGCAGTGCTGCTGCTGAGAAGATACAGTTATGAAATCCTGCAGCATTATCACTTGTACACACACACACACACACACACACACACACACACACAGCCTGAAGCGCAGAATACTGACAGGGGGACAGAGTGAGACAGAACATCATGCGTCTGTGACAGTGTGTGTCCTGTCACTGTGACCCGATTGATCATGAGCCCTGGCTACTCAGTCAAGGGAGATCTGTGTTTGGCTGGCTGGTTAACGTGTGTGACTTTCACCCGGGAGTCTGGGGATCAAATCCTGATCGGACCATTTTTTATATCCGCCACAGATCTCTCTGAAGAACCCAGCATTGACGGCTTCAGCAACGCTGTGCCACTCCGTGGATTTTCTCTTATTTGTTTTGCAAAAGCACTTCCTTTCATTTCTCCACCTCACCCACAGGTACCTCAACTTCTGCTTGTGTGAAATAGCGCTTCCTTGATCTGCCTTGCTCTACGGTCGCCATGTCATTGGCGGAGCGCTGCAACAGCCGGCTTATGTATATGCATGAGGTCCACAAGGCACTTTGCATTGACCATTTATGGCAGTAAGTGGGCGTGGTGAGGGCGGGATGTGACTAAAATGCAGCTGAAAACCTTTCTAGTTAGTCTCTGATTTATGAATTGGAGATTGCGTGCAGCTGTGCGTCCTCCATGTTTGATAGATCACAAACCTGCTTGGCGTAAGAACTTTTGTTTTGCTGAGCTTAAGTACGGTTTTAGTAAGTATTCTACGCCATGTTTGATAAATGAGACCCCTGGACGTTAAAGGTCACTCTGAGTTTTTCGTGCAGGCTGAGCATGAAAATAGTCTCCTACATCTATCTCCTGCATTAGCTTCTAATAGAAAATGGAAGGTGAAACTCAATTTCATTTGATAAACCTGGCAGATCTATGTCACACTGTCACTGAACATACATGGACTTATCCATTTTGACTCGCAACGGGGAATGCTGTTGTTGGTTTAGCGCCCCGGAAACAGCAGAGAACATTTTGACTTGTAGAAGCTAACCGTTAGAATTAGCATCTTCACAACATGGCAGAACTCCTCCAGGCTTGTGTTATTTTCGAAAGTAAAACATCAATGATGCAAAGAAAACAGTCGCGGTGCTGTTATCCAATCAGAGGTGAGATGTCCAAGCGTTAGGAAGTAAAACTCCAAATCTTGCTTTCTGAAGCTCAGCTGGGATGTGGGTAACTGCTAGTTCCTGGAAATGTTGCACCAGTATATTTTCCCCCCCTGAGTGCGACTCACAAGGCATTCATTCCTACTAGAGACCACCGCAAATGTATTGATTAGACGAGTGAACCACACCTTTAACTCATTCACTGCCAATGACGACTAAAGTCGTCATTGGCATGTTTTTACTGTGTGGGCGTCGGACGAGCCCCCGCACCGAGAGAACAAACATCCCAGCTCTAAAGCCGATCTTCATCTGCATACGACACACGTCACGTGATCAGGAAGCAGAACGTCCATGTGTAGGAGATCGTTTTGGGCCGCTGCTGTAAAAAAAAGTGAGGCACGAACTGGAAAAGCTTCTGCCGATCACAATTCAACAACGGATTCTGAAAGAAGGGATAACACTCGAAACGCGTGGATTCTTCCTGATGTAAGAGGTGAGTCTCCGCTTCGTTTTAGTAGTTTTGGCGTTGACATCATCCTACTGCTTAACGTTCTTTGACTCTTAAAAAACAGTGAAAACCGTGAGAAACACTGGCAGCGAAGGGCTTTTCTGATCAGGAAACGGCTGGCAGTGCATGAGTTAAAATCCCAAGCCAGTTTCAACGAGCATTTTCTGTGTTTAACAGGATAAATAAAGAGAAAAAACACATTTGTGGATTAAGCAGCTCCCAGATTTTTTTGGACATAGTCACAATGAGCTATCAGAGACATAAATGAGAGTGTCATCTGCAAAGTGTTGGAATCATCGCGATACCTGCATCACAAATGCTGTTAGAGCAGTGATTCTGTTAAACCAGACTGCTTTGGCTTATAAAACTGAAATGTGCACAGTTTAGAGATGCTGGTATATAATACCTGCCCATCTCCCTATTAAATTCCTTACATTCCACATTGGTTTACTGTCATAACAAAATGCACAAAACTAATTCAGTTATTGCCTTCTGTCGGGTATCCAGAGCAGGGGTGGGAGTGAGTTGAAAATGGTATCTGCTTTGTGTTCTCTGGCGGGGCATCTCCGACCGGGGGCACGCCCCACTCATTAACAACCACTGCTTTAAACTAAATTTTTATGGTTTGGATTGAAGAAATCTGCATAATTTCCTGTTTTATTAGACTTTCCAGTTGAAGGTTATTCTGTCTAAAATGCCCGTGTCAAGGACAAACATGACTGAATAATAGAATAATGAGTGTGAGACAACGAAATCTATTCGTTTATAGTGAAACATCACAATGTCTTGATATTGATAGGGTATCACTGTGGGGTTGTATACTGTTGATCTAAAGTGGAATTACCCTGTGGAAACAGCAATTTTCCATTTTAGAGCAGTTTGAAATCGTTAAAGGTAGGTCAATTGTGCACATTAGTTCCACATACTTTCTACAATAGTTTTATTTTAAATGACATCATTGCTTTCACTTTCTTGGTAATAAAATAAGGAAAGACTGGGTGTGAGAGAGAAATCAATATAAGTGATGAGAGAAGACAAGGCTGGGGGGGGGGGCACAATGAGTAGTAGAGGAAATAGTTCTGACCTTTTTTCCTGAGTGGACTGAAGCTCTCATGTGTTTTAGTTCAGGTAGAAGGAAGAGGGTAAAGTGTTGGAATAAAGGAGAGAAACTGAAAAAGTGGAAGGAAAGAGGCCAGCAGAAGTGGGTAAGTGTGTCCCGGTTGACACTCAAGGTCAGAGCTGTGCACAGAGACGTGCACGTGCACATCCCTGCCCACACAAGTACACTAACAAGTTACAATCAATGCTCCGCGCACGTTTTCACACCGACACACACATCCCTCCTTCCTGCATCTTAATGGCGGTAATCACTCCCCAACCTCCTGCCTCAAGTAAAGTTCAAGTCCATTAACTTAAAGTATGTATACCGCCGCTCCTCCTGCTCTCTGGTCAGCGCTCTTTTCAGTTCTCTGAGCTCTTCAGTTTTTAACTTGCCATCCACATCTTTCCTTCCATTTGGGTGTTCTGAAGTGAGCAGGTGCTTTTTATCGTTTTGTTCCAGGTCTTCCTGTTACTCTGTAAAGGGTGATTGAAGCAAGAGGGAAGAAAATGTTTCAGCTTTCACCCTTTTCATTTCTTCCACGTTCACTTTTATGAGACCTTTTTCCATCTGTCTTTCAAAAACAAGCTTTCGACGGCACTGACCACCTGCAGTCTTTAGCTCGTAGAAAATAGAACCGGCGCGTAAAGGTCGCGACATGCTGCTCCCGACACGCGGCCGACTCGCGCTGCTGACGGCTCCGGTGGAAAGAAGGGGTGAGTCTCTGGGTGATGCCATATTAGACGCCATGTTTTTCTACGGGAGCCCGTGAGGACAAAAACCATTCACTCATTTGTAACAAGCGGCTACAAAGCTTTCACCGTTCCTAAACATGGTTGTTTTACACATTTACCTCTTCACTCTGATGTGCTTGTCATTTCTCTGGAGGTTGCACTCCTGGGGGTTTTTGACCCTACTCGCCATCCGCTGGTACGATCTGACGTGAACACAGAAGTACTGCTTACCTGCGATGATTTAGGTATGTACTGCCCCCGTGACTAGGGAAAATACACACCGTCATTTTAGAGTAGACTGATCAGAAATGACTCATGAAGCATTATAGGGCTGAAGAAAGGTGAAAAAATATGGTTTTACGTGTAATTATTTGAGATATGAACTACACCGAACCAGTGTCACGGCCGGATGTCTGAAGCATAATTTATACTTCTCTGTCTGCGTTGGGACGGATGCACTCGACGCCATAGTCCGTCCTGGCAAGCCTGCTGGAGAGCGCTCACAAGGACGGACGGAGTTGAGCTCTCTTAAACAGCCGTCTGTCAAGACGTAGAACACAAGTTTGTGATTGGTTAGGACGCCGCTGTCGTCTACAGCGCCGCCATTGTGCCCTCATAAAGAGAGTCGAGGATATCTAGCAGCAGACGAGGAGCGGCTTGAAGAATACCTTGCAGAAAACCCCCTAGTGTTACCATTTTCCCCCGTGACCGGAGGAGTGAGAAGAAACGCAGCAAGCCTTTTATTTGTGGACGGAAATGACGGGAAACGTGGTATTAGAGGTGGCGAGTGCATGAAGAGGTGGAGGAGAACGAGGGACAGATTAGTCCGTGTTAAAAAGTCTTTTAAATACAAAAGAACACAACATAAACGCATATCCACCCACCCATCCATGCTAATGGTCTCCGTCCCTCATGGAGCTGACGGAGAAGTCAACATGATGCCAACAGTGAGTTGGTAATGGGTCCGTCTGCATTCAGCCACAGACAAAGTCTGGAGAAATCTTTATTGAAGTATTTCTAAATACTTTAATGGATGCTTAAGGGATGAAATGATTAATGTTGTAATAACTGGAGATTTTTCTAATTGATGATTCATTTCCACATTTCTGCAGAGATCATGTTCTGGTCTGATGTAGATGCAGTAAAAGGTTAAATGTAGTCTAGAACAAGAGTTCATATAATACCAAACACACATCATCCTGTAGAGTACTTTAGTGATATTATCTGTTTATTTCTTTACCACACGTTCACTTTCTCTGCACTCATCTAGCACTTCTGCTTTTGTCCTTCAATCAGCCTCTGTGTTCACCCGCTATCTGGCATGCTGTCCACATCCCTCTGGCTGTTATCCTCGTCTCTTAAGGGCACACATCACACATCCAGCAATATCTAGTCTCAGATAAGTATGACAGGGTGTAGTTCTGTTCTACACACACACACACGCATGCACACACACACGCACACACACACACACGCACACACACACACACACACACACACACACACTGCTTTGCATTGCAGATTAGGTTACCAAAAGAAAAATATGTCGCATTCTCAAGTGTGTTCTGATGCACGCGTGTGCATGAACCGTCTGTGTGTGGTGTCTTAAGGATTCCTGCAGGCTAGCATGTTTGCGTGCATTTCGGAGTACAATCTGTTTTCCTGTGACAATGAGCGGTGTGCGTGTGTGTGTGTGTGTGTGTGTGTGGTGTCAAGCTGTCTCCGAGTGTTTCCCGCTCTCTACTTGAAGAGCAGTAGCACTGTCTCAATAACTCTCATGCTCTTTCAATTATCTTGTGACTCTCACATAATTTCCTACGCTGGCAATAAGACACCAAACACTCGAGCCCCTGAAATCATCTGGTTGCAAGTAGAAGCAGAACCCTCGGAGGATTTACTCGAGGTGTTTGACGTGTTGTAAGCCTCACTGAGCAGCATTTGTTTCAGCCCTCTGCAGAGGCGTTGTTGGTTATTATCAAACTGAAGTTGCCTGAAAAGTGAGCATCAGAAGAGAAGATGGTCACGGTTAGAATCAGGGCCTATCATTTACGGAAGGCAAGCGTATCGCTTCAAGTTCAGCTCAGCCACTGTTAAACCAATTACTCTTGCTCCTTGTCTGTAAACCCGACCGTCACAGCCGGTTTTAGTACGTTCACTCAGCTTTAGCCAACATATAGAATGGATTTATCTTCAAAGATAAACTGTGGATCCCTTAAAGACATTTTCTTCATCTGTCCACAAAGTGACCAGTGCTTCCTGACCCTTTGTCCTTGAGGACCGCCTTGCCAGTGTCCAAGATCAGACATTTTATTGTTTAGACTAAATTAGGCATAACACCAGATTTCTACCCCTACCTCGCCTGCTGGTGGTGGTCGGAGGGACCGGTGGCGCCAGTGCTCGGCAGCCTGGCCTCTGTCAGTGCGCCCCAGGGCAGCTGTGGCTACATCGTAGCTCATCCCCACCAGTGTATGAATGTGTGTGTGAATGGGTGAATGACTGATTGTGTTGTAAAGCACCTTGGGGGGTTCCAGGACTCTAGAAGGCGCTATATCAAATACAGGCCGTTTACCATTTACCTTTAAATGGGCTGCATGGTGGCGCAGTGGTTAGCACTGTTGTCTCGCAGCACGAAGGTTGCAGGTTCGAAACTCGGCTGTGGCCTTTCTGCGTGGAGTTGCGTGTTCTCCCCATGCATGCGTGGGTTTCCTCCGGGTACTCCGGTTTCCCCCACAGATCACAACACGCCCTACAGGTTATAAATTGTAAGTCCCTTTTTTATAAAAGCGTCTGCTAAATAAATAAACATAAACATAAATAAACATGAACCTTTATAACTGGATCAGATCACAGGTATTATGTTAGAAAATGTGATCATTTGTCTTATTTTTAGAGTGTTTGGATTTGCTGTGAGCCATCTTGAATCGGGGCGACTCCAACAGTGAAAGGGTTGTAGATGTGCATCCAGTTTCTGGTTCCTGGCGATACACACTGCTCACAAGAATTAGAGGAACATTTTTATTGGGCCTGGCATGAAATCAATTAACCCTGTCTGATAATTTCCTGGTTGATTAAGCAGCTGAGGGCATTGTTAATCACTGTCAGCTGTACTGGTGTTCATGGACCTAACCACACTAAAGTGGCAACAATTACTAAACCCTCCAAACAGGACTGGTTCAACATGCAGAGGTCATTTCAAGTTTCTCCCTCTGGATCTTTGTCGGCTGGTTTTCCACTCGTGCTAGCTTTGGCTCTACTGGCGGTGTGAGGCGATGCCTTAACCCTGCAGAAGTTGCACAGGTTGTCCAACTTCTCCAGGATGGCACGTCCACACGTGCTGCAGCAAGGTTTACTGTGTCTCCCAGCACAATCTCCAGAACATGGAGGAGATTTCAGGAGACTGGCGGTTATTCTGGGAGAGCTGGACAGGGCCGTAGAAGGTCCACAGCCCATCAGTAGGACCGATACCTGCTCCTTTGTGCAAGGTGGAACAGGCTGAGCACTGCTCGTGCCCTACAGAATGACCTCCAGAGGGCCACTGGTGTGAACGTCTCTACCCAAACAATCAGAAACAGACTTCATGAAGATGGCCTGAGGGCCCGACGTCCTGTAGTGGGCCCTGTGCTCACTGCCCAGCACCGTAGAGCTCGACTGACATTTGCTCAAGAACACCAGGATTGGCAAGTCCACCACTGGCGCCCTGTACTTTTTACAGACGAGAGCAGGTCCACCCTGAGCACCTGTGATAGACGTGAAAGAGTCTGGAGAAGACAAGGAGAACGTTATGCTGCCTGCAACGTCGTTCAACATGACAGGTTTGGTGATGGTCTGGGGAGGCATACCCATGGAGGGACGCACAGACCTCTACTGCCTGGATGGTGCTCTGACTGCCATAAGGTATGGAGATGAAATCCTTGAACCCTTTGTCAGACCCTACGCCGATGCAGCAGGTCCTGGTTTTCTCCTAATGATGGATGAAGGAACTGAAACAGTTGAACGGCCTTCACGATCCCCTGACTTAAACCCAATAGAACCTCTGTGGGACATTATGGTTCGGTCCATTAGGCGGCGCCAGGTTGCTCCTCAGACTGTAGAAGAGCTCAGGGATGCCCTCACACAGATCTGGGAGGAAATGCCACGAGACACCATCCGTCGTCTCATTAGGAGCATGCCCCGATGTTGTCACGCATGCACACACGCTCGTGGGGCCACACAAGGTACTGAAAAGCAATTTGAGTTGCAGAAATTAAGTTTTTGAAATAATGGACTAGCCTGCCACATCTTCATTTCACTCCGACTTTAGGGTGTCTACTCAACTGAGCCGTCTGTAGGCTGATAACCTTTATTTCCATTAAAAGACTTGGCATCCTTTTGTTCCTAACACATTGCCCTGTCCTTATTTGCATACATACCCAACTTCATACTGAGATGTGATCTATCTAATGTGTTTCTTTAAAGTGTTCCTGTAATTTTTGTGAGCACTGTAATTCAAATGTATCTTGTAGTCAAGGAGACGAGTTCAAACTTTGTCACAGATTTAGTTTTCGCTCTACAGAAACCAAAGGCAGTCGGAGCTAATTTTGCATAAACGATGCATTTAGACACCTGCAGCATACAAATCCTCATAAATGTTATTCAGTCATAACGGTGTGAAGATCTGTCCTCGAGTCTTTTCCTTGTTCTTGGTAAGACGTCAGTCATCGTTTTATTAAATCAGCCCTGACATGATCAAATAATCATTTAAGCTTTTCTGTACAATAACTCAAGTCTAAAACCTACACACACACACACACACACACACACACACACACCAACATAAAGTAGCTACACTTGTACACCCACTGAAAAGATTACTGATCTTTTCATTGCAGCTGGATGAATTTATCGTGTGTTGACAGTACAACAGTGCCCTGCAGAATCACCCCGTTGTTTCCAGTTAGCTTCAGGAATATAGATTTTCCAATCTCTAATTTTTCAGGAGTCTGTGCTGCAGAAGAGCTGCTTTAGTTTTTACTTTGTGATGATTCCTTTAAAAAGGACCGGAGGTCGGACGTTTTATTTCAAACACGCTTTTTCTTAGAGCTGCTGTTATTGCATTATGCTCATTTCATCTGAGCATTGTGAGGCTGTTTCCCCTTTTTCATGCATGACACACTGAGATTTTAATCAATGCAATATATTCAAATAAAATGCACGGCATAGGTCAAATAACTTCTTACAGTGTCTGCATGTCTGCATGGAGTTAGTGCAGTGAGAGAGTCAGAGGGTAGATATGAACAGCATAACTCTAGTTTGATTGATCTTTTTATATAAAACCCCCAACATTTTTAAGAGAAAGTCCTTTTTCAAAAGATTTCTTGGTTTGGTTTGTGACGTCCAGTCTGAAGAAAAACTAGGAGAGACCTTCAGAAATTCTGAAGAACCGTTGATCAGAACCACCAAGAAGATAAACTAAATTTTAGGAAGGTCTGAAACTCTTCTGTGGTCTAATTCAGGTTTCGTCTATTTTAAAGCAGGTTTGTTACACGCGGACTTTAAAAGTCTTCAGCTGGTAGTTTCCCACCTGACTGTCGCTCTGAGGGAAGACGGCCTAGCTTATCGCTCAGCGACACAGACACACAGGACAAACTATCTCACACACACACACACACACACACACACACACACACACACACACGCACGCACGCACACACACACACGCACGCACGCACGCACGCACGCACGCACTCGCACGCACGCACACACACACACGCACGCACACACAACCCACACACACACGCACACACACACACACACACACACACACACACACACACACGCACGCACACACACACACACACACACACACACACACACACACACACACACACACCTAAGGACAATTTAGACAGACCAATCAACCTAACAGACATGTTTTTGGACTGT
>SSNQ01034324.1:372886-388400 GCA_006942095.1 Nothobranchius kuhntae | reverse complement strand
AGTGTGTTCTGATGCACGCGTGTGCATGAACCGTCTGTGTGTGGTGTCTTAAGGATTCCTGCAGGCTAGCATGTTTGCGTGCATTTCAGAGTACAATCTGTTTTCCTGTGACAGTGAGCGGTGTGCGTGTGTGTGTGTGTGTGTGTGCGTGTGCGTGTGCGTGTGTGTGTGTGTGTGTGTGTACACACACACACACGCGCGCGCACACGCACACACACACACACACACACACCAACATAAAGTAGCTACACTTGTACACCCACTGAAAAGATTACTGATCTTTTCATTGCAGCTGGATGAATTTATCGTGTGTCGACAGTACAACAGTGCCCTGCAGAATCACCCCGTTGTTTCCAGTTAGCTTCAGGAATATAGATTTTACAATCTCTAATTTTTCAGGAGTCTGTGCTGCAGAACGAGCTGCTTTAGTTTTTACTTTGTGATGATTCCTTTAAAAAGGACCGGAGGTCGGACGTTTTATTTCAAACACGCTTTTTCTTAGAGCTGCTGTTATTGCATTATGCTCATTTTATCTGAGCATTGTGAGGCTGTTTCCCCTTTTTCATGCATGACACACTGAGATTTTAATCAATGCAATATATTCAAATAAAATGCACGGCATAGGTCAAATAACTTCTTACAGTGTATGCATGGAGTTAGTGCAGTGAGAGTCAGAGGGTAGATATGAACAGCATAACTCTAGTTTGATTGATCTTTTTATATAAAACCCCAACATTTTTAAGAGAAAGTCCTTTTTCAAAAGATTTCTTGGTTTGGTTTGTGACGTCCAGTCTGAAGAAAAACTAGGAGAGACCTTCAGAAATTCTGAAGAACCGTTGATCAGAACCACCAAGAAGATAAACTAAATTTTAGGAAGGTCTGAAACTCTTCTGTGGTCTAATTCAGGTTTCGTCTATTTTAAAGCAGGTTTGTTACACGCGGACTTTAAAAGTCTTCAGCTGGTAGTTTCCCACCTGACTGTCGCTCTGAGGGAAGACGGCCTAGCTTATCGCTCAGCGACACAGACACACAGGACAAACTATCTCACACACACACACACACACACACACACACACACACACACACACACACACACACACACACACACACCTAAGGACAATTTAGACAGACCAATCAACCTAACAGACATGTTTTTGGACTGTGGGTGGAAGCCGGAGAACCCGGAGAGAACCCACGCATGCACAGGGAGAACATGCTAACTCCATGCTGAAAGATCCCAGGCCGGGAAGCGAACCCAGGACCTTCTCGCTGCAGGGCAACCGCTCTAACCACTGTACCACTGCGCAGCCCCTCTCTGACTGCCATTATTGGTATTTTTCATCTGAAAGCCTCAACAGGGATTTAAGTGCTGATCGTGACATCTGACCTTGGACCGTTAAGCGTGCAACATGTTGTTGAATTGACCAGAATGATGATGTGGACCAAGTAACCTTCCCAAGCACAGAGAGACACCACAACTCCACCAACTTTCCTTTTCTCATCTTTGTACAAATTGCACTCTTGTCCCATAATCATTAGCAGTCCATATTTTACTGGTGGAGCCATGTGAAGCAGAGCAACTGGAGAGTCTTTATTAGACACATGCTCTCTGAATGCACAGTTGCCACTGACTGCAAATGTTTCAGACTAAGTAGTTTTTACACCTTTGATGAAATCAGCAGCTTCGGCTGCACCGACGCACTCCTCATCTTCCTCACGTCTTATTTGCGATCAGTCCCCTTCATGGTGCATTATGACCCACAGAGCAGCGAAGCTTGTTTATGGAGCGATTACTCCTTTACAACCCATTCCTGGTTTCTTCCCCTCATTGCTTTCCCTCTAATTATGTGCACATACTGTATACTCGATTACTGTATTAGTGCTAATGAGGCCACTGGCTGTGAAGCTAAGTGTTGGGCATGACATTAATACAACTCATTAGGATCATTACGAGAGGAAAAGCCATGGCTATTTCTCTTTAGCATCCATGTTTTCATGTGTTTCTAATGACTGCTAAATGTAGGATTGATCTATAAAGATTTTGGTTTTTAGTTTGCAGGATTTTTGTGAATGCAAAGTTGCAAGTTGCTGATTGGTCCAAATAGATTTAATGTGATAATTGCAATGCTAGAGATGCCACCGTGCATGATCACTCTTCACCCAAGACCATCATGCTTAGTCAGGAACCCGCCCACCCACCCACCCATCCATCCATACATACATCTATTTTCATCCGCTTATCCGGAGTCGGGTCATGGGGGCAGCAGCCTAAGTCGAGAGGCCCAGACTTCCCTCTCCCCAGCCACTTGGGCCAGCTCCTCCGGGGGAATCCCAAGGCGTTCCCTGGCCAGGTGAGAGACATAGTCCCTCCAGCGTGTCCTGGGTCTACCTTTAGGTCTCCTCCCGGTTGGACGTGCCCGGAAAACCTCACCAGGGAGGCGTCCAGGAGGCATCCTGACCAGATGCCCGAGCCACCTCAACTGGCTCCTCTCGATGTGGAGGAGCAGCAGATCTACTCCATGCCCCTCCCGGATGACTGAGCTTCTCACCCTATCTCTAAGGGAGACCCCAGCCACTCTTTGGAGAAAACTCATTTCGGTCGCTTGTATCTGTGATCTCGTTCTTTCGGTCACTACCCAAAGCTCATGGCCATAGGTGAGGGTAGGAACGTAGATCCACCGGTAAATCGAGAGCTTCGCCTTCTGACTCAGCTCTCTCTTCACCACGACAGACCGGTACAACGCCCGCATCATTGCAGATGCAGCACCAATCCACCTATCGATCTCATGCTCCAGTTTTCCCTCACTCGTGAACAAGACCCCGAGATACTTAACCTCCTCCACTTGGGGCAGGACCTCATCCCTGACCCGGAGAAGGTGTTCTACCCTTTTCCAAATCAATCAGGAACCTACTTACTAAATATTAAAGGTATATTTGGGTCATTTTTAGATATTTTTTTATCAAGACAATTACAATCTTCCAAGTTTTATGCAACAACCAGCATTCATTCAATCAAAAAATAAAAATACCAAAGTGCATTAATGTTGAGTTGAAAAGGCTTCAATCTCCAAAATGTCAAAACAGTTCATGCAAATATTTTTTTGTAAAGCTTTATACTTCTTTCAGCTTAGCATTTCAAGGACTTTAGCAAGAAAGTCTGGTTATTTACAAGTGTGAAAGTCACCGGCAGCAGCAACATGAAGCTCCTCTGTTGCTGCCAGGGACCGTGTTGTGGGTTCTTTTAAGTTTTTGGACCACAGTACGTAAGTAATGCAACGAATTACAAGTTTATAAAATGATTTTCATAAGAAGTGAAGGAGACTGAATCTATTTTATGATGGCGTCAACACACTTTGGCCTTGGCTGCAGTCAGATTAGCTCATCAGTCCCAAATGCATAGCAAAGTAGTAAATAATATACAATATATATGCTGCGAGTGCCGGTGTTTCCTCACCGGCACTCGCAGAGTACAGACGCTTCTGCTTTTGCTCCCTTATCTTTTTTTCCCAAGGCTCTTTGTCCTAGGGATGGGTACCGAAT
This sequence comes from Nothobranchius kuhntae, assembly GCA_006942095.1. Taxonomy (NCBI): domain Eukaryota; kingdom Metazoa; phylum Chordata; class Actinopteri; order Cyprinodontiformes; family Nothobranchiidae; genus Nothobranchius; species Nothobranchius kuhntae. The sequence goes on along the minus strand of SSNQ01034324.1, from coordinate 384,860 downwards.
TCGGTACTTTTTAAGGTACCGACCGAATTTCACAGTACCAACCGAGCACCGATTCACTTCATTTGAAACGGTGCCTCATTTCTGTACCCGTCCTTCACATCGAGAACTTGCCTAGACAGCTCCGCATGCGCAAGAGCGTTATGTCATCGGTCGCTGCAAGCGAGTTGTAAACAGAGCAGCTCCGGTAGGTGAATAAAATGTTTAAGATAACGTTGGCTTGATTTGTTATCTTCCGTTTCACTAATGGTGCGTTCGCTTTCTCCTCGGAACTCCGAAATTCCTACTAGAAGAACATGAACGCGCGCTAAAGTTTGGCTTCACTTTACTAAATGCGACGGGTGAATGGGTGAAGATGAAACCAGCGACAACGATCTAAGTGTGAGGCATCATCGTTTTAATCTGCTCCAGCAGCTAAATAAACTGTATAAGATAACGTTAGCTTGATAAATTAGCTTCCTATGCCACCATTGTTATCATCTAATGGTGCGTTCGCTTTCTCCTCGGAAATTCTAACTTCCCAGTAGGAAAAATCAAAAGAAAAAGGACGGTAAAAGGAATGAAGATACACAGTAAATTTAGTTCACAGTAAAGATGTTTGCTTCAGTTTAATTATCAGCTTATAAAACTACAAGGACGATGTTAAAATACAAACAGTTGTATGTTATTTATCGTGATATTTATCAAATATGGTTATATATTGAGAAAAATATATATTTAATTATAAAAGAGAATTAAAAATATTAAACACTCAAAAGTATCGAAAATTGGTACCGTTAAGTACCGGTATCGATTCGTAGGTACCAGGAATTAGTACCGGATCGATTCAAATGTCAAAGGTACCCATCCCTGCTTTGTCCTGTCTGCCTACAGAGCGCTTCTCTGCACTTCTTCTGGAAATCTTTATTTTTTGGAAATGGATTTAATTAATTAGTCATTCAACACGATTGATAAGATCTTTTCTACGATGAGAACGGAGGAGGGGGCTCCCACTTGCTCTCAAGCGACACACGCAGCGGGATATGCGCTCGATTCCTGGAAGGTCTGGAGGATGGTATGCCTCTCTCAGTTGTCCATTGAGGATGTCGAAGACATGTGGATATTTGGCTTGATGATCACTGGATTTCTTCTGATTGGAGTGGGAGGATATCTGGTTTTCTGGACATTTGGGGAGACGGCAGCGATTGGAGTGCGACCCACACCCACGGAAAGCACCGCCCGGGCGGTGACCTCACAGACTGGGACGTTACTCGAGGTGAATCGTAAGCTGGACAATGTCCTTGCTGCGTTACCGGTATTAGTGCGCAAAATGGATGTCATCTCGGACAGGGTCACCGGACGGTGTGGGGATGATTAGAACCTGAATTGGCTTCACTGGAGGACTTGAATGATCAATACAGAGTTCAAGGCAGAGAGGAAAATTATCTCTGCCTGACCCAAACAAAGTCTTGTTATCCAAATCTGACGCCAAGGCAGCCTTGAACTGCTAACAACAACCCCCACGAAGGAAGGAATGCAGACAGATGCTGTGAAAACCCGTCCTACCCCCCCCCGCCTTCAGATTGTGGACTTCTGCCTAGCGAGGTCATCAACCTGCAGGAACTCAAATGTGCTCTGCGCTCCTCCCAAGATCTCCCTCCTTCCTGTGGATACAGCTGGCTGAGCGCCACACAGGGCTGCTCCCGCTCGGGAAACAGGCCCCCCCCCCCGCCTCCCTATCGGAGTCTCATGTTGTGAACTGTGATGTTCGTGCTTATATGTTTGAGGCGTTTTTTTTTGCATAGTAAAGCTAAGCCCTGGCGGGAGTAACTCTGGTATGCTTTTTTTTCCCTCCCCAAATTTATCCTCATGTAATTCCCTTTTCATCTATTAAGGTAGCGCGACTCGTGTTGCGAAGGACCACAGCCCCCCATTCTTGTTATTTGTCTTGCCCATGTATGTGTGATCTCTGAATTGTGTGCACTGAAACTCAATTTCATTTCTCTGTATGTCTTGCACATGTGGTAGACTTGACAATAAAACTGACTTTGACTTTATATTGCAAATACTTTGTCGTTTGCAGTACCAGTGTATGCTGTGATTGCGGTAAATCGTTTGTTGTAATGCTCGTGATACAAATTTTCACACGTGTGAATGCTGTATTTACGAAACCATCTTACAAAATAGCTTTTTGGAAGGATGCAGATTTGGGACTGAACTGTTGCAAGTGTGAACATGATAGAAGGAGTTTTAAATTATGGCAGAGTTTTTATTCTTGTATTTTGCATCAAAAATAAAATAGCCTGTGGCAGAAGGCTCCTGGCTTCCTAGAAGCTACGCAACATCACATAGTGGCTCACACTTCTTACATGCAGTTTGTACGGTTTTTTCCTCATGAATTTTCCACATTTACAATATAAAGGAATAAAAAAAAATGAAAATAAGTAACATATTTTATTTTCTAACTTTGAAAGTTGAACTCCTTTGAAAGAAAGAGGATGTTAGAGATTAATGAGGAAGAGGGATGAAGAGTATTCAGGAGGGAACGGTTGATAGAAGTTGGAGCTATAAAAAAGTGAGCAAACAGATGAATGACAGAAAGGAGAGAAAATCACAAGCAGTATTTCATCATGAAAGTCTTACGCTCAGTCGTGTTCTTCAAACATCAGCCCGTCCATCGCTGCTTTGACACACTTTCTTCTCACATGTGGTGCTAACCTTTTTGTGTCATTCTTTCTAATATAGGGGAACTTCAAAATGCACCCATATGGAATGGGCCAGTTGAAGCTTAACCCAAAGTTTCTTTCCTTCATTTTTATAAAAATAATCCAAAATGAGTCAACGAAAAAGTCACCGACAGGGCCGGGCCTAGACATACACGAGTTAAGCGAGTGCTTTGGGCCCACACCACCAGTGTAATTCAGTGTTTGTCTGCTGCTTTTACTTTCAAGTAGTTTAATGAACCCGCCAACTGTCTTTATGGGTGACCCCGCGAGGTCCACGTGGCAGGGGTGAGGTGGTGCTCACTCCTCACCCCTGCTACATGGACCCAAGGGATAAACCATCAACCCTGCTTAGTGGTCTACTTTCCTCGCGGGGTCACACCCATTAGGACAGTGGGAGGGTTAACATACCACACTTTACACTCAACATTTGCTACTCCTGTAAGGTTAATATCAGTATCCATTGTAACACTTGTATGAAATAAGCTAATTACAAAATATGTAACTGATTGTGGGCATATTTCACTCATAGTGTAGCCAATCAATGATGAATCATCTGGTTTGGACTTGATGGTAAGAGGGGCCCCAAAGGAAAACCTGCTTAGGGCCCCACAAAGGCTTGTGCCAGCCCTGGACACTGATATTTCAGTTATAGAAAACAAGCTTAATGCAAATGTATCTCGAGACTAAATTAACAATCTAAACAATTAGCCTGTGGAGAACACTGTACAGCAATCACCAGATCACTATGGCTTATATAACTAGGCATTTTAGAAAATGTACATAAGCATGTTTTTATTAAAGGAGTCCTTCAAAGTCACACTTCCTTAGTTGTTGTTGAATTGCCCCTCTCAAGGAAATTGGTTCTGGAGCCAGAGCCATGCGTCAAGATGAGTCAGACTATATCTAGTCGTAACCTCTCAACCTCGTACACCAGCTAAGGCTCCTTCTTTTCCAGAGAGGTGACGTTCCACGTACCGCGAGCCAGCTTCTGTAGTTGAGAATCACACCGCCAAGGTAGAAGAAGGAAATATCGTTTCTATAGCGCCTCTCAAGATAAAAATCACGAGGCGCTTCACAAAAACAAATAATGGCAAAATATAAAAAAGAATTTAGAAAATGGTTAAAAATATATTTAAAATGATCAAAAATAGACAATTGTGATTAAAAAATGTAAAGAAAGAGAGAGAGTGAACAGGAAAGAGGGAAACCAGTGGATCCTGAGGAAGGTGGAATAGGTGGGGAGAGCAGAATAAAGAGAGAGAGGTGAAGAAGGTCATACAAAAGCCAGCTTGAACAAGTGAGTCTTCAGCTGCTTTTTAAAGGAGACCACTGAGTCCACTGATCTCAGGCTCAGGGGGAGAGAGGTCCAGAGTCTGGGGGCCACAGCAGCAGATGATCTGTCACCTTTGACCTTTAGCCTGGTGCTGCACAACCAGTAGGCTTTGATCACTGGACCTCAGGGACCTGCTGGGGGTGTAGGGACTAAGAAGATCACCAATGTAAGATGGTGCTTGTCCATGTAAGGCCCTATAGACCAGAACCAGGATCTTGAAATGAACCCTGAAGTTGACTGGCAGCCAGTGAAGCTGGAGGAGAAGCGGGGTGATGTGGGTGTGTTTGGAGGACTTGGTCAGAAGCCGAGCACAGGCGTTCTGAACCACCTGTAGACGGTTCAGGGAGGTTCTGCTCAGACACGTGAAAAGAGAGTTACAGTAGTCTAAGCATGAGGAGATGAAGGTGTGGAGAACTGTCTCAAGTTCAGAGCGGGACAGAATGGGACTCAGCTTAGCAACGTTCCTGAGATGGAAGAAGGAAGAGCCAACAAGAGAACTGACATGAGAATCCAGGGTGAGAGCTGGGTCAAAGGTCACGCCAAGATTCCTGACGGAAGGTTTGGTGTGAGAAGCAAGCTGACCAAGAGAGTCTCTGACTTTGGGAACCAGCTTGTCTGGGGCACAGATGAGGATCTCAGTCTTATCTTCATTCAGCTGAAGAAAGCTCCCACCATCCAGGTTCTGATAGAGTCTAAGCAGGTGTGTAACAGCTGCAGCTTAGACATCTCATGGGGCTTAAAGGAGATGTACAGTTGGATGTCATCTGCATAAAGATGGTAGGAGATTCCTTTGAAGGAGCTCAGGATGTGCTGAAGAGGAAGCAGATAGAGGAGGAAGCCTTTGGCTACCACCCATCACACATTACACCCTACGCCTTTCGTATATATAGTTTTATACAAAAATGTTACTACCTGCTCATAATTTTTGAACATTAGGTAAATAAGTTTCCCACTTAGAGATAATAAAGCAGAGTTGTATCTTAATGCCTTATACATAATAGACTTAAGAATGTTATTTCTGATTTCAATAGACAACATTAAAGTACTTAAGGTACCAGGCTTACATAGGACTATTTGTTATAAGATCGGCTGTTTGGTATTACTCTGTAATATTTGAATGTTTTAGAGTGTAGTAAAATACAAAAGACGTGCATTAATTTGACTCAAATAAATAGAAAACTGTGATTTTCTTTTGCCCTGCGCTTAGATCTTTCTGCATCTCACACATTTCTATCAACATAAAGAACAAACCAACAAACTAACTGCATTACTTGGAAAAAAAATACACAGAATGAACGTAGAAAAATGTTCAAGAGCAACAAACCAATCGCTCAAATGTAAACCTCATCATTGTATTTCATGTGTTGGTTATAAAATGAAGTCATTTTTAACTCATTCTGGTGCAGAAATGATGGAACACTGTCTCCATCATTTGAAATTATTGATATGTTCACAAATTAGAAAAAAAAACTTTAAACAAGAGATTCAGCTTTCGCAGTATTTCATGCAAGACAACTGTTTGGATGAGAAAATGTCTTAAATGTTTCCAGTTTCACCCAGATTCATTTATTCTGGTCAACGTTTAAGTCAGCCATCAGAGGGCATGAACAGACACATGTTGCAGAATCCTAATGCAACTAAATGAAAATGAGTTTCCAGAAATTTGCCAGTATTTATAATGACCTCAACTTTACCCTCCGACTCTACCCTCCCCCTGCCATCACCCGTCCACCCCATCAGAATTTCCTAGTTTTCCTCTGTTGACTTTCCCTCTCTCACTGCTTCTCTATATTGGCTTTACTTTTATGATTCTCGCCTTTGTAACTCTGCTCCTTGAACCCTTTATTGTCCTGCTTTTGAACTGTGAATCTGCCCACATGACTTCTACCAAGCCCGTGTCCTAACACACACCAAGAAAACTCATGCAGGCAAATACATGCCTCACATTTCAAGCTACACATTTCCTGCAGCCATAATTAATTTATGCAAATAAGATCAACAAATAAACCATCTCCTCCTGCTGGGCAACATGATATAAGATGCCAGAGACTGAAATTTGGGAGCTCATTTAATTAGAACGGATGTGATGACTGAGAGAGGGAGAAAACCCACATGTTGTTGCTGCACTACAGTCACAATTTAAAATGTGTGTCTAATTTCATTTCCCTTATGGGCCTGCATCACAGAAGCAACGACAGTTCTTGGAACATCTCCCCATGATTTCTTGACATGTTGAAAATAAGTAAGTGTGTGTTAAATGTAAAAGGCCTGATTGAACCTGTGCAACAGCAACTGTCTCTGGAAATTAAACTGTATCACAGTCACTCTTCCAATTTTTTTTTGTTTACTTTTAGTTTCTGAAAGAATTTTAGTTTATTTAAATCGCCTCATTACGGTGTTATCTCTCTGAAGCTTTAAAAACCATGCAATACGAGGTGTTGTTTAAGGGAGGGAAGAAAAAAATATCCTCTGTGAATTGTGTTTAAAAAGAGGTGAAAGGGAGGTAAAAGTGATGCATGGGGAATAATACGTGTCTGCTTTGAGAACTCGTGGTTTTATCATATGTATCAAGTTGTCTCCCTGGTTTCATATTTATCGTATCATCTACCACGTATTGTGAAACGTATCGTAACGTCTACCACGTATTGTGATATGTATTGTATCGTCTTGGCTCAAGACTCACTTTTTTAGTATAGCTTTTAAGTGATTATGATCAATTTTAGCCAGTTTTTACCTTTTTATTTATTTATTTATTTATGTATTTTTAACATTTATTTTATCAGTGTTTTATTACTTACTACTCTTAATTAAATAACATATTTTCTTACATATTTATTTTAACTTGTAATAATTATTAGTTTTAACCAGTCTTAATACTTTGTGGTACAATATTTTATAAATGTAATTATATGTTTCTGCTTGGTCATCTTTTATCACTGTGTTTTATTTAGATTTTTATTTATCAGCTGTTTATGTTTAATTTGTTTCTTAACTGTTATCTTAGTCTCATTAGTAAACTAGTGTTTCCTCTGAGGGGGCCGGCTGCCCCGGGGGCAGCGGTGGGCTGTGGCGGCCGGGGTGCTTCGTTTGCCTACTCTTACCAAGGCTATGGCTGCCAGTCTTGGTGCTCCCGGTGCAGTTGGCTCCTTTGATGGCGTTTTCGTCTTCTTTATATACATTTCATCTGCACTCAGCCAGCTGCCCTTTCTTTATTATGTGTGTGCATGTGAGTCGTGTGTGTGTGTGTGTGTGTGTGTGTGTGTGTGTGTGTGTGTGTGTGTGTGTGTGTGTGTGTGTGTGTGTGTGTGTGTGTGTGGTGTGCGTGCGTGCGTGCGTGCGTGCGTGCGTGCGTGCGTGCGTGCGTGCGTGTGTGGTGTGTGTGTGTGTGTGTGTGTGTGTGTGTGTGTGTGTGTGTGTGTGTGTGTGTGTGTGTGTGTGTGTGTGTGTGTGTGTGTGTGTGTGCGTGCGTGCGTGCGTGCGTGCGTGCGTGCGTGGTGCGTGTGTGTGTGTGTGCGGGGTTTTGAATCTGCTTGGGACGGGATTGAGGGTGGGAGGAGGGAGAAACAAAGGGGATCTCTTATGTGAGTGTGTGTGGGAGAGGTGGGAAACCGACTGCTGTCTGGTTGTTTTTAATATTGTAAAGCGCTTTGAGCTGCATTTGCATGAAAAGTGCTTCATAAATAAATTTTGATTTTTTATTTTATTTTGATCATCTACCAAATATTGTGATATGTATTGTATCATCTACCACGTTTTGTGAAATTTATCGTATCATCTACACAGGGGTGTCAAACTCACACTCACACGGGGCCAAAATGAAACTCTGGGACGGAGTCGAGGGCCAAACTTAATATTTTTTGAAAAAGTGACGGCAAATTTGCACATTTTCTTTATCAACATATATGCAATTTTGAACCTTTAAATTTGGAAACAAACGTATTTCTGCATTAACACTGAATGTGGAATAACCAAATGACACACGAGCAAGTCAGTTTTAAATAAAAGGCATCAGTGGTATCCATCCCTTGTGGTATATCACTAGAAGTCCCAGAGAAGGGTCATTTAACATTTCTACCTTTGGAACCCAGAGATGGGTCGAGTGACCTGAAGGATTTTAGCTAACATTGCATAATGAGTCGTGAACAGCCACTTTTGTTTTGTAAATAAGGTTTTCCAGGTCCGGCTGTGAGCAAAGACCAGAAGCGTTTGTGTCCAAGTCAAGAGGACTGAAATTTCAGCACGAGACAAATACAAAAGAACAACTGTTATTAGTTTCCATGCTTTTTATTTTTGTCATAAAAATGATACAAAAAATACAAGGAATAAAACAATTTCACACATATTTACACTAAGCTGCAGTGGGGCGCTGCATGTGTGTGTGTGTGTGTGTGCATGCGTGTGAGTGAGTGAGTGAGTGCATCAGTCTGCACTGTCGGAACATACCTGGCACTGCCAGGGTATGACTCAGGTACATTTGCCACGTGTACATTTGTAGCAGCCAGCACATCTCACAGTTGCACACTTGTTAGTGCAACGATGGTTGGCCTGACACTTTGCCCTTTTGCCAGGGCTGGGTGTGGAAGGTTTTAGCCGAAGCAGTTTCTCCTTGCGTGCCTTCTTCTCACTCACATGACCGTCACCCAACTCTTTTGCAAGCTCAACCAGGAAGTTCACCCGTCTCTCCTGCACCCCAATGCACGCCTGAGAAAGCACACGTGCATTCAGTGCTGCCATGTCAGTCACGTTGTGGAACATGGCGACTGGCCATCTCCGCGTTCCTGCACGCACGCTGTACTCCCGCACCATTTGGTCCATCACACCTACAATGGCCTTAGCCATTGGCTCTCCAGCTGTGGTGTAAGGTTCTATTGGAGTGATATGGAGACACGTCCCCACTTGTTTTTCACACCACAGTGCCATCTCTTGAGGTCTCTGTCAGCTCACTCCCCAGCCGAGCTCTCTTTTTCGGTAGTCGTCTCCTCATCTGCAAGATAAACAATTTTAAATTAACTTTTTGTTTGGTTCTAAATAAAAAGAGAAAGGCAGGAAATGAAAATGGGTAGTTTGAGAAATCTAACCTGAAGACAGCTCAGAGTCCGAGTCTGGTTGTCTTCTCCATCTGAGTCACAGGGGTTGGCCTTGCTCACGATCAGTTCCAATGCCTGTTGAGTGGTTAGCCTCCTTTGCATTTTGTTTCTTGTCAACAAAATAGATGAAGCAGTCACCTATTTATCCTCCACAGCACTAAAGGCTGCATGCAAATTTCTGTAGCTGTTGCTCAGGATGGCCCTGCAAAAAATGCAGCTGGGGGATGGGCAGACACTCTCAGGAGCAGCTTACACTCAGTCCAGGGGCGGATTTAGCAATTTGGGGGCCCAAGGCGAACACAGACATGGGGCCCCTTACACTAAATTTTCGACAATCTTATCTTTAACTGGATTTGCGAAACTCTCCCCTCTTCTGACACGAGTGATTTTCCCTTTTTATTAGTCCTCCTCTTTTTTTCCTGTATTTCCCTTCCTTTGAGTGCTTTCAATATTTGCTCTGCTTTCTTTTTTCTGTCAGCGCTCCTGTGCTTTAGCCTTAGTTATTTTTATTTATTTTCCATTTTGGTCTTTTTTCCTCCCTTTAAACATTTTCCATTGTCTTTCCTTTCGGCTTCCTTTTGATGTTTACATCAAAAAACGACGTCACTTTCAGAAGTGAAGATAAAAGTTTTTATGAAGCATGCTGCTGCTTTCTCTTATTGGAGCCACTAGGATAACTTCATGTCATGCTTAATAATTTGACTATCGCTTTGAGTTTGTTACGAACGCTCCCGCCTCTCTTCTTCTTCTTATTTGTGGTCTTATGGCACTTGGCAAACAACAATTTGGTGCATTACTGCCACCAACTGGATTGGAGTGGAATGACTAATCACTTCCTGTTTGTGCATCGCAGTCTTAATAACCCTCTTATGACCATAATTATAACAGGGCCGCCTGGTTTTTTTTTTTATCTTATGGCTGTAAAATTGTAATAAAAAGTGCAAAGTGTGTGTAACTCGTCTCCTTCTTTCAGAACAACCTCAGCTTTCAGTGTATGGTTTGTATTTCCAAACCACTTCAACATTTCACGAAAAGAAACATCACCCCGCTTCTCCTCCAGCTTCACTGGCTGCCAGTCAACTTCAGGGTTCATTTCAAGATCCTGGTTCTGGTCTATAGGGCCTTACATGGACAAGCACCATCTTACATTGGTGATCTTCTTAGTCCCTACACCCCCAGCAGGTCCCTGAGGTCCAGTGATCAAAGCCTACTGGTTGTGCAGCACCAGGCTAAAGGTCAAAGGTGACAGATCATCTGCTGCTGTGGCCCCCAGACTCTGGACCTCTCTCCCCCTGAGCCTGAGATCAGTGGACTCAGTGGTCTCCTTTAAAAAGCAGCTGAAGACTCACTTGTTCAAGCTGGCTTTTGTATGACCTTCTTCACCTCTCTCTCTTTATTCTGCTCTCCCCACCTATTCCACCTTCCTCAGGATCCACTGGTTTCCCTCTTTCCTGTTCTCTCTCTCTCGTTCTTAACATTTTTCTTTTAAATCCCAATTGCCTATTTTTGCTCATTTTAAATATATTTTTAAACATTTTCTAAATACTTTTTTATATTTATATTTTTGTTTTTGTGAAGCGCCTCGTGATTTTTATCTTGAGAGGCGCTATAGAAATGATATTTTCTTCTTCTTCTTCTTCTATTTAGAATGTATTTCTATTACAGCCTTTAAAAAATCAGCTTAAAAGTGAAAAAAGCAAAAAACGGATTTGAATTTTTTACATTTATTACTGAACAGGAACTTTAAAATGACTGGGCAAACATTTTAAACTTTGAACTGAAATGCATCTATTCTTAAAAAAGTGTGAACCTTGGTGTCTTGTAGCAGTTTTTAAGACTTTATTTTTGTAAACTTTCAGACGTTTTTATTTGATGGTAGACCTTTAAGCAGCTTCTCTCCAGCTGCAGGCAGAGTCCTGCACACCTCACACCGCCATGGGATGCTTCTCTGGCACACCGTGCTGCTATACAAAAAACATTTGTTTTAGCAAAAATAATTATTTATTGTAAAAAGATAAATAATGCTGGAATGAAGCTGAATCTTACAATTAGCAAATACTTGAGGGTTGTTCAAATAAAATAATAAAGACTGAACAAAAGTTCATACCCTGGTTCACTGGAGATCTGTCCTTCTTCATGGTCACTGTCTTCAGATATAAGCCTTCTGGGACACCTAATGGATCGTGTTGATTTTCTTTGAGGCATTTCCATAATTTCATGCTGGTTTTTATGCTAATCAGCTTCCCCGTTCCGTTATCCGCTTTCACCGCGGCGCTGCGCTCCGTTTCAATCAGGCTGTACAGCAGGATTTCCCCTCGTAGCGATATTTTCCATAACTCCGATTGCTTCATGCTATAGATATTGGAAAGCTGCTTTTATGTACTTTTAGGAACCGTTGGAATTTCCTGGATCTGATCAGCCATTCAAAAGTTATAAATGTGAACATTTTGGATGACTAACTCAGCACGTCTCTGAACCTGTGTTGTGATTCGTTGCGCTCAAGACAGGGAATCCCGGCGGCTACCGTAATGTCTTGTATATGCACGAAAAGCTCCATTTTTAATCTTTTCAGCACTTTTGGAATTTTAATGATATCTTGAACGGTTCAGGAATTATGGTAATGAGAAGTGCGCATGTCCAATCCCGTCTGCGGCCACAGGTTGGTAATAAGAATATTGTGGCATTAACAGAGGGGTGCTGGCGGTCAGGGCTAGGGGGCCCCCCAACACAAGGGGGCCCCAGGCGGCCGCCTACCTATGCCTAATGGTAAAACCGCCTCTGACTCAGTCATTTTGAACCAACTTATCCCCAACTTTTGAACAAGTTTAAGTTGATTTACAGGTTTTTTTTTT